>CM035802.1:586793-804293 GCA_020466265.1 Siphamia tubifer | reverse complement strand
GGTGCAAAGAGAAACATGTATTTTTCAAAGGTTTGAAGATGTGTTGAGTTTTAAAAAAAAAGGATTATTTTCATGTATTTTTTAAAATTTATTTATTTATTTTCAATTTCAATTCAATTTTATTTATAATTATATATAATATACATACATATATATATAATTATATATATTTTAGATTTTTAATTTATAAAGTACGGAGCCTTTTAGGGGACAAAGAAAGAAAAATAGATAAACTGTATGTGCTGGTGACAAACACTAACCCGAGATCCCACGTTAGTTTTGCGTTATCTCAACTTTGTTTTGCGAGGTTTCGACTTTGTTTTTGTGTTGTCTCAATTTTGTTTTGTGTTATTTCGACTTTAATTTTCAATGCACATTTTGGCTACCAGGGGGCTGTCTGAAGCAGGAGACAGCAGTTACAAACATGGCGGTCGTAAAGCTGCGCTTGTTACAGTGGATTTTAATATGAATTGTGCATTTTATTTTTTGTATCTTATTAGGCCTTCGCCGCGGACGATTTGGTCACCAGGGACGACTCGCACCACTCACACACACTCACACATTCACGGTTAGCAGGTCGTGTCTGAGCATGTGCACGTCACACGCACACACCGCATATTTGCTCCTGCTCAGAATGAATGGGAGTCTATAGGCCACGCCTTTGCCACGTACCACGTCGGTCGCAAGGTCTATTGATACTGCTTGCAGTTTGTTCTGATTCAGGCCTTTGAGCTCTAATTTGACCCCCTGAACAAGCATGAAAACTCACCAAATTTTGCACACACTTCAGAAGTGTGAAAAATTGCGAATATTTATAGGTTTCTTAAAAGTCAGCCAAGAAATGTGTCTACAGCACCCCCTAGAAAAGGTGAAATATTTTGTATTAGGCCAGATCACGCCCTAGTGAAGTTAGAGCTATGAAAGTCGGTACACATGTTCATCATATGACGATGAACAAAAAACCTGACGATGACCACGCCCATAAACTAACAGGAAGTCCACCATCTTGGATTGAAATTTGAAAAATTTTCAGTCCTCATTTTCGCTGTCATTGGAATTTAACCATCTCCTCCTTGGCCGTTGGTCCAAATGAGCTAAAAAAAAAAAATCGGTGAACATGATCTAGACAAGTGGGACATCAGAAGTTATCCAATTTATTTGGAAAAGTTCCATCGTTTTTCTGCTACGCTGTCGCAAAATCTGTGAAGATTTCGGGAAAAATTACCACTAAATAAACTGCTTCAGCTCAGACATACAAACACTGATTTGGCTGAAATTTGACGCAGACGTCTATCTCCCAGGCCTACATCCATTTAAATAAAGATATTATGATTTTGTACTATAGCGCCCCCTAGAAATGTACTTTTATGAAAATGGCTGTAGTTCGGGCATACGAACACTGATTTGACTGAAATATGACTTCGATGTCTGTCTCCTGGGTCTACACCTGTTTGTCAATAGACATTGTTATTTCGCACTATAGCGCCCCCTACAGATTCACCAAATGCACTGTTAGTAAAATAGTGGTAGATCGGACATACAAACACAGATTTAGTTGAAATTTAACTCAGACGTCTATCTCTCAGTCCTACACCAGTTTATCAATAGAAATTGTGATTTTGTTCTATAGCGCCCCCTACAAAATCGCCTTTACCAAAATGGATGTAGATCGGGCATACAAACACCGATTTGGCTCAAATTTGACTCGGACATCACGTTGGGAGGCGGTTGCGAGGGATGGCGAAGGCCTTTGAGACTGCTTGCAGTTTTAATTTTGTTTTTCGTTTTTTCTTGCGAAGACAGAGCACTTGTTAACTGGTCTGTTAGAAGTATTCAACCACTGATGTCATTCATTCTTATCAGAATCTCCTGTGGAATCTCACTCACATGTCTAAACTTTCCAATTTACTGTCGGCATCAGTTGTTTTGTAAAATGCACATTTTTGTTTAAGTACACTAATTAGTTGATAAGATCAGACAGCCTCTGATACCTTCAAATACCCTCTGAATACTTTGTCAAGCCATATGTGTGGTGATAGTGCCCACAAATGCTACTGATATTTATGTTTTGGAATTACTTGGTAGATTAAAGAATACAATGGTGTTTAAAATCAGCTAAACTGTTATTGTATTGTGTTTCATTTATGTGTTCTTTATGCTTTGGTGTGTAAGCTACTGTCATATATTCAGCCTGCTAGGCTAATATAAATGTAAACAATGTGGCTCATTATATGAAAATGGATTGTTATTGACAGACGGTACATCTTTAGACTTGGCCATAGGCTACCCATGATGACAATATACATGTGTGTCAATCTCATCATATGAGCTGCGATCATTTCATTTCAACTGAGAAGTGTGTGGAGGTTGATTTAAGGGAAAGTTTGTCATTGCACCGGGTGTCCTTGGTTTCCATAACAATGGCGGCAGAGACTCCTCTTCCCAAGTCAAACTCCTTGAGGCAAACGGGTTGCAATGAGTTGTGTATTTTACTTGCTACACTATTCAGAATTTATAAGCAATGTAAATTGTAATGTGACCTCAATTTAACTGACAGTAAATGTGTATTTCAAAAATGTACAGGCCGTACTTATTTCACTGACGGACAGCCACCGCAACAGTAACTATGAAGTCATTAATTTGACCCTGGCATCTTTATATGACAGAACAACCTCTAGCCTTATGGGCATTAAAATATAATAATTAATTTATCAATCATATCATAGGATACGATGTCAAAACCTTGGGGTCAGGGCTGGACACAACAACGCCACTCCAAGTGTCTACAACGCCTGTGTTCAAGCATCAAAATATTACGGGGAAAGGAAAAATATGGAAAAGGCGATACTGGAAATTACACCACCATTCTTCGATAACACAGCAGCAGTTTTTGTTGGTATAGGCGCTGAAGAGCAGCAGGAGAATTCAGGGCAAGTTGTGAAAGCTGAGAAACCTGAGAAGCTCTCAACCTGAGGCACCTAAGGAAGAAGTAAGTGTCCAAGAACTATGTGGCAGGTTTGTGATAGTAACCTACAATATGTAGACCAGGTCCTAAAGGTTCTGGAAGAGGAACTGCAGATCAGCATTATGCGACAGTCTGATGACAACAACTTGTTCTTGTAGCCATAAACTCCAGATGTTACTTTATAATTTAGGAAAGATGTTCATGTTCATGCTGTCATTTCAGAACCCGAGCAGCAACTTCACGCTTCTCAAAGTTGACCTGCCAACACTGGGTAGCATTCAGAAATGCCTGGGGTAAAAGAAATGCCTACAATGTGGCTGGACAATGTTCTTATGTTCAAGTGTTAAATGAAATAGTAAGGAAAATGCAAACATTGTATTTGTAAGTAGTTAATTAAATAAAAAGAAAAATGCTGATGTTATGTTCAAGTGTTTCATACAATTATATTGAAAATATTAATATGATGTCTGATGTCAAAAATAGTGAGATGTTAATGGTATGGTGTTTATATCAAATGAAATAGATAGAAATAGATATCTAAATAGATATTTGTTTTAACTTTGAAAATCATTGTATAGTCTTAACTGCCTGCTGTTTGTGGGGCCAACAACTGTCCTGTGCTGAAAAAAAAAAATGCCTGTTGGATTAACTTAATTCAGTAATGGACATTGGTTGCACACAGAGGTTAAATGACAAGTTATTAATTAACCTGTTTATTTTGTGTTGATACAAAATTTGAGCTCTTGTAAAACTTCAAACCTTAACAATTTGATAACTTTATTTATTTAAATAACTTTCATGCCATTTTAATTTAATATTATTTTGTGATTTAAATACCACATGCTATTTTCATATTACATGTTCGTATTCTATTCTCGTGTCAATTACACAATTTAACAACAGAAGCCTTAAAAAAATTGTTCTCTGCCGATAACCACTAGTAACCTTTTCAAAATAAAATGTCTAATTTCACTGCAGTGACAGTAGATAAAGAATTGAATTAACATGAATCTTTTACTGTAATAAAACAGTCATTTTTTTTTGTTTTACTGACTAAGTGATAGAATAGAAATTAGACCTTTTCTTTTGAAAAATGTTACAGGTAAGCTTCTTTGAAGAGAACAATACAAACATTACATTTAAGGCCTTTGTTGTCAAGATTAAATTAAACAATTGTAACTGTAAACAATTTGAGAACTGGTTTGAAATGCAAAAGGTTAGCTATCATTGCCATTCTAGCAATCACTTACTTTAATGTCTAATACCATCAATTCTTTTAATCATTAACATAACCCATTTTTTACTGCAAGTAAAAATGGTTTATACACTGTAGATTTTACAGTGTTAATTTGGAGACAATGGGACCAAATACACTCTAGAAGAAGTTAAATAAACTCTCTAAGTGTTGATTTAACACTGCAAAATTTACTGTGTAGTACTATAAATACGAGGCGAATGAAGAATTTTGTTGGAGCCATAACTTTTGAAAGGGTTGATGGATTATCACAAAATCTTTTATGCTTCTGCTCTAGCATGTGGATATGAATTGTTTAGATTTTGGAAGCCAATGGTTTCAAGATGACAGATGTTAAAAAAAATGTCCCATATTATTATGCAAATGACAAGGCTTAGTACTTAAAATGTGACACATGGAAACCAGTGTGTGTGTGTGTGTGTGTGTGTGTGTGTGTGTGTGAGAGAGAGAGGCATTAAACTTGTGTCAACGAAACTTTCCCAAAGGAAACTGACCATTATAACCAAAATCCTAAATAAAAGCGGTCACTGTGACTCGCATTGTGGTCAGTCGGTGGTTATTTTTCCATGTAATTCTGAAAGGAAGGGCAAAAATAAATAAGGTGAAAGCTGGTAAAAAGGTCATTTTCAAAGCAGTTTAGTGTGTCTGGTGGCAAGCTTGCTGCCCCGACTCCTCGGTCCCGTGACTACAGTCATTTCCGCAGGAAGCCCTGGCCAACCCAATTGTTTTTTTACACTTTCCAAAACAAACCGTCTCTCTCAATCAGCGCACCTCATACAGTGCCATGGAGCAGTCTTTCCAAAAAAATACCCCAGTCACTTCCTTGATAAAATCAGACAAACATAAACACAGATAATGCCAGGGGCTGATGTAGGGAAAAGGGGGTGTATGCCTAATCATGTGATGTGGATTGAGTCCAAAAATGTGAAATAACCCTGCAATATGTGCAATTACGGGCACTAAATTGTGCAATAATCTTTAGTTCTGCAATAACGATGCAATCTTTATCAAATATAAATACATTTTTATATAGACTTCATAGATGGGTGATTCTCATGAAACTAAAAAACATAAATGGCTCTGAGGTTTTAGTGGTTATATGAAATAAATCCTATATATAGCATTATTTTATTGTAGAGGAACATGTGTTTTTTCTTTTAAACTAGGTCATTTTAAAACTTTCTACTTTTATTTTCCACTTTTATAAATTTTCTGGGCAAATTGTCATGAACCAAATATGGCCGACCAAAATTTCTGGTCTTTGAATTTGAATTTGGGGAAAACATAACAATGTTTTTCGTTCAAATTGATTCTATAACAAACTTACTTTCTTTACTTACTTTCCGAAGCACTGGTGTTTTAATCCACTGAGTGGGCTAGCATTTTTAATTTCATTGTATACCATGACATGGTAATGGAGGTAATTTTATTGTTTTCTGCTCTATGTCATGTCCCTTTATGCTATGATAATCTTTGTCATGTTACTTTATGCCACTCTATTCTACTCTACAATATTTGTCATGTTGCTCTCATGCCATGCTAACCTTTGCAAGTTACTCTATACCAGGCATGGGCAAACTATTCCACAAAGGGCCGGTGTGGCTGCAGGTTTTTGTTCCAACCAACCAAGAGTTCAGTTTGACCAATCAACTCTCTGAAAACCCAGATCAGTTGATTAATTGAATCAAGTCTGGTGTGCTGCTGCTTGGTTGGAACAAAAACCTGCAGCCACACTTTAGGAATGGTTTGCCCATCCCTGCTCTATACCATGCTTATCTTTTCCATTCTATTCTCCTCCACAGTCTTTGCCACTCTACTCTTACTGTAGTCAAGTTTAGATGTGTTCTGGGATGTTTATAGAGGGACTATGTCCTGGCCTTACCCTGTGTTTTGTGTGACGGCTGTATCGAATGAGTGTGACTCCAGGGGAGGCCCATCTGTGGGCAAACTCTGCACAAAGTCAATATAGCGCTGACCCGGCTCGTAAAGTTTGGCATTTTCGCAAAGGCTCTGGTGGTTGACGGGGAGAGACACAACCTGGGCCTGCTGCAGTTGGAACCAGTTGACCGTCACCTAAAAACAAGCAGAACGTTTTCACTTTCTTCACTCGAGAGTAGGAGGACATTTGCAACATGTCAGTGCAACTTGTGTTGTCAGCAGCTGAACTCTGCACTTACAGCCTTGAGGGTGAGGTCGCACTGAGAGACCATCTCCCGCAGCTGAGTAATGATCACACTTTTGGTGTTGGCCAGATCCACTCTCTTCACACCCACGTCCACCTGACAGGTTTTACAGTGTTCCCTGGCCTCTTCAGCCTGCAAACAAAGACAGATGGGTGAACTTTATTTTCCAAAAACTGGGAAATTAAGCAGTTTCCACTACACTGCTTGAGAGTATGTACAGATGCCATAGGTTGTTCCCTTATAGGTGAGGTCATTCTATTCATTTATTTTATTCCCTTTCTACAGCAGGGGAATAAACTTGATGACTTTATATGTGCAATTTGGGCACAGGCCAAATGTATCCTTTTGATTTAATTAATATGGATATGGATAATAAAAATGTTATAATTTTCATGCGTATAAGGCGTGGAAATGACATGCACAAAAAAGCAAATAGGTGAGAAGGAAACGTCACATTACAGGTTGAGCATGGGGGGGTTATTAAATGGCCAGCGTTATGCCAAACGTAATAGAATTTTGACTTTAAGTTATTTTCCCCTGCTGATGGTTAATCCTCCTGTATCCTTAAACTATGTTGTAGTGGTATCACTTTGAGAAAATAATACAAGTGTTTCCACCACAGATATTTTTGTACCTGGATGTTATCACGAGGCGCCATCAAGCTTGTGCTGATTTTTTCATCATCCACCAAAGACAGATATGTCTGAACCTCCACAACCAACAACGGTGTAGTTTTGTGGAGTGACATTATTGTGTTGTGGAATTAATTTAAAATATACAGCTCTGTTTAAGCAACTCCGAATTGAGTTTTTAAAAAACATGACGCAGAGATGACTCCACCTGACATGTCATATTATAGTATCACTGAAACCTCAGGTACCAAAAATCTAGAACCTGATAGCATGAGACTGGGTCCTATTTTCATAGTGGAAATGCATCAAAGTGAGTAGAATCAGGTAGAAACAGGTAGAAACAGGTAGAAGGTAGATTCTGAATTCTGACATGTTCTGTTAATTCCGCTTTAACATTATTCCTGCCATTCTGCACATGCTCCTGTTCTGGTCACAATGATGCATATATTTGGAGTTAATGATGCACATATTCCACTGTGGCATGAGGTTTTTGACTCCTATGGTTGATTGGGTCGAACTGCTGCTTTGTAATTGTCACAAAAATAAAGTCAAACATCATGTAGTATCTGGTCTAACATGTTGTTAGTTGAAACCAATGCAAAACAGGAAGTGGACACCATCGTTAACTTCCAGTAGAGATCCAGATACTGTATCTGAAGAACTATAATAGATACACACATGTATTTGGTACCAAAATATCCACAAGACCCAACTTCATATTCAACTGCAATACATTTATGGGGCTGAAAATTAATGCATTTCAAGTTATTACGAAAAAAAATAATAAAAAATTGGGGCAGACATTTAGAATTTTGGGTCCATCTTGGCATTGTGAGTGGCCAGCATTATTTTTGAAAAGAGTGGAATTGAAAGAGTATATGACCAAATGTTTTGCTTGTATAACAAAGTGAATAATACAGTTATCTGCTCCACTAATTGTTGAGTAGAAAAGAAAAGACTACTGCACCACAGAATGATTAGAAATGTGGGAATTATTGACTGTGAACAGAAAGTTAAAGAATGCTGAACCTTCTGCAGTGCCTCCTCCTCCAACCTCCTCCTCTTGTCCAATTGTTTGGCTGCCGCTGCCCCCACTCCACCTGCGGTCTGCTCCTCCTCCAGGCGGCTGGTGGACACCTTGGCCTTGTCGTACTCCTCCTGCCGCTGGGCCTGCAGCAGCCGGGCCTTCTTCAAGGCGCTGTCTGCCTCGTGCTGAAAATGCAACACATAGTCCGTTGGATGATGAAATCCAAAAACTACACTGAGATATTAACAATGAAGGATGTTAAAATCAGTTTCATTCAGGTTCCATATTTTTTTTTATTTTATTTTATTTCAAATATGAATGTAAAAAATAAAGAAATAAACAAAATAAAGAAATAAAAATACAGCCGAAACTAATGTACAAAAAAGAAAATACAAAAATACAACACATAATACATATTTGAAAAGGAGTGAGAAGAATCATAGCTTATGAACTTTCACCCTTTTTGCCTAGAAATTAATTACAATAACAATCTTCCAAGTCCATACATATGTAACACACACACATATGCATACACATATATACATACATGTACACATATATACACACATATACTGAACATACATACCTGAATAATATATATATGTGTATAGATATGTATACATATATACATATCTATACACTTATACATATACCTACATACCTACAAATGTACACAGATATACTTACACACACCTATACATACTTATACATATAAACACATACCCTATACTTTTTATCACCCAGTGATACCCAACACCTTCCTCATCCCTGTAACTCTGGAAAACTGTGTCTTTGTACATCCCTTTAAAATGCTTCATGTTTGGACATTCCACAGTCTCACCCCGCTAAAACCCTTTCGTAGTTGTACGTACTACACACATTTTAAAGTTCATTTTCCCTCATAAATTATAACCTCCTTCTTGAATACTGAATAATCCTTGTATATTTGTTGGTAATAAATGATTTTTAGCGTTATACATAATTTGGGCTATTTGATAGTCCACAATATCTACAAATGTAAGTAATTTGGACAGTAGAAATAATGAGTTTGTGTGTTACTGGTAGCCAACGTTGTGAATAATACGTATTGCTCTTTTTTGAATAATGGTTAGTGGCTGTATTGAGGTTTTGTAGTTGTTGCCCCAGATTTCGGCATAGATTTCGGCATAAAAATGGGGAAATTAAGTAACAATATAGAGTATGGAGTGATTTGTGATCTAAAACCTTCTTGACTCTATTTATTATTGCAATACTTCTTGAAACTTTGGTTTGTACATATTTAATATGTGCTTTCCAACCAATTCTTTCATCTATAATTACCCCAAGAAATTTGATTTCATGAACTCTCTGTATTTCATTTCCATCAATTTTTATTGTTATCTGTGAATTTTATTTCTACAATTACTGAATAACATAATTTTTGTCTTGCTCAGATTTAATGATAACCTGTTTCTGACAACCACGTTTTTAGTTTGTTCATTTCTATAGTAAATTTCTCCTACAATTTTTGTAAATTATCCCCAAAGCAAAAAATATGAGTATCATCAGCAAATAACACAATGTGCAATACCTTACACATTTTACATATTTCATTGATATACAAAAGAAATAAACTTAGGACCCAATACTGACCCCTGGGGGACCCCACAAGTAATGTCCAAACATGATGAAACACTGTCACCCAATCTCACACACTGCTGTCTTCCATTTACAGTTTTTTTCAGTCGCTTTGGTGCATTTCTCACAACACTTTTTACATTTGCACAACAATTAATGCATTTCTCAGAACATCCAGTGCAAACGACAACACCTAATCTGCAAAAGCAAATCACTCTCTCAAAACAGATAGTCCATTGCACAAAAGCAAGTACTCATACCAATGAAACTGCCATTGCCATCAAAACCACAAGTCTTGACACCATAGACTATGAACAACTAAGTCAATTGCTTTTGTCATGTTTTCATTATTGTCAGTGTTTTCATTATTGTCAGTGTTTTCATTATTGTCAGTGTTTTCATTATTGTCAGTGTTTTCATTATTCTCAGTGTTTTCATTATTGTCAGTGTTTTCATTATTGTCAGTGTTTTCATTATTGTCAGTGTTTTCATTATTGTCAGTGTTTTCATTATTCTCAGTGTTTTCATTATTCTCAGTGTTTTCATTATTGTCAGTGTTTTCATTATTGTCAGTGTTTTCATTATTCTCAGTGTTTTCATTATTCTCAGTGTTTTCATTATTGTCAGTGTTTTCATTATTGTCAGTGTTTTCATTATTCTCAGTGTTTTCATTATTCTCAGTGTTTTCCAATGCAAAAAAAATCATAACCCACTGACACTTCTGCCTTAAAGACCACTTCTAGCCATTCGAAAACTTCCGTAAAGTTGTAAGTTGCTGGAGGTAGGGGCTAAATGAGTACAAGACACTGAATATGTTTGACATTTTTACAGTACTGTACTTTGTTCCCTGCAATACAGCATTGTGTAAATGAAAAAATACACCAACATTCTGTCAGTCAGAAATAAAACATAAGAAACACCCTTTTGGTAGAGCTTCATACAAACAATACTGTAATACAGTAATGGGACATAGTACACTTTCATTCTGGTACATCCTGACGTTCTTGTCTGTATGGACACATATTCTCATCCACGTCACAACGGATGTTTTCTCTTGCAATGCAGCGTGGGAAAATTGTCTTTGATTGACTCTGACATTGCCTTTCAATCCTATGTTGTGGAGAGTTACAGTAAATGTCATTACAATGTACAGTAAACATGAGGTACTGTATTACAGTGTACTTCCCAGTACTGTACATGATTGTTCTCCCAACGAAATGTTTGAATTCTAGAATTCACTGTGGTCCGTCCAACATTTGGTTAAACCCTGCGACCAGCCTCAGCCATTGTGAGACCGTGATTGATCACATGGTCTATGAGAGTTGCCCTGATTTCATTAGGGATTTGCCTATGTATTTGGCTTCTCCCTGCTACTCTAGCCCTTCCTCGTCCCCTTCCTCCCTCTTCCATCTTCACTCTTCTTTCACGTCGCTGATCTTCCATTTGTCACAAAATTGTAGAAAGTCAAATATTGTGTCCTGCTTAGTTTATATAGTTTTACAAATGGGGGTTCATGGGTTTCCACCCTGATTGATTGTGAACAAGTGGCTTGTCATTGGTTAGTAAACTATAGATGGAGATAGGAGCAACTGAAGTTCACCTGAAAGTAATTGTTCCATTTACGTACTAGGAGGCATTTCAGGCCAAAAAATTATAAAGAAAAACATAGAATTTGCTTGACATAATTTGAAAACAAGTTCATCAATTTTGTTTGTAATGACTAAAGCAATGAAATGAAGACTATTTGTTTTGTTGTGAATGACTATTCAGCATCCATTATTACATTCCATTATGACTCGAATGACAAAAGTGACTGACGATGAGCCGAAACAGCATTTTGTTGTATGAAAGCAACTGATACATGTCCAAGACCAATTGTAATTTGTTCAGAGGAAGGGGAAATTGCTACTACCATGTGCACACATGACTGCATGTTGTGAAGGTTGAATTAACAGTTATGAGAAATGACTTTCTGATCTGAAAATTACACCAAAGCGACTGAGAAAAACTGTAAATAACTTTTTACCCAGTCCAGCACTATTCCCCGTATGCCATTCAACCCAATTTAACCTCAACTGAGTCAGTTCAGATCACCAGTAAAATACCATCGTAATAAGAAACCTAAAATTTTCCCTTCATTATAGACAGACATAAAAACCCTGATCAAAACAAGCAAGAAAGTGAAGAAAAAGAACATAGCAATTAACAAAATGATTACAAATGGACAAAATAACAGGAATAAAATATGAGCATAGTAGACAGACAGACAGTTTTTCGACAGTTTTTCTTTTTCCAGTGTAATAACAGCATGACGGACTTACCATTTTCTTCTGCTCTCTTTGCCACTGCTCTTTGACCTCTTTTCGTAGTTTGTCCAGCTCATTCTTTCTGGCCAGAAGCGGCTAAAACACACGAACCGTCAGCGTTGTGCATCAAAACTGCCTCATAACTAAACATTCTGTGGATTTCTGGTCTTACTTGGATAAATTTGTTGCTTTGGAGGACTGCTGCTGTCTGAAGTACCAACTGACTGTACTCGATGTCGTTTTTAAAGGCGTTGGTGAAGATCTCGCGGAAAGGCATAAATTCCTGAAGAGGCAGAGTAAAATATGAGTGTCTACCTTCTGCATCGCTGCAACACAAATGTGATTTAAAGTAAAAAAAATAAAATAAAAAGTCAGCAAAAGTCTTAGTCCATTTTCATTTATAACAAATATTTCCATGGAAATAGTTTTATTTGTGAACATTCCATGTGTAATCAAATTACAGATATTAATGTAGTTCTTATTTCACCCCTGTCTTAAGCCTTTTTGTAATATACAGTATATACTGGGTGTGATTTGGTGGGTGGGGTCAACCCCCCCCTCTCTGGTTTTCGACATCACCATAGGGCAGGGCTCCAGACTAACTTTTTCACAGGCAGAACTGGTGCCACTTAGCTTTTCATTTAGAAGCACCAAAAAAATTAGGTAGCACAATATTTTTCAGATTATTTTCCTGAGCAGAGGGGGGGTTGTAAAGTTTACAGCTTGACCTGTGAGCCACCTTCCCACTGACCATTCCTGGCCCACCCTGAGCCAGTTAAGGCGCACCGCCGCAGAGCAGAAATGTTCCTGGTGGGGGCAAAAGCCAGACCAGGGCGGAGGTCCAGGTTTGAACGTGGCCCGTCCGGATACGGGTCTCATGAGCTCAGTTTGACCTGACACTGGCTGGAGAGAACCGAACCCCCGTCCTGGGTGTACCGCTGTACTGTGCCCTTGCAGACCCCCCCATCCCAACCAAATTGTTGATCTCCCCATCACCATACCCTGAAAATGTCATCAAAATCCATCCATCCGTTTTTAAGTTATGTTGCGCACAGACAAGCAGACAGACTAGAAATCCACACGGATCATGACTTATATGAAATCTGTCAAATCACAAATTCATCATGACCACGCATTACCTTGTTAAATCACTGATACATGTTGAAAATGGCACATTTCTGCTGTGACAATGCAAAAATTCAATATGGCATCAGATCAGAAGTCGTGAGTCATTTCAGCTGAAATTCAGTCTGTTTCATCCTTGCATCCATCTCCTTGTACAGGCCAAATTTCAGAACGATCTGTCAAGAAATGGCGAGGCAAGATGGCGAAAACTGGAAATGTGTTTGCACACACAAATTCAATATGGCGACAGACCGGAAGTCGTGAGTCGATTCGGGTGAAACTCTGTTTCATCCTGTCTCCTTCTACATGCCAGATTTCAGAATGATCCATCAAGAATTGGCAATGCTACAGTGAGAAAAGAGGAAATATGCACGCACGCACAGACAAACAGACAAACTATAAATCCACATGCAGCATGGTAACTTCACAAATTACATGAAATCTGTGATCTTGTCAAATCATGAATACATCATGATCACATATTACCATATTAAATCACCAATAAATGTTGAATACAGCAAAGTTCTGCTGTGACAACGCAAAAAAATTAATATGGCATCAGACCAGAAGTTGTGAATCGATTTGGCTGAAGCTTGGTCTGTTTCATTTTTGTATCCATATCGTTGTACACACAAATTTCAGAAAGATCTGTCAAGAATTGGCGACGCTAGAGAGTGAGAACAGAGGAAATGTGCACGCACACACAAACACACAAACCATTGAAACAACATAACTTCATGAAGTTAATAAACGCAGGCAAAAACATAACCTTCTTGGTTGAGGAAATAAATAAATCAATACAAATTTAAAAACTTAAATTAAATAAATAAATAAATAAAAACGACAAAGAAAAAAAAATTATAAAAATATATTTTTAAAAATTGCAGCTGCCCATGTTCATCCACAGTTACAGGTCATTAAAAATATTTTTAACGATATTCGGGTTGTGGTTGGTCGGGTCATTTGTCGTTTAAGATAAACATTAAGATAACCTAGTGAATATGCTTCATTAACTGAATGTTCATGAAAGTGACATACAATGTCAGAAGTATACTACGGTATGAAGGGAGCAAGAGAGAAAGTCAAGTTAGGAGAGTGGAAACTTCGGAAACATACAAACAAAAAAGTAAGGTTTGGGACACATTCACTGAGATTTTTTTAAAGATGATGAGCAGCTCCCAGTGTTTTCTTTACCGTGGAAACTGGGTTCAAATGGCTCTTTGGGTGTTACAGGTTGCCAACCCCAATGACATCAGATGTTAACATGGAAATAAATGCAGGTATATGAGTAAGGTCATTTGATGTTCATAAAGACAATTGATTACATTTTAAAAATGCGGGTCGAGAAGTGGGTCGGGTCCGTCCTTTTCAAATATATTTATTACGGTCCGAGCTGCAGGTGGGTCAGTTAAAAAAGTGGTCGGTTGGGGGTCATTTATACATCAACACACACACACACAAAGAAATGAAATATGAAAAAAATAATAAATAAAAGTAATCAAAGGATCTGCGATGTGACTATACAGTCTATGCTCAAACAACACATTGTGCAGCTCTAGCATGTAGCATGTAGCATGTAGCATATACTCACCTGTTGACTTGCGAGCGTCTTGGCAGATTCGGCCATCTTGGCGTAGCTTTTCGCACACTCAATATCTGCAAAAGCATCAGAAATACAAGCTAAATACATTTAGCATAATTTACAGCTGATAAGGTGTTCTGTAGCTGCACAGGAAGTAATAACATGTGCAAATATTTACATTTTATTAAACTTTCATCTGCAATATTCAAAGATAAATGAGAACAATAAAGTTCTTTCTGATTAAACCACACATCGTCCTTAAGTCACAACACAAATCTATCAAATTAATCAGCAAATAAAGCATTAGTGGAAGTGGAAGTGTTAAGTAAATAACATGACTGCAGGCCTGATAATATATGCTCTGTACAGACTGACTTTGTGTTTAGACATGTGACTAAGTATTAGCCTGAAAGCATTCATTAACCAGTTTACTAAACAAAAATGCTGTCACACACACTCATATCCTCAACCTGTGGAAGGCCTTTATTGTTTCAGGTCAAGCTCAAGTAAATATTCCCAGGATTTTGGACACAATTCCTCCCTTTTGTTCATTGAAAAGCCCATGTTTACATGAGAAAAGACCACATTATTAAAAAAATAAATAAAAAAAACAAACAAAAAAAAACATATTTTCTTAATCTTCTTAAAATAAATGGTCACAAGGTATTTTAAGATCCACAGTCTACTCTATGAAACCAATATTTCCACACTTGAGAATGAAGTCAAATACTTAAAGTCCATATAAAAAACTTTTTTGTGGCAGATAACCCTATGTGCTTTCCCTTTTCCACTGAAAATGAGGTATTTAACAAGATTTAAGTTATTGATCATGTTGATGTCGATAAAAGCTCAAAGTTAATTCATTAATTTGTTCATTCATAATTTATTTATTAAATCAAAATGGAGCAAATTGAAGAAAAATCTGACTTTTTCCAGCAAAATATTTCATTATTTTAACATAAAAACCTACATCTAGAGCAAACATGGGCAAAGTAAGGCTCCGGGGCCCTTTCTCACCCATGCCTCTCTCTCTCTCACCCATACTGAGCCTCTTCTCCACCCATGCCTCTCTCTCTCTCACCCATACTGAGCCTCTTCTCCACCCATGCCTCTCTCTCTCTCACCCATACTGAGCTTCTTCTCCACCCATGCCTCTCTCTCTCTCACCCATACTGAGCCTCTTCTCCACCCATGCCTCTCTCTCTCTCTCTCACCCATACTGAGCCTCTTCTCCACCCATGCCTCTCTCTCTCTCACCCATACTGAGCCTCTTCTCCACCCATGCCTCTCTCTCTCTCACCCATACTGAGCCTCTTCTCCACCCATGCCTCTCTCTCTCTCACCCATACTGAGCCTCTTCTCCACCCATGCCTCTCTCTCTCTCTCTCTCACCCATACTGAGCCTCTTCTCCACTCATGCCTCTCTCTCTCTCACCCATACTGAGCCTCTTCTCCACCCATGCCTCTCTCTCTCTCACCCATACTGAGCCTCTTCTCCACCCATGCCTCTCTCTCTCTCACCCATACTGAGCCTCTTCTCCACCCATGCCTCTCTCTCTCTCACCCATACTGAGCCTCTTCTCCACCCATGCCTCTCTCTCTCTCTCTCACCCATACTGAGCCTCTTCTCCACCCATGCCTCTCTCTCTCTCACCCATACTGAGCCTCTTCTCCACCCATGCCTCTCTCTCTCTCACCCATACTGAGCCTCTTCTCCACCCATGCCTCTCTCTCTCTCTCTCACCCATACTGAGCCTCTTCTCCACCCATGCCTCTCTCTCTCTCACCCATACTGAGCCTCTTCTCCACCCATGCCTCTCTCTCTCTCTCTCTCACCCATACTGAGCCTCTTCTCCACCCATGCCTCTCTCTCTCTCACCCATACTGAGCCTCTTCTCCACCCATGCCTCTCTCTCTCTCTCTCTCACCCATACTGAGCCTCTTCTCCACCCATGCCTCTCTCTCTCTCACCCATACTGAGCCTCTTCTCCACTCATGCCTCTCTCTCTCTCACCCATACTGAGCCTCTTCTCCACCCATGCCAACAGCTCCTTGGTGTACTTGGACCAGGCCTTGGCGTAGAGCAGCGCCGACTCCACCCCACTGTCCTGCCACTGCAGTGTCCTGTCCACCTCCTCAGCACGAACCGGCGGAGGCGGTCCTGTGACGAGAAGGGGAATCCCACATAGGGAAGGAGGGTGGGGGGTGAAACATGGTAGCCATTGTTAGCCTTTCTATGACATGTCTGTTGTGATGCTGCACGTCGACCTTGTGCAACCGTCATATGGGTTAATTCCCTCTGAAGGGAAGTGATGCTGACAGGTGAGTGTGGATTAAAAAGACTAACTTTACCCCACATAACCACACACAGAACTGACAAGACATGGAATTATTAAGTCTGTGTCCCAACGGAACCCAAACTGACACACAGACACATGGAGATAATATGCAAAAACAATTAAAATAGTAACTTTTGTAACCATATTGTTAATCAAGAAAGTTACAGTAATAATGTCATATATATATATATATATATATATATATATATATATATATATATATATATATATATATATATATATATATATATATATATTTATTTATTTCTTTATTTTTTGTCCCAGGGCCACATGTTTGAGACAGTTATTTCACAGGTGTTATTGATGGGTTTTGTGGGTTATGCATCATCCAATACACTGATATTGACATTATTACTGTAACTTTCTTGATTAACAATTTGGTTTAAAAAAATATGTTTTTTAATTGTTTTTGTATATTATCTCCATGAAATAATAATTAAAGTAATAACTAGTATTAGTTTGTTAAAATGTGAGAAATTAGCTGAATTACTATTTTTCTCCCATTCATTTCATTAATTAGTTTTTAATTTTATTTTCACACAGTATATCACTTTCTAATGAGGATTAAATATATGTATCTTTGCTTCAGAAATTAAACGCACATTTTCCAGCTGAGTGGACATGTTTGTAATTCCAGGAAAAACTGGTTCATTTAAAAAAAAAAAAAAATCAGTCATATTGTGTTTTTCAAGCCAAAGTAGAATAAAAACACCGAGGAAAGAAATCGCCACTCACGTTTTCATAATTCATGCACAGAGGCATGCATCTCTAATGACAGATTCAGATATCTGCTGGCTGATATTTCATACTGAGACCCAATAATGCACTTTTGTTTCTGTATGGGACAAATGTTTCACAGTTCTACTTAAAAAAAATACTGTGCAATGCAAAGGGCATTCCATTAAAAACTACAAAAGCACTTGGAGAGCTCAGAATCCACCAAGGCAGATCAGCCCCCCCTCCTGAAAGACAGTCTTCCACCACCAAGTTAATACAAAGTTAATTACAAGCACTTTTCCAGAACGCTAGAGTATGAATCAAGATCAAGCCAATCAAACACTTTACTAAACCTATTTTATATCCAGCAGTCTGTGATTTTTATCTGTGAAAAGTGCTTTCTAAATACATTTTACTTTTTAAACTAGTTATTATAATATATACCAACGTATTTCAGATTAAAGTTATGACAGAATCTTCTTTTTAGCAGGTTTCGAGAAAAAAACAGCGACCAACTTTTGGACCAATGAAATAATTCTAATAAAAGCAGTAATAAAATAAAATTATAATTGATTGACATTCCAACTGTCAAAAAACAGACCAAGGAAGTTTGTTTTATTTTACATTGTCATCATATGTTTTGAACCATTCAATCTATTATTGTCATGTTACACCTTAAATGGAATTTAATCTTGTTATATCTGCTTTTTTCCTCCTTGTGTCTCATCAGTTAATATTACTCAGCTTGCACATCATGAGTATAATTTTCATCTGTTTACATGTTTATGTATCATACCGTTCTCCTTCTATTCTTCTATTCCTTCTAACAGAAACTCTGTGACCTATTTTTGTCTCCTGACCCTCAGTTTGTCAAAGGAAATTCTATGACACAAAGCTGGTACATTAGCAGTTGCTTTTTTTTGGGCTTTGCTTTGTTTCTTTACATATTTCCTGAGTTTAGATTGTGTTCAGAGCAGCTGCAGAGGGCAGTGGCCATGTGTTACAGGGATCCATCTTACCTGGCGGATCATCTTTCTCAGGACCGGATCCTCCAGATTCCACTGAGAGGTTCTCAAAAGACTGGAAAAAAACACATGACAAACATTTGCCTTTTTTCTTCTTCCCAAATAACAAAGAAGACGAGTTTCCTAGTCAAAGTGCAACACACCCTGTTGACACACAGTTAAAACAAGGCTTCCTTTTCACAGATGTTACTAAACTAGTAGCAGGAAAACAACAATACATGCTGTTTTTGGGCAAATCACTAGCCATTAGAATGCAGGTGTCAAACATGTGGCCACAGGGCCAAATCTGACCTTTGGGATTAATTTGTGAAATACAAAAATTCGACTCAGACTATAGTTGTGTGATATAGTGTTTATCGGGGGCGAGTGTAGGCTATTTTTAGGGGTGCTTCAGCACCCCTGAAATTCTGCTCAGCACCCCCTGGTTCCTCACCATCGGCGGAGAGAGGGATCACCAACAGATCCAGTCTGTGTTCTAATTGTAAACAGTAATGTCTCATAGAGTCTTGTCATTTGTCAGAAGTCCTCAAGCATTAGAAAAAAAAACATTATTAATGACAATCAAAGTTAGCGAAAACGAAGGAAATTATTAAATCATTTTCATTCACTGAAATAAATAAAAACTACAATGAAAAGGAAAATATAACTAAATAAAACTGTATTGTGCCTAAAAAAATAACTAAAAAAATTATGGGTAAAATTAACTTTGTTTTCGTCTATGTTGATGTTGGACTAATATTGATTCATTTCACTCCAGCTGTTTTACTCAGTCGCATCAGTCCGTCATGTCTGTGGTTTACAGTCTTCTGTTCTAAACTCTGCCTGAAATAAACAAACTAAAGCTGGGACATAGTAGTACAGTCAGCTCTGGGATTTACTGTAGTCACTTTTACTGTTTTTTTCCTAGAGTCGGGTCCTTTTCAAGTAAACGGCAAAAGGCAGCGTCAGACAGATGTAGCCTGTTAGCTTAGCCTGGTGTTAGCTTAGCCTGGTGTTAGCTTAGCCTGGTGTTAGCTTAGCCTGGTCTTAGCTTAGCCTGGTGTTAGCTTAGCCTGGTGTTAGCTTAGCCTAATGTTAGCCTCGTCTGCAGTAAACATCCAGGTAAAGGAGCAGAGTTTATCAGGATTAAAAGATCTTCCAAGCTCTAACCTGGACAGTTTCAGAGCAAAGAAAAGAGGAGGCAGAAGAATAATCCAATTATAGAGGTATGTAACCTTTTATAATGTTAAAAAAGTTTGATGTTACTAACAACAGAAGCTGAAAAAATGAAATGAAGCAAAGTTAGCTAATTATGCTACTGTAGTTAATTAAACTGTGACATGTGTGAAAACATCAGGTTTACTGCTGATAAACTGGTTTATATTTATTTATATATATTTTTACAATAGAATAAATGTCACCATGGGAGACATTCTACAATTACAGCAGTTAATATAAAGTTCAGATATGAGGGAAGAAAAACATATTCACATCCTTAGAATATGAATATGGAAATATGATTAGAATTGTAAACAGTATTTTCCTTTTTACAGTAGTTTATATTATTTAGGTTTATAATGTCCTGCTGCTGAACCTGCTATAGAGAGTTTATCATCATACTGTCCATATGTTTGTGTCTCTGCTCAGTCAATAACCACCTTAACCTGACCCAGCTGATCCACACCTCACTTTTCTTTGAATAGAATGGTGAGAAAGATAAAAGATATGGAAAAAACTAAAGTAAAACTAAGCATTCATAAAAAAAGATAACTAATAAATACTAGGAAACCTCTTCAAAACACATTCAAACTGAATTAGAGGGAAACAAGTGTAAACTAACTAAAACAAAACTATAATGAAAAATATAAAACTATTATAACTCTGATCCTTAGTTTACATTTTTACATTCTGCTATTGTATTTATTATGTTGTGTTAATATTCACTCAGTGTTAAATATGGACAATACATTTTCTTTCCATTAAACAGAGTTTCCTTGTGGGAAGGAAACGTCTCAGTCTCTTCATTTAAAATGTTTATTTTCATGTCATGGGCTCAAAAATAGAAAACACATTACATTGATTATCTCTGTCTATTACAGGGGTCTCAAACTCTGGTCCTCGAGGGTCGGTGTCCTGCATGTTTTACATATTTCCCTCTTTCACATGATTCACTTTAACCCTTTAACTCCTGAGACTTTAACAGTTCCACATAATGGACACATGGAACATTTTACCCAAAAACAGGAATTATTAGATAATTCCTTCTTCCATTAAACCTCAAAGTTATTACATCATTAACAGGTTCTGCAGAGAACGATCAGCTGATTATTAACTCTTAACTGATGTATTCTGAATGAATGGTTTAGTTTAAATATTCCTAAAAATCATTTGTTTTCTTTTTTTTACTGTGTTTTTACGGAGTCAAAATGCAACTAATTAAAAAAAAAAGTCCAAATTAAAACTGCTGGGACCAAATGTCAATAATGGTTCTTTTTTTTTGGTATTTTTTTTCCATGTTACTTATAATTTTGCAAGTATTCATTTGTACTATTGGTTAATTTTGTTGAAAGTTTTTATAAGAACTTTCCTTTAATTTTGTTCCATTTTTGTCTTAATTTGTTCATGTTACAAATTATTTTGTTGGTTTATTCTTCATTTTATTGTTGACTTTAGCTGTTTTTTTTTTTAATTTAACTTTGTTGCTTAGTGTAATTTTTTTTTTTGTGGAACTGCTAAAGTCTCAGGAGTTAAAGGGTTAAACTGAATCATGGGAAAGAGGGAAATATGTAAAACATGCAAGACACCGGCCCTCGAGGACCGGAGTTTGAGACCCCAGGTCTATTGGAATGAATGTCTCAGTTTAATCAGTGCCATCTTTATATGGGGGTAACGCTGGTTGCCTGATCATATATTGGCAACATCTTCCCTGATAGTGTGAGAAACATAGGGACCCTGTAGCAAGATGGCGACTGTGGCACCTGAGGCTGGTCATGCTAACATGCTAACGTGCTAACATGCTAACATGCTAACATACTATATAGTGTTCTATATCTATGTCATGGGGTTAGGATTTGTGAAACAGGTCACCTTAAAATGCACTAGAATACAGGAAATTGCATCTAAGAAGTAATTTTTTTTCTGGGGGAGGGACCCCAGACCCCCCTCTGGGCTACGTCCCGGATCTTGACAATGTCTGGCTCCACCTCTGGCCAAAAGGGAGATTTTTGTTGGAACTGGACCAGTATTTTTCTGTTGATTGATTGATTGGCAGAGGTTTTGTGTCAATCGTGGCTTTATTCCATTTCTTGCTGAATGTCAGATGTATGTGTTTGTGTCTTATCATTAAAGGAAGGTCTCTGAGATAAAAAGGTGACTGTCATTATTAAATAATGCAGAAATGAAATGGTACATTTGAGTATTGTTTCATTTGTGTTAGTAGTCCAGAAGTTGACTTGCAGTGAGCTAACACAGCTAAAGACAAAGAGCCTCGTGGTTTATGGGTCATTTTTTTTCTTGCCACCTTATCACCACCACCACACTTCACCAGAACATCAACACCCACAAACATCTTTTCTCATGCAGTAAGTCTACATGTTGACATGGAACTTGTTAGTGTTTAAGCTAAATCTTAATTTCAGTGTTTGTGGATTGGTAGATAATAGTTTATTGGTCTCAATTAGAGGGAAAAAAAGTTTAGAAATTGATTTAAATTTCATTCAAGACTGGACCCACTGTCAGCACTGGGGGCTGAGCCCCCCTAAAGGTCAGATGCTAGAATCGCCCCTGGTGTTTATGCATCAACATTGTGATGTACGTGTGCACAATAGTGACATCGCGGGTCCTGCAATTATTTTATTTAACTTTTTATGTATATATATATATATATATATATATATATATATATATATATATATATATATATATATATATATATATATATATATATATATATTCTGAGGCAGAAAATGGTTAAAATTGCACTTTTTGTTGATGTTCTCCACATTTTGAGCGAACTTGACATTGACCACAGATGTTAAACATAAGGTCTGGGGGCCATACCCCCCCCCCCAAAAAAAAAAAAATGTCCCAATGTTGCCTGTAGGATGAATAACAATATATTAATGATGTAAAATGTATTTAAATATAGGTTCTACGTAATAATTACATCTCAATTGGGTCAGAGCAGTAAATTATGATCATAATTACCTATAAATAATGAAAACTGCAGATTTTAATGTATAAAAGTCAAATTACATTACAATCTTTTTATTAACAAGCCTTCATTTTACAAAAACCTGAATAAATACTGGTTGTTGATGTTAGCGTTAGCATTATCATGATGTAATTTGACTATTCACTGTTATTATTTTACTGGTGTGGACCTTGTCAGATCAAATTAAGCTTAGTATGGCCGTTGGAGTAAATAACTTTAATACCCCTGCATTAGACTCTTCCTGGTCAGTTTTTCATATCATCTAGCTAACAATTCAGGGGCACTGGGCCACATCCTGGTATTGAATAGACTTATGCTTATGTGTGTATAATAAAAAATAAATGAATAATATTAATGCCGATTGTCTTACCCTGCTCCTTTTAGTCAGGGGGAGCCCCAGCACTGATCCATTCTCTACATCTCCCATAAGGAAGTCTGACACTCTGCATAAAAACACAAAGATCAATTGGTTGATTAGCTTAAGAAAGGGTTTAGGAAGTGGCTGGAAATCACATCATACTTACACATTGCCAAAAGTGAAGGCCAATGTGTCGATAGCTGTGTAGATTTCTCCAAAGAGCTTCTGTTTGTTCTCCTCGTTCACCTCCTTGAAGTTCACGCCTGTCAAATGTAATGAAGTAATAAGACTGAGTCAGGATTTGGTAGCAAACCTAAACACTTTCCACTGGTTATTTTGAAAGCGTGATGATTCAATTCAACACCCTGTGGATGATGCAAAGGTGTAATCACTTTTGACTCATGCCGTCCTCCCCAGATCACAGAAACTGAACACACTCTGGAGTATCTAAAAACATTAACAGTGTAAATAAGTGATGGTAATCTGGGAAAGGCAGTAGTTTCCTGCTCTGAGCACAAACACAGCAATGACTGAGTAACAGAAAGAAGGAAAAACACCAGTGTAAATACATCTGTAATCAGTCCTCACAATAAACTTCCTGCTCTGAGTGAGCAGAGAGAAAATAAACTGGGAAGGGTGTGTGTGTGTGTGTGTGTGTGTGTGTGGGGGGGGTCGAGACCCAACACTGAGTAATAAATCAGTGATGTCACTGACCATTCTGCTGCCTCCATGATTTCCTCAGTCCTTCCTTTCCATAAGAACAATGGAGATTTCTAGAGTTCAAAGACTCCATCTGACATCTCCAATGGAAACAACCTACTGTCCTCTCTAGCTTTTTCCTCAGCTTTCCATTGGTGCGTTGAAAGTTCTGATAAATACTGGCTTGATTACATGAAAAGTAAAAAAAAACACGATAAGTCAAGTCTTGATCATTTCCTCAAATCTTAAAGGATGGCTCCTTCGAGGTGTGTCAAAGCATGTCAAGAGCTGATGTAAACCAAATACTAAGACAGTTTCTGAGTACAGTCTATGGAAGTTTTCGGAAAGTGACTTTCAAAGAAGCTTATTGGGATATAAAAGCAAAACAACTTAAACTAAGCTTTTCACCATCATCATTAATCCAAGAAATAAATGTGTAAACCTTTGAGTTCAAGGCCACCGATGATGATCTAGCATGTTCTTCGATCCAGGGAAAGCAGAAAACACATAAATCCAGTCAAGGGAGACAGAACAATCTGGTTTAAGAGTCAGGAAAATGTTGTCTGAAGGTTTTATCCCAAGGGTCTAAAAATGTTTTGGTGGCCTTAAATGTCCAAGGGGCCCCCAGGAGTCTCCATCTTTAAGGATAGCTCCTTCGAGGCACGTCAAAGTGCGTCAAGAGCTGATGGAAAGCAAACACTAAGACAGTTTCTGAGTACTGAAGTCTATCAAGGTTGTTGGAAAGTGACTTACAGAGAAGCTTATCGGGATACAAAAGAAAAACAATCAACCACCCACCTTAAACTAAACTTTTCATCATCATGAATCCAAGAAATAAATGCGTAAACCTTCAAGTTCAACACCACAGATGGCCATCTAGTACGTTCTTCAATCCAGGAAAAACAGAAAATGCATAAATCCAAGTGAGGCAGAAAAAAAAAAGTGGTTTCAGACTGACAAATGTTGTCTGAGGGTTTTATCCCAAGGGTGCAAAAACATTTTGGTGCCCTCAGATATCCAAGGGGCCCCCGGGAGCCTCCACCAACCCAAACCCACTATTGTGGCCACCACCAACACCACCACCATTCAAAACTGTGTGGTCGTCCCTCCTCTCCTGTCCAAACCCTACCCCCAACAGGACATCCTGAGGCTCGTAGAACACAATGCCAGTACTCGCTCAGGCCCCTAGCAATGGTCCAAACGTGGAAGTTACATCATCAGGGAAAAATGGTATTGTTTGACTAGAAAAGCACAACTCTCGAACGAAACGCTCATCAGATGCAAAGTTCAATGCAGAATTTTGAAGTTAGGGTAATGCTATTTTAAATTAAGTGCAACATATGACTGATTTGAGGCAGAATTTGATAATTTTTCCAATAGTTGGACATACGTTGTTTTACTCTATGTCACATGTGTCAATTTCTTTTCAGTTCAGGGGCCAGATTCAGCCTAATATGTTATAAAGTGGGCTAGACCAGTAAAATAATAGAAATAACAAGGTAAAAACAAATAAATAATATCAACTCCAAAGTTTTCTCTATGTTTTTGAGCAAAGAAAAGTCATATTCCATCATGAAAATGTTTACATCTCTGAACTGTACTTGAACATAATATTAAAAACCTGAAAATTCTTAACAAAAATAATTGCAATATTCACAATGTTGTACAGTACTTTAGTTTATCATTTATACATGTGCATTACAATTTAAAGATAACAGTGGATTTACAAATACACACAACTTTTAGTAATATTCACAATATTGGTAAAATTCTACATACATTTGAGGTTATTCATATTTTTTGTAACAGGCTACTATTTTTATTTATTTATTTATTCATTCCCTTTTTTGTACACTAAAACAAAGAAGAAAATGTACAGTTTTCATAATTTATTGTTACGATTGTGGTTTGATCCATCAGGGACGGACCTGGTCTGATTTGCACCCTGGGCGAGACATGTCTTCGGCACCCCGAATAGTGTCTATTCCTACGGGTTTGTTTATTGTATTTTCAGGTTTCATGCAAAGGGATAAAATAAAGTGATGTCGTTTCATACTTTATTAATAAATAAAGCAAAATGTGAATTGATTTGTCATATTTTGATTATATGTCGATCGAGGTTGGCTGAGATGACACACTTGGTGAAGGATGAAACGATGGGAAAAATATATAAGAAGAGAAGACATACACGGTAGCACATGGTTCAATGACATAATTTCGTCTGTATCATGTGACCCTGTTGTGATAGTTTTGTGAAGCAGTGCTGTGGACATGTCCATCATTACTATTATGTAAAATATGTTGTTATTATTATGGTTATATTTGTCATCAAGAAGGTGAAACAAGACAAACATATATGGGATAGAGATCTATTTACAATTATATTTGCACACAAACACTTAGTTATAGTTTTTCTCAGGACAAGTATAATTCACAGACGTACATTCAGGATTTAAAGTTTTTAATTAAACATGTCATAGGTGTGATTGACAGGACCATTGATACCTGTGGTCTCCCTTGGTCTCTGTTGTACTCTTGATATTGACACTTGATGTTTAACCATGTACATAGTAATATGTATAACTATGTACAGGTATATTTTTATTCATATCTTTCTCTATATTCTTATTTATACTTTACTTACTTTATACTTTACTTATTCTAGTCTTTCTTATCTTGTATATTATTATATTTGTAAGTTGTATATTTGTTTTGTTATATTTTGCTTTTTGCATCTTTGTACGGTCTTAAGGGAGTGTTTCATCCATTTCACTGTAGATGGTCACCCACACGTGACAAATAAAGAATTATGATTCTGACATATTTTATCTTCTATTGTTTCGCACCTTTCACTTGCATTGAAGATTAAACTTCATTACTATCATCTATCGTCTTACTTTGCCATCTAATAGCAAAACATGTAACCTGCAGCCAGCTCATTTGTTAGATTAGCACAACAAAATAAGAATTAAAATACAATAAACAAACCCGTAGGAATAGACACTAAAGTTGAACAAGTTAATAGAGACCCTGCTGACTAGCTGCATCTCCGTCTGGTCCGGGAGCTGCAGGGCCTCAGACTGGAAGTCTCTGCGGAGGGTGGTGAGGACGGCTGAGAAGATCATCGGGGCCCCGCTCCCCACAATTCAGGACATAGCAGAGAGCCGCTGCATATCCAGAGCCCACCGGATCCTCTCTGATCCCACTCATCCCCAGCACAGACTGTTCACTCGCATGGCATCTGGGAGAAGGTTCCGCAGCATCCGCTGCAGAACGGCCAGATTCAGGAACAGTTACTTCCCCCTGGCCACCAGACTGCTGAATGACAAATAACAACCCCCCCACAAACTCATTCATGTACCTCATGGACAATGTACTCTCAGTGCACTTATCCATAACATGGACAAAAAAATCTACCTCCTGGTTGTGAAACAACCCCCCCTATATTTGCACTACTACTTACTCTGTTTTTTGCACTATTCATTCTGTTTACTCTGTTCCTCAGATGCTTTTTTTACTTATTTATTTAGTATGTGTACTCCGGAAGCCAAGCAACGACGTCTCGTTGCCAAAAATCCCACTGTTGTGTGTATTCTTGTGCAATGACAATAAAGGAAGTCTAAGTCTAAGTCTAAAGTAGATTGATGAAGGATAAGTCCAAATATTTAGCAAAAATTAAACATTGAGTGAATGCACTTCGTTTGTGAAGGTCAGATCAGTGCTCAGTTATTCTGGACTCGTTGTGTTGAACAGTGATTGGCTGGAAGCACTACAAATTAATTGGCAGAGAAAATCAGTGGGAGGAGATCATTACCATATAGAACGCGTTATGGAACGCGTGCCATTGCGCGCGCCAGTGCGCGTTCTGTACCGTGTGATATAATAAACACAACGCGTGGCTATGTGAACACTTTGGCTTGTGTTGCCTGGGCTGAAGCAAGCAAGCCGAAAAAAAAAAAAAAAGAGGGTCATATACTGGCGCCCCATAGTGGATTGCGCCCTGGTCCGTCGCCCAGCCTGCCCAGAGCTAAAATCGGGTCTGTGATCCATTTTAGATCAAATTGATGTTAAATGATTTTAACTTCCCTAATTATTAATGTCTTCTGTGTCATTTTTGTATTCCCCTAATTCATATCAGGGCCACATTTGGCCCCCAGGCCTTATGTTAGACACATGTGCTCTACATGTTTCGCATTTGCCTTTTCGGGTTAAAGAAAGTGGTGTGAAATGTGGTTAAATTAAATGTAACAAGTCCTAAGAGCTTGTCTGACAGACACAGCCATTATGTCAGTGGTGTCAAACACTGCCAAAGTAAAGTATTAATAATCACTTTAGTTCAAGTTTGATATTCAGATCAATTCAATCTAAAGTGGGTTAGACCAGTAATCTATAAATACAATACAATAACCTATAAATACAATGCACACAAATTGTTCTTGTTATGATCCTGTTCTTGTTGAGTGAGCTGACTCCTCTCTCTCTCTCTCTCTCTCTCTCTCTCTCTCTCTCTCTCTCTCTCTCTCTCTCTCTCTCTCTCTCTCTCTCTGCCTGCAGGGACTGCATTAGGGGCGGGCCGATCTCTGAGAGCATGGAGCCACCGGCACACCTGCAGCGCATTCTGCCTGATTAGGTGGCTTTTTAAACCACCTCCTCCTCATCTCCTGTGCCAGATTGTTCTCTCCCATGCTGCAACAACGTCTTCATGCTCTCAGAGATCTCCTGCCCTGTGTTCCAAGAAGTTTCTCTGTGTTTTGTGTTGTAAGTTTTTCAGTGCCTTGTCACAGTGTTTTCAGTTGTACTTTGCTCTGGTAGTTTTTTCCCATGTTTTGTGGTGATTTTTAGTTAAACCTTTTAGTTGCTACTTTTCCTTTTTTGAGAGTTTTTTTTTTGAAAATAAAAGTTTTTTCATCATACTCTGCAACTGGGTCCTGGTCTCCTTGAACTGACTCGTAACGGTTCTTTGTTCTATTTTCACATATTTACACTAAAACAAAGTAAAACTTCACAAAATATTTGAATAATCTTGAACAAATATAAATAACTTGAACTGTTTTAAGATATAAGTCAAGAGCAATTTTAAGAATCATCTGCCAGATATGAAATATTTTGTAGTAGGATTATATTTTATATGCCTTCGGTCTGTGTCAGGTTACCAAATAGTACCATAAACATATCTGTATGCAGTTGGATGCCATATGCAGACAGCCAAATTTGAATCTCTATCCAAAATAGCCCAGTCGTTGCACAATACCAGAATAAATGTTCGACTGTTTCCTCTTCTTCTTGACTGAATCAACAGTTCTATGTCCCAAATGCACACCTTTTTTTTTGTTCCATAAAACATTTGTTGTGTCATGGTTTTTTTCTAGTGGGTGAAACTGAAAGTGTAGCCAGCTTTGCAGCACATCAGTCAAGAAGGACGAGAGTTGAGAAAAATGTCCTTGATTATGAAAAAGTCCATTAGAATAAATGGATCTAGGTGTTTTCAAACACTGGGTGACTCTTTTCTAACAGTCTACGAGAGAACCATTTCTACTTAAAGTCAAATTTAGGAATAACAGATGCTTTTATGGATAGGTTCCTAGCTTTGAAATTCAACTGTTCTGTACCTGTTACATTATAATCATTATATAGATATGTATGTTTCATTCCATATACATTTAAATATTTGTTGTTCCATTCCTTATAGAATGATTCTGTAGGTATTGGAAGGGAAAGCATTAGATATGTAAACTGTGACACAACTAATGTATTTACTAGTGTTGTTTTTACCAAAGATGGTCCATTTATTTCCCTGCCAAGTATTTTGTGTTTATATTTGATCCAGTATGATCTGTAAGTTTTAATGATAAACAGAAGGATTATATTGTTCAAATTAGGCTTATTCTTTCATTTGTTTCATGTTATTCACATTGAAAGGATAGTTTGTCAATGGAAACCTTTTCATTATTTATAGAGGAAAAAAGGCTGAGGCACTCAAAAGTTACAAAAATATAAAAAGCCTTTATTTTTACATGGCTTATAAGGTTAAAATAACGCCTACGCGTTTCGGTCCTTCGACCTTCATCAGGGCAAACTCGAGTGGTCTGTTTCAGTCCAGATTTAAGCACATGGTCACATGGTCAAAGTGGGCTGGCACACAGTCACATGGGCATGATGTCACCAGTGAGGGAACAATTAAAATACAGTCTGTTGCCAAAGAACAAAGTATATATATATCACACAGAAAAAACATAATATTTGAAGTCACATTTAACAATAGTTTGGGTATAGAAAGATTCAATAGAGGGTCTTTTAGAGAAAGGGAAAGGGATATATTTTTGTAACTTTTGAGTGCCTCAGCCTTTTTTCCTCTATGCTTGAGACTGGTCCCTCCACTGAAGAGCACCAAAAGTTTTTACAATTTTGCACGTCTGAATATCCAAGAAGCACTCCTGCCTCCTCTACACTTTTCATTATTTAATTTGACTTTTTTTTATTCTAAAATATAGAGAAACGTTATTATTTCACTGGTTGGGCCCACTTCAGATCAAGTTTAGCTGGATCTGGCCCTAAAACTAAAACAAGAGTTCACACTTTGACCAATGAACTCTGAAGACTGACATAAGTTGATTAATGAATCAAGTCTGGTGTGCTGCTGCTTGGTTGGAACAAAAACTTGCAGCCACACTGGCCCTTTGTGGAATGTTTTGTCCATGCCTGCTCTATATGCTTTGCATTTGCCTTTCAAGGCAGTGCTTCTCAAATCTGGTCCTCATGGCCCAGTGTCCTGCAGATCTCTTTTCTTCTTCTTTTTTTAAATGAATAAATAAATAAAACCGAAATAAATAAGAAATACAATTTATAAAAAAAATACCACAAAATGATTTTTTTAAAGTAACAATATATATATATATATATATATATATATATATATATATATATATATATATATATATATATATATATATATATATATATATATATATATATATATATATATTTAAAAAAAATCCCCCTCTCCCTTTTTAAATAAAAACAATATTTAAATAAATAAAAAAATAATTTGGATTTTTTAAAATTAATTAAATATTATTTAAATAAAAATCAAAAAATAGATTTTTAAATAAAAAAGAAAGAAACATATTTAATCAGTTATATTTAATTAAATTTTTATAACAGATATGAGACCATTATAAGGCTCAGACAGCTATTATATTATATATTATATAATATATATAAAATATAAGCCAAATTCATGCCAAATGCATGCAACAAACATCCAAAATAACTCAATATGATTGCCTCCCCTGTAAACACATTTCCACATCTTTAAACACAAATGTGATGATAATAATAATAATAGTCCAAACTTATGTAATAGTATATGTTTTTATTGAAAAAATATATCATTTTCTTACAGCTGTGTCTTTAAATCCCTTATACAAGTGCCAAATCCTTCAAAAAATAAAAAATAAAAATGATATATTATTATAGCACAGAATTATGCAAAAATTAATGCAGAGACCCCAAAACTACCCCAACAACAGTATCTACACCTAAAACTGTAGATGTTACACAACTGTATATTCCATCTAGAAGACTTTGTCTATAAAACCATCCATCATTCTAAGAGGAACAGCAACCTAAGAGAAAATTACAAGCCATTATTCTCATAAAGTCATCCTGTTCAAGTTATGACAGTGACATAATTTGACAGAGAAGAACTTCTGTGGCTTAGTCACTGTGTACAGGTCAGTTTGTGGCCATGTCTGGCCACCTAGTGGTGCATGGTGCACTTCACATCAGGGTTTTCACTATAATTAAAAAAGCTTAGATGTAACATAGAAGGTATTTTGTTAAGAACTCAACTGAATTCATATGAATATGAATTTGGGAATTAAATTACAGGAGTGATGAGATCTGTTTTGAGTTTTAAAAAAAGATTGAAAGGCAAGTATGTAAATGTAAAATGATTGATATCTGACATGGCTAAGATGAATAATTTGGAATAAAATCTTGTTTGTTTTTGGTTTTTCTCTTCTTGTCTTCTATTTCTTGCTGGTGATTCTATGGATTGAATAGTTTTGGCCAAATAAGCCTATGTTTCTGCCCAGTCATTTCTCAGTTACAGAACTAGTAAAAAATAATAATTAGTTGAATATATATATATATATATATATATATATATATATATATATATATATATTTGTGTGCAGTGGCATCCTCAAAATTATTCATACCCCTGACATTTTTTGTGACTTATTTGTTTTTATCATAAAAAGAATGAGCTCTATCCAGTTTCTTTCTGACCTGTATGTGAAACACAAGTGAAGGAAACACTACAAATGAAATTTGGAGAAAAAATGCATTTCAGGGTGTATTTTATTAGTGGATTTCCAAAAAACACCATCTGCAAAATTATTCATACCCTAGGTTTACTCAGTCCAATGTCTTGTCAAAAGACAATGGTTCCTCTCCTGTCTCCTGTGGGGTTCTGGTCCACTCTTACTGGACCAAAACCTCCAGCTGGGTCTGTTCGCTGAATGCACAGAATGATATTATGGCGCTGTAATTTTGTAACTGAAAATAAACTAATTAAATAAAGTATAAGTAAGAAGAGTACCAAAATTTAACTTGAATTCTTTATAATACCTGCATTTGGATGTGTTTAACAGCTTGTTTTTGGATAGGACTGATTTTTTTTAGTCTGATCGACCTTGTCCAAATTATGGTAAATAATTATGTTAACAATAATGATCCACAGTAGACAATGGCAGAACTCAGACAGAGTCTAAAACCATAGACACCATTATTAAAGTTACTGTAAATGATAAACAGTTCCTTTTCTACTCGTCAAAATTCTGTTCAAGAGATCCCTCATGTTACATTTTTAAAGTAGTCTAAAGTATGTATGACAGCCTTGAAATTGTTTCACTGAGGTAGTATTAAGAGGCTAAACAAAACTAGGATTAAGCTGTCATCTTGAAGTCATTAGTCAAAAGGAAATACAGAACATGAAGGCGACACAACTCATCAAGTTGCAACATGAAGGCCAAAACGTGTACACACCAAATAATTATTTACTGTACACATGCATACACTCAAGTGTGTGTGTCTTTATTCCAAATATTTCAGTGAAGGTATGCTACATTCACATGCAGCTTGGCCTTTGTCACCATTCCTTATTAAGTAAGAGGTTTTCAAAAAGCTGTACAGCACCACCATGGCCTTCTTTGCAATGTAAATTGAGATGAGGTATACTCAGGGGATTCTTGTGTGGCAGCCAAGTTAAAAATTGACCTGCATGCCAGATCATAATCTCAAAGAATGAAGGGTTGAATAGGATTCCTTAGTCTAGTTCCCTCTGGACATTCACCACAAAGGACGCTCGCTTCTCCAATCAGGTATCTGGCTCCAAAATATTTTCTTACTCTGTATGGGGCTTGAATCATACGCTGTTGCATTCTAAGGACCTTTCAGTGACTTCAGAGGAGCTGCATTGCTTTGAAGCTGGAAGAAAACCCATCAGAAACATACCCCAGGAACTTCTTTCAATTGTTGGAGATTAGATTAGATTACATTAGAAAACTTTATTATCCCCATACGGGGCAATTTGTTGTACAGCCAGCAGCGAACCATTACAACCAAACACAGCAAATCATACAACATGAAATTCCAATAAATAATAAATAAATAGAGTGCACAGTAATTGCCCGGATGCCAATTATAATGAGCTATTTATGAAACCAATGGATTTCGGCAAAAATGAGTTTTTAAGTCGATTTGACTTACATTTTGGCATCCTATACCGGCGCCCAGAAGGAAGCGGCCTATATTGAGACGACAGCGGGTCAGCCGGGTCTGACTGAGCTTTCTTAATTACTCTGGCCCTGTATAGGACAGCCAGCTCCTTAAAGCTGATCCCCACTATCCTGCTACACCTTGTGATGATGCTGTTCAGCCTATTTTTGTCACTCAAAGTAAGGGACCCAAACCAGCAAATAAAATAGAAGGTTAAAACAGATTCAATAAAACAAGAATAAAAAATCTTCATAAAAGAGGTGTCCACATTAAAACTTCTCAACTTCCAGTAAAAGTACATGCGCTGGTGGGCCTTTGCATAAACAGCATCAATATTTGCTCCAAACTTTGTTGTCAATGACGGTACCCAGGCATTTGTACTGCTGTACTGTTTCTACTGCTTGGCCATGGATAAAAGCACAGTGGATTGGTGGAGACTTCCTCGTAAAATCAACGACGATTTCCTTTGTTTTCTCCACATTAATGCTCAAAAATGAGCTATCACACCAATCAATAAAATCCTTCACCACTGGGCCAGATTGCTGAGAAGTGACACGATCACTGTGTCATCAGCGAATTTAACAATGTGTCCATCTGGATACTGACTTCTACACTCATTTGTATGTAAAATAAATAAAAGTGGGGAAAGGACACAGCCCTGGGGTAAGCCAAGTGGAGGATAAAAGTACATCTGATAAGACCCCGTTTACCCTCATCCTCTGTGGTCGGTCAGTTAAAAAGTCGACTAACCAGCTCACTATACTCTGGTCAAGGTTGTGTACACTGAGAAGACGACGGGCTAAAATGTGTGGCTGAATACAGTTCAAAGCAGAAGAAAAGTCAATAAAAAGCAGACGGGCAAAAGTCTGTGCCCCCTCCAGGTGGCCCAGTACCAGGTTGAGTAGGGTGTTAACAGTGTCCTCAACACCCCTCCCAAATTGCAGAGAGTCCAAGCTGCTCTGAATTGAGCCCAAGATCTCAGCCTTTATAATCCGCTCCAGGGTCTTCATGATAAGGGAGGTAAGTGTAACAGGGTGAAGGTCATTTTGGGATTTTGGAGTTTTAGGCTGAATCTCAATTCACCCCTTGGCCCTACGCCTTACCCCTACCCCTCTGTTTTGCGCGTTCACGTGGAGGGGAAGGGCTGTCCCAATTCTCTTAACACGGAGGGGTAGGGGTAAGGGCTATGGCTTTTCACCCCTTCAAACGTAGCAGTTTGGAGGAGCGCACTTCATTTGGAGGGTTAGGAGATATTTCCCAGAACACAATGCGAATCATTTTAAAAATGGCGGCGGCATCTCCGAAGGAAGCACATAAACGTGAGGATTTTTTCCGTAATAACACTTTATAAGTGTTGTTAAGGTGTAATAACTGAGGTGTTGTATAAAGTTTGACATTGTCACAATGTATAGTGGTATTTTTCTCCATAAAACGTACATGGAAAATCACTAGTTTAACAAGGAGTAATAATCGAACAATGAGTTGAAGGCTGAAGGCATTATTGTGAAAGTAGAGAAATACAGTTGTCGGGTTTTTTAAGCTGAAACCCGAGTATTTACAAACTATGTAGTTGTTGTGTTGTGACCACAGAGACGCTGTTTTGTGTGCGTTATTCCGTTTATAACCGTTTGTTTCACAGACTCCAGCTCAAACCAAACAGCTGATCAGATTTAGCGCCGACAACGAGGCACGGTTTCTGAAATGAAAAGCATCGGCCAAACAACATTGGCAGTGAGTATTGTTTAAGTTTAATGTTCCTCATAGTGGTTTGTTTCATTATTAGTGTTATGTTTTTTTCTGCTCTGTGGCTCAGACAGCTGCTCAGACCCCTGCCTCCAGTCTGGTCACTCAATACAAACCAGTGATTCCAGAGGTCAAAGCTAATGCTAAACCATAAAAGTAAACTGAACTTAAATGTGATTGAATTGACATTAGAGGGATATTTTATTTCTTTGTTACAAATTAACCCATAAAGACACAGTGCTACTTTTGTGGTAGATCCAGATGATCCCTGCTCCATATTTAATGTTTCTTAAGTAATTTGTTGTCATTTATTATAAAGGGTCCCTCTGTATTTTTACATTTTTGCTGTGGAAATCAGCTGTTTTCCAACATGTAATTTACAGATGATATGGATGCTCATAAATGCTCTGGGTGAGGGACAGATGCTGTGGGTGAGGGACAGATGCTGTGGGTGAGGGACAGATGCTGTGGGTGAGGGACAGATGCTGTGGGTGAGGGACAGATGCTGTGGGTGAGGGACAGATGCTGGGGAGGAAATGCATGAGGTGTTGGACGCTGGAGCATCAGTGGATCCTCCGCTGTTGGTGGATGCAGGTGCAGAGGAGGAACACATGTCTACTGCTATGGTAAGTATACACACATATGTTATTTGTTCATCTTATATATTGGTCTTTAAGAATGTTAATATGTAGTATGATTTGTAAAAAAAAAAAAAAAAAAGTAATGTTACAAACATGTATTGTACACAGAACCATTAGTACCTAATTCTGAAACACCATGTCATGTTTATCAGAACACTGTGGAGCCCAGTACTTCTACTGAGCCATGGACCACCGTACCATCCCCTTCCCCATCGTCATTCCCACCGGCAAAGAGGAGGAAGTCCAATGCACTTCTGGACTTACTGGTTCAGGAGAGGCTGAAAGAGGAGAAGCTCCACCAGGAGACACAGGAGAAAACACAGTGCTTTCTAACTTTGTTCGGAAAATTGTTAGACAAAATGTAGATTTTATTGTTTGTTTTTTTATTGATGCCTTCTGTTATAGTATGTTCATTTTTGTTGTATATTATTTGCACTAATAAAAAAAGTAAAAGGAAAAAGTTTGTGAGTATGATTCACACTAACTTCATATTAACAACATCTGAAACAGATATTGATCTGGTGAAGTTTATTTCACTTTGAAAATAAAACTTTGTAGAATCTCAGACAAAACATTACCAACAGTCATTTAACACAAATAATAAACAAGGTTTCAATGTTGCAGCATAAAAAAAGGTGGCCGGTGCAAGTACATTACACATCTCTACAGAGACACCAGGGCTGCCAACCTTGTCTCAATACTACACAGCCTTAGAACAAGCATGTAGTGGTGCAGCTGACAGTATTTTACAGAATGACACACCTGGAAAGAAAAAAAGGATGGATATAAGCTTACTTGTCTAAAATATCTGGCTTTCACACACCCAAACCAACACATTAATAACACAGACAATGAAGTGCATGCATTTAATGATATCAACTTTGAACCCAGTTTTAAAAAATGTATCTACATATTCACGGAAGGAGGAGGGTAGCAAAAAGCTACACGTTAGCCGATTGTTTACAACTGGGTTAGCCAGGCTATGACAGAACTGGAATTAATCGATCAATAATTTAAACTACTCAAACATGATTTCACAACTGTACAGTTAAAACACTTTTAAACACACACAGAGGCTACCAGAGAGGCGCCCTTTGTCTGGTCTGGAGCGTCAGAGCTCACTCGTTATTTGCATTAATTTGTCATTCTACATACCGTAGCATTGTCCAGCAGTGCTCCCAAACGTAGAAGACGTCTTCGCCTAATGGCATTCCTCTGAATCAATGCAGACAAATAGCTGAACAGCCATGGAGAGTGACAACCACATCAGCAGATTTGTTTGATTACTATGGATGACAATTGTCGCGTTCGGTTACGTCATAACTGGCCGCGTGAACTGATGACGTACGTGAGTGTTGGAGCGTTGTCCTATTTCGTAGGGGTTGCCTTTCTAGCCCTACGCCTTACCCCTCTGTTTGAAGGGGGTAGGGCAGACATGTCCAAACCGTTCCCAAAGGGCCGGTGTGGCTGCAGGTCTTTGTTCCAACCAAGCAGCAGCACACCAGATTGGACTCAATTAATCAACTGATCTCAGTCTTCGGAGAGTTGATTGGTCAAACTGTTTACTCTTGGTTGGTTGGAACAAAAACCTGCAGCCACACTGGCCCTTTGTGGAATAGTTTGGACATGCCTGGGGTAGGGGTTCGAAATAGAAATGGGATTGGCCCTTAGTCTTGGGCACTGGCACACTTATGGAGTCTTTCCTTTTTTTTTTTGTCTGTATTTGTTCTCATTGTTTAACACCACAGAGGGGGAGTCAACATTGTTTGAGATCAATGCATATTTTAGTCTTGCAGCCAAATATTTAAATATTTAGTGCATGTGTGTGACCATCAGCGGTCCTCCCTGAAAGCTGAGCAGACATCCTTTATTAGAACTCTCTATTATAAGCCAGTGAGGGCAGTGCTACACCTCAGTGATGTGTGGGGGAAACAAAGACTGGACAGGACGGACGGGGACAGAAATTAACAGGCGGTGCTATTGCAGTTAAAGATTGTAAGGTGGTGTGTTATTCCCAACTACTTCTTTTGTGCTGTTTCCATCAATAAAAAATAAATCGAAAAAAGAGAAGAAAACCAAAACAGCACAAAAGAAAAAGAGATTCAATAAATAAATAATTAAACAAAACGGTAGTGAGCACCAAAATTGTGGATGACTTGATAGTGTAAAATAGAATGCAATAGAATAGAATAGAATAGAACAGGCCAGAAGAGGACACTAGTGCAAGAAGAGAATGAGTTTAGGGTAGAGATTCTGGAGAGATTCTCAGCACATTCTGGCGGGTCCAATCATTTGCTGAAATGGGACTCGGCAGTAGCTGGCGAGACCCGATCAAACATTCAAGTGTGAAGGACCCCGAAGCCCAGAACAGCAGTCATGACAAGGCAGGGCCAAGCCAACAGAGCCCCCCCCATCCCGGGCCATAGGAGCCACAGGGCGCTGCTCCTAGAGAGCCACCGGGGCCACCGGGAACGACGTAAACCCGGAGAACAAGAGGGAGCAGCTACAAACCCCCCGAGCACACCAAGGCCGACCCGGGCGTCCCAGGGCACGAGGACCCACCCACCACCCCAACCCCAACCGAGCGGCCCACTGAAGGGGCGACACTCAGCCCATCATCGCACCAGCTTGGACCTGACGGGGAAGCAGGAGTCCTTGCCTTGTTTTGCTTAAAAAGATACATTCCTCTTAGATTGTATTGATTCTCTCTACATTTAAACAGTGTTTGAATTTGTTTTGGAACGCTATTGTTATGGGCCTTATACATAGTCTTTAATATGTTGAGATTGATTATATCATATATTTTCAAGGTGTTTAACTTGATAAAGAGTGGATTCGTGGATGCATAGAATTGAGCATGATTGACAATTCTGATTGCTTTCTTTTGAAGCCTAAAGATTGGGTCAATGTTTGCTCTACAGTTCATTCCCCACAGTTCTGCTCCATACGTGAGGTATGGGAGAATCAGACTATTGTAAAGCATGCTTAATGACTTATCATTTAGTGAAGGTGTACACTTCCTTATGATTCCTACATTTTTTGCTAATTTACTCTTTCTTATATGTAAATGTTGCTTCCAACACAGCTTGTCATCAATTGTCACACCCAGAAATTTGTTTGATTGGACTCTTTCTATTTCTATGTTGTTTAATTTAATTGTGGTGCATTAAAAAGAAATTAGAGAGCAGGGGAGGCAAGCAGGGGGGTGATGGGGAGGAGACAAGGCCGTAGAGCCCTGCCATCTGCCCCAGCACAGGGGGCGCCCACCTGCTCTCGAGGCCCTAACTGTTGTGTCCCTATATGTGCCTAAGAGTAGCTATATACAGTGAGATGTGAAGTGCACTGTAAGAGCCAGTCTGGTGTGGGTCCGGCCCATTAGGACAGAGCAGCGGGGGAGACAGGTAGTGAGACCACTGATACTGATGCAGAGGGCCCCCAGAGCCCCGAGGCCAAGGTGGGCCCACCTAAACCCGTCCGCCCAGCCAGCACCAAAACTCCCAGGAGTCGCAGCGCTAGACCATCGCCCTGGCAGATGCCGTAGTCCCACCACGGGCGATTTATTTATCCATATCTTTTTCTATTGAGTGGTAAGGCAGCCATGTTTGTAGGCGTTTGAAAGGGGACATTCTCCTGAATCCATTGACACCTCACATTCCATGAACTTGCATATCAAACAAACTTGCAGAACAGCCTTCTTTCACCTGCGCAACATAGCCAAAATTAGGAATATTCTGTCTAAAACGACTGCAGAAAAATTAATTCATGCATTTGTTACATCACGATTAGATTATTGTAACTCCTTACTTGTAGCATGTCCTAAATATTCCCTAAAAAGCTTCAACTGGTTCAAAATGCAGCAGCAAGATTATTAACAGGATCAAATAGAAGAGAACACATCACCCCTGTGCTCCAAACCCTGACCCCTGACCCCTAACCCTATCACCCCTGTGCTCCAAACCCTGACCCCTAACCCCTAACCCTATCACCCCTGTGCTCCAAACCGTGACCCCTGACCCCTAACCCTATCACGCCTGTGCTCCAAACCCTTCACTGGCTTCCAGTTGAGTCTAGAATTAAATTTAAAATCCTCCTCCTTACATATAAAACCATTAATGGTATGGGCCCCTCTTATCTTAAAGATGATCTGGTTCCGTACCAACCCAATAGAACCCTTCGTTCTCAGAATGCAGGTTTACTGAAAGTTCCTAGGGTTTCTAAAAGTACAGTAGGAGCTAGAGCCTTTAGTTATCAGGCCCCTGTCTTATGGAATCAGCTTCCCTTTAATATTAAAAACGCAGAAACAGTCTCTACATTTAAAATTAGGCTTAAAAAATTCGTGTTTGAGAAAGCCTATGGTCAGGTTAGTTAAAAATTATGTGACTCATATATCATGTATACATGATGTATGAGTCACAGTTCAGTCTAGGCTGCCCTAGGAGTTAGAATGCTGGGGGAAGTACAGACACTGAGTTCTTTCTTCTCTTTCTCTTCCTCACATCTGTTTCTGTAATTTTTATAACATATCTTTCATACCAAGTCTGTTCATGACTAGTCACCTGGTGTCCCCTTTCCCCCCTCCCCCCCTGGGGGGAGTGGTGGCTTTCCTGACAGTGTCTGCGTGGGAGCTATGGACGACAGGATCTGGAGTATCTCGCCTGTGCCGACCTGTGACCCCGGACCACCGCCCCTGCCTGTCTGGACCAGCCCCCCCTCCTTCATTTATAAATGGACGTTCATCTATAGTCTGTCCGTCCATGGGAGTGGATCTGTCCTTCAATGTGGTTCTCCTCAAGATTTCTTCTTTTTCCCACTGGGTTTGGAAGTTTTTTCTGCTGAGAAGGAGGGTCTAAGGACAGGGGATGCCTGGGACTTTTCATGTATCTCTGTAGTTGATTGTGTTTTTGTAAAGCCCTCTGAGACGACTTTGTTGTGATTCAGGGCTTTATAAATAAAATTGAATTAAAATTGAATTGAATTGAATTGAACTACATTTCCCTCTGGACAGGAAATGCACGCCTATAAAAGGGGAAAGGTCAGATTTACGCACCCTTTGTGCAAACACGGGACGAGCATGCGGCACACAGACACAGCTGGAGCAGAGCAAACACTGCTGCAGTTCGGTCTGCTGGTTTTAGTCATATTTACCAAGTTTATTCTTAGTTTTAAGGCATTTTAGAGAGTTTTACTGAGTAACAGTGAGTGGCAGTGTATTTTCCTGAATGTTACTGACTGTAGTAAACTTTGCTTAGTGCTATTACTGTTAGCGATTAGTCGTGCTAGCAGAGACAGATGGAGGAGCAGCTGATCAGATCAACATCTGACTGAGATCTGACTGTGGATATGAACTCAAAACAGGATGAACATCTACCCAGTAAGATAACTGTTTTACAAACTAATAGAAATAATAATGAGAATTTTACTACATTTTATACTATACACATGGAAACACATATTACACTGTTGACTAGAGTAGTATTTTTTCAGTATAATTTCTCATTTTATTGTTATTTCTACACATAAGTAGATACGTTTATAATTAATCAATGATTGGTTGAGGATTTATTCACTTTCTCTGTCAAAAATAAATCACATTCTAACATTCTATCATTTCATGAGAAGGAAACAAAATGTTATTCGTACTTTGGGGAATAGTTGTAATAATATTCAACACTACTGAAAAGTATTTTATATACGTGAAGTACATTTATCTATTTATTTTGGCCAAATGTACATATTTTATTAATTTTTCCTAGGTAGGAGGATGACAGCCTTATTTGACACAAATAAAACTGCTTTTTGGAGAATCACATGGACCAGTTCAGTCTGCTGCCAGCCCCCCCACCTAATGATAAACCACCCCCCACCTGATGACAACACATGGACATTTTTGGACTTTATTGCAATTATTTGTGTTTTTTTGTTTATTTTGTTTAATAAATTTGCACAAATTTTTATATTTATTCTAATTGAATTCATCATATATTTTTGACCAGTGAGTACCAGTGAACCCCAATTGTTTATAGCTTAGTTTAGTTTATTTCGCACTTTAAAACGGGCGCCCAATGACCGAGAGGTTGGTGGTTCGCAACCCAGCTCTAGCTGTCCACATGTCGAAGTGTTCTTGAACAAGACACTGAACCCTGATTTAGGCCCCCAGTAGGACTGACCTTAGAAACGTACTGGTGTATGAATGGGTGAATGTGAAGCTAATGTAAAGCACTTTCAGCACCATGAAGGTGGAAAAGCGCTATATAAGTGCAGACCATTTACCATTTAAAATATGACAAATAAATAATTATAAGCGACTGGCAGCTGTGGTTCAGTTGGTAGAGTGGGTCGCCCAATGACCGAGAGGTTGCAGGTTCGCGTCCCGGCTCTGGCTGTCCACATGTCGAAGTGTCCTTGGGCAAGACACTGAACCCTGACTTAGGCCCCCAGTAGGACTGATCTTTGACCTTAGAAACCTACTGGTGTATGAGTGTGTGTGTGAATGGGTGAATGTGAGGCTAATGTAAAGTGCTTTGAGCACCATGAAGGTGGAATAAATGCAGAACATTTACCAAATACGTACATAGACAATGCAAGGGAGGCCAAAAGCTAAATGCTTTCATGCTAAAGGCCTCCCGTCATCAATTTAATTAACACTTCAAATGAATCAAATAATCCAAAAGTAACTTATATAAAGTAAATAAAACAATATAATAATGTTCTGCTTCTCTCTATATGAACCTCTTACTTTTGTCTCCACCTTATACATGTTTTAAAATTTAAAATCTTGATTTATTCTGCTCTTTCCTGCACGTTGACACGACGTTGTTGCCCATAGCAACCGCTAGCATCTAAGCCTTCCACATATGCCACGTACTATGATATATTTCCTCATTTGTCATTACATCGGAGCCTCTTTTTCGCATAAAGATCATTTCAGACATGTCCTGTTCACACTCAAGACTGATAAAAATCATACTTAATGCGAAATATGAATGAGAACACAAAACAATCAGATTTCACCATAAAATCCAAATTATGCATCAAGACCTGTAGCAACTCAAAATTTTATAACATTTCATAATGTAGTTATTGCCATGATGTAATAAAATCATGAGAGCATTCACGTAATAACTTATTTACGCATAATGTAATAATGTAATAAATTATTACATTATTAGCTCAGCTATATACCAACTTAACAACCACTATAACAATGGTTTATACCAGGGTTCCCCAATAGGCTGCCACAGCCACTTCCGGCCCGCGAGAGGACACAGACTGGCCCACACCAACTTGTGAGGAAAAAGATTATTTTTTTTTAAATATTGTAACATTGCAACATAAGCACGCCGTCATCTCTGCCCGGCGTGTGTTTTTCTTTTTTCTCGTCTTTTTTTGGAGTGTGTGAAGCGTGGCTCTCCTGCGACATATGTTTAAACTGGACATTGTCATCTGGACCTTGCCTCACTGCTCAGCCATTTCCCCATGTGGTGGGCGTCTGGAGGTGCGCACACACACACACACACACACACACACCTGCTGCAGAACCGGACCACTGTCTATACTCATAATTCACAGGCTTCATTGAACACATGATCAAACCATTGACTACAGCAGAGGTCCCCAAACCCCGGGCCGGTCCGTGGATCACTTGGTACCGGGCCACCGGCCGCCTAATAATTACTTAATTGATTCATTCATTATTTCTCTTGTATTTATTATCTGAATCTGAATAATCTGACTACCAAAAATGTAACCCACGTGTTAGCAAAGTAAGTAAAAAAGGAAAAGGCCACTGAAGAGACAGAAGAAGAGCCTCCAACTTCCAAGAAAAGGAAAGATTTTAACAGATAATACCAGGAGTTGGGCTTTGAAATATGGATTTATCATGACAGGTGATTCCCACAGATCAGACCCGCTCTGACCGATATAAACAATCTATGTAACAGCCCCCGGTCCGCGGTAATAAAAAGGTTGGGGACCACTGGACTACAGGACACAGACATTCATTCATTGTTTTGGGTTTTTCTTCAGTTTGTGTTTATGTACGGAGGATAATTGGTGCCATTGTTTATATGAGTTAATATGATTTCAGTTTGATGTATGTTCCATGTAAATATTGTAGATTGTGTGTTAATTAAATAATGTGTTAATTGCTGCTGTGTGCCCCACAGGTGCTGTGGCCCTCGGCTTGGTGCCCACGTCAGAATTTGGTCCTTTATGAAAGCTAATTGGGGAACCCTGGTTTATACTGTAAGAAAAGTTTTGTTATTACCATTTTTTTTTACCTTTGCCATTGCTGCAAGGTCAAAGATTAACTATTTTTAAGTAATGCTTTTGAAGCGATCATTTTATTAAACCATTGTTATATTATAAGCTTTTATTCCATTATGAGTTGCTACAAGAGCTGCTGTGTGAACATAGACTAAGAGTATAGATCCAAGAGAGAAAACGATGATGAAGGGGGGGTGTATAAGATAAGCAGAGACATAAACCAGACTCACCCAGGAGTACATGACTACAGAGCATATTTCACAGGGAGGCTGCGAGTGTGTTTAAGGGAGAGCCGCTCGTCATAGCTCACCTTTGACCGTGGCGATGACGGTTCCAGCTGTACTGAGGATCTCCACAGAGTTCAGACTCTGATGTTTGCTGATAATGGCCTTCAAGACTCGCAGGAGCTCCCCCAGACGCTCGTGGACGGCATGGTGTAGGCAGTCCTGGTGCTCTGTGGACCAACAAAGACACTTCTAGAAACAATTCTTCAACTTCTCTTGGTGTACACTTCTTTCCATGTCTGATTTTTTCTAGCCCTGTTTACATTGGAGTTTTTATTCCTGTTTAATTCTGAATAAAAGTTCATTCGTCTTTCAGATGAACCATGTAAACAGCTAATCCCAGTTGAAAATGATTATTACCTCCGCCAAGGAGGTATTAAATCTGTTTGTTTGTTTGTCTGTCTGTCAGAACATTTTTTTTTTAACTTTCAGGAATGCTAGATAATTGGGTTAGGGTTAGGAAGAAAAACCCATTAGATTTTGAGCAATTATAGTCAAAGGTCAAGGTCACACTAAAGGTCAACAGCAAAAACATAAGTGGTAATATCTCAGGATTCAGATAAAATAGAATCTCATGTTTTTTTTCATTCACATTGATCACCGTTGGACATCAGATGGGTCAACACATGTGGGTCAATCATGTCACATTTTGATGTCATACGACGCCATATCAAGCTTTGGCAGAAATCTGCTGTGTCTGACTACCTTGTTCACAATTAAACATTCCGAAAAGTCACTGGTTTATTCCAATGTTAACTCACTCACTGCCATTGATGTATATATACGTCAATCACGGGTGAGGGGCGGGGGAGCAGTCTCGTGCAGCCTGTCACTGAAAATAAGACTGGTTTCCAAGTGCTCCACAATTTTACCCAGGGACAGATCCTCCTGGGCGGATTGGACCCCTAAAAGGTCCAGGAACCATGGTGTAAAACCCAGGTAATTTAAACCGCTCATAATGCTCTGTTCTGGGGCTGAATATAAAGGTATATTTATATTTTATAAAGGTATAAGTCCAGTGTGGACTTGGAGCCTTGGTACTACAAAACCAAAGTGGAAATTACAGAAAAACAGACTGACACACGTAAACGGATTTTTCTCTTTGGTAGTTGCTAGGGCATTCCCCATTCAAAGTCAACGGAGACACCGCCCGTAGAGTGCATTTTGCATTTTTTCTGGGGGGCATTTTTTTATGTACGTACCCGTTATGAGGAACCACAGTTTTAACTGGTGGTGCTCCAGTGAAATAGAGGCCAGCTATTATCTGGGAATCTGCGTTATCTGGGCAAAGACAAAGGGACATCGGATCCCTTTAGTGGATTTTTGCCCTCCGAACCTCCAGATCGAAACGCATTTATGAAGCCCCGCCTCTGAAGGGTCTATGCCCTCCGTTTGTCAGCCCAGCGGTAGGTTCCTTCAACATTGCGGGCTGGTACATGTTAGGTATTCGGGAGGGGAGACCGGGAGGACAGGGCTCCGGCCTCCAGGAGAGGATGCGAGACAGGAAGACGTGCTGTCTCCCTCAGTGGCTCTCCAACGGGATCCGCTAGTGCCAGGCGGTGTCTGGGGTCCGTCCAAACCCGGCGGCAGGTTGCAGTCCTGGCCACGGCGGCCAAAGCTCACGAAATAACTGTTTCTCCAATCCTGTTCAAACACGGCAGTGGGCGCGGTAACAGCTCCGGCGGTGGAGCGCTGATCCCAGAAGTCAGCGCTGGCTATTCCAGTGGCCGTGTATAGCCCTGGAGAGCATACTGCTCGCGCGGTACGCTCTGAGGGGGCAGTGTGTTCCTTTTCCCTGGCCCCCGCCCAGGTCTATCGCCCTAACTGAGGAGGCCCCTTTCCCGTCCCGCCCGACTGGAGGGCTCACACGGGGGTTGGGGATGCCCTCCTTGGGACCGGCTGGGGGCCTTGGATCGCCTCCTCCACTCCCTCAGATCACTGCACTGCCGCGGGTCGGCTCCACGTACCCTCCACACTCGGGGCTAGTTCATCGTCCAGTATAGCAGCATATACTTGTCCCACAGATTAAACCATGGAATGGCCGGTACAGTGAAACTACGAATGGCTCATTAAATCAGTTATGGTTCCTTTTTTCGGTGAGGTGAGTCCCGGCAGGCGGGCTCTTTCTTCATGCGTCCGGCTCTGCCGGTCGTGACCCCACATTGGCAGGTGGGGAGTTTGACTGGGGCGGTACAAGGGTCAAACACTAACGCAGGTGTCCTAAGACGAGCTTGTGGAGGACAGAAACCTCCCATGGAGTAGAGGGGAATGTGAGCTGGGGTATCAGACCATCATGAGAGGCTCAGGGAGGACAGACAGTCCCGTAGAACAGAAGGGACTTTGAAAAATTCCCATAGAGCCTTGGTACATCAAAATCATAGGTAGAAGTCCACACTGTAATTTCTACCATTTATATTGATGAGGGCATGATGCAGTGGCAGGGGCGCCTATCGTTCCAAGTGTATAACCCACAAAAGCCGGTGAAGTATGGTATAAAATCATACATTCTGTGTGACTCTGCGACAGGGTACTGCTTCAACTTGCGGCCTTATGTCTGTGAAGGTAGTACTCTGCCAGACATAGTGTTCTCTCTGCTTGATGGTCTCCAGGGTCATGGTTATACTGTCTACATGGACCATTTCTATAATTCTGTGTCCCTGTGTGAACGCTTACTGAGAGCACAGACTGTGGAACCCTCAGGAAAAACAGGGGAGAGCCAGTGATCATCAGGGAGAGCAAAAAGTCTGACCTGGGGGCAGGGGAAAGAATTGTGCTGCACAATGGGCGCATGATGGTGGTAGCTTGGCAGGACAAACGAATCGTGAAGATGGTGACAACCTGCCACCAAGACAGAATGGAAGGGGTTGATGTGTGGCAGAGGGGGCAGAGACATAAAGTGACCCAGTTTAAACCAGCGTGTGTGATCGCCTACAACTCCAACATGAATGGTGTGGATAAACTGGACCAGAATGTGGCCTACTACCCCTTCATAAGGAGGTCCCAAAACTGGTCAAAGACGTTTGTGGCTTACATGTTCCAAATTGCCATGTTTAACCATATGTTCTTTATAGGGCCACAAATCCACAACAATGTAAGTCACTTTTGGAGTTCACACGCAGGGTCGTGAGGATGTGGTCAGGGAAGCAGCATGGGGTGCTGGAGGCGGAGACGGCCCAGGCAGACGAAGCACACAATCCCAGAGCACCGTACAACATGGACCCTGAAAGTAGGCTGGATGGCAACATCGTGAGGCACAGGCTGGAAAAGCTGATGCCCACCACCAAGGAGACCAGGCCAATATGGAGATGTGGTGTTTTTCCTGTCGTGTGGAGTTACATACAGGAAAATGTTTTACAACATATCACACACAGAGAAATAATACACTGATTAGGGCATGTTCATGAATAAATGACTGTTTTTCTATCAAACACCTTGTTTTCAGTGTTGTTTTTGTTGTTTCATAGAAGTCTACACTTTCTCTTGATGTGTTCTGTGTTTATGTAGTCATAAAACTCAATATTCTGTGGGTCTTGAAAAATCACTCAAAATTCTCCAAAACTGCTGGCACTGTGAGGCTGGCTGTTCAGAAAATTGCTGGCGGTGAATGAGTTCATTCTGAATTCAATAATTCCTCTGACATGTAAACAGTTCATTTCTCTTTAACATTATTTCTGTCGTTCTGCATATGCTTCTGGTCTCGCTGCCATGATGCACATATTTGGTGCCGATGATGCACATATTTGGTGCCGATGATGCACATATTTGGTGCCGATGATGCACATATTTGGTGCCGATGATGCACATATTTGGTGCCGATGATGCACATATTTGGTGCCGATGATGCACATATTTGGTGCTGATGACACACATATTCTCCTGTGGGCATTAGTTTTTTGATTCCTATGGTTGAATGGGTTGAGCTTCTGCTTCGTAATTTTGACTAAATAAAGTCAAACATCACATGTAGTATCTGATCTAACATGTTGATAGTTGAAACCAATGCAAAACAGGAAGTGGATGCCATCTTCCTGTAGATATCCAGACGTTAAGTGGCCGTTCTGTCCAATCAGAAGACTCTGTACCTACAGTTCTGAAAGACCAATTAACTCGAGTGGAATGCACCCATTTCCAAGGCAACCTTTATTTTGATTTAACATGTCCATGTGAACATGGACATGATATTCCGAATTATTTCATTTGGAATTAAAAAATATCATGTAAAGCAATTGTAAAATAACTTTTTCTTTCCTCAGCTAGCAGGTTGTCTTCTCGATGTTTTCAAACCTAATTCAACCATTTATCAATAATAATAATAATAATAATAATAATAATAATAATAATAATAATGGATTGGATTTATATAGCGCTTTTTTACCATTTACAGTGACGATAATGAAAGCCCTGAAAATAATCACTACTGTATATATACAATTAAAAATAAACACATTATTTGTTTGGTAACTACTACATTATACATTAGTGAAGGTGCACAAGATGTTGAAAAGGTAATGCTGCTGAGTTTAAGTGTTCAATTATCAAGGAAGATTCAAGGATTCGTGTAAATTTGGTAATTGGGATTTATTTTCCAGCTAAAAAAAAATAAACAAGAAAATAATTTCTGATGTCTCTGATCTTTAACAGTGTTTTTTTGTGTGTGACTTTAACCACTGTTATGCTAATTGACCTATTTACTCTGCTTTTCTATAGTATAACATTTCATAGAAATAACAAAATAATATTTACTCAGTTTCCAAAATTTCACATCCTTAAACGGTAGCCCGTTGCATTGACATAATTTCAGTAGCTGAAACCATGACTGTGATTTGATTATTTGTACAGTTCTGCCTTTTAGTTTTGTGAACTGTTGATCAGAATAGAGTCTGGTGTGTTTTCAGTCTCCTGTACTGATGACAGCTCATGTTGTAATGCAGAGGAACATGCAGAGGCTAAAACATGTTAAGTATGACTGTACGTGCAAAGAACCATATGTACCAGTGTCTGAACAACAAGTAATGATTGACCGATATCGGGCAACTATTCCCAGTATGGGCCTGTTGTGTTGGTTAATATGCTCTGTTTTCTCTGCTATGATCTACTAACAGGTGAAGGAAAAAGAGGGGAAAAGAAGAGAAGAAAGCAAAAAAAGAAAAAAGTAGGCAAAAAACAAAAAAGAGAGAAAAATAAAGGAAAAAGTAAAAAAGAAGAGAAAGTAAAAAAAAAAGATCAAAGGAAAGAAAAACTCATTCATTTAATTTAATTTATTTGTTTATTCGAACAGATAAAACTAAATAAGTAAAATGTACAAAGAATTTAAGCAGAAATTAAAATGACACCTCTTTAGCATCCTAGATAACGATACCTTGTTTGAAAGGGTAAATAAAAGGAAAGAGAAAAAAGAAGAAATAAAACAAGGAAAAGATAACAAAAATGAAGATGATGACAAAAGGGGGGGACAAAAAAATAGAGAAAAAAAAACAAAAATTAGTTTACATTAGTTTAATTGTCACAAAATTTTCTACCATAATAAAAGAAGATTTTCTGAGGCTACATTTACACGTAGACGATGAAAACAGAAGACGCAAAAGTGGAGTCTCGTCTTCAGTTTTTCATCCGTGTTTAGACAAGCGTAGTCAGGAGAAAAACCTTGTTTATATGAAGATGCAACACTAGGTGAAATACGATTGGATATACATGCCTGGCCAGCTATGCCCTTTTCTGTTTTTGACATATTTAATTGTACACCCGTCTCTGTTTGGCTACGGTATGCGTGTAATGTCTGTACAATAGCTGAAACGACTCCTGTACATTTACTAAAGCTTCTAGTGCTAATGCTCGTGCTAATGCTAGTGCAGCTGGAAGATCTGTGGGATCGCGGTTGTCTGACATGTTTGTTGCTTTAGCTGCTCAAGTGTATGTGGCGTGAACATATGTGACATAAAGACCGCCACAACATTAACATGTGTGTTTCGTGCCGTTATGTGATGTAAAGATGCACGCAATGTAAACATGTGCGTACCTTGCCACAGAGACGTGATGCAGTGCATCTTCAATATGCCCCACTCTGGAAGGAGTGGGCATAAATAAGTTGATCCAAGACTTAAAAGCAAGTTGTCACATACCACGTGCTCTAAATCCTAAACAGCCCAGACCCAGTGATTTAAAAAAATGTTGCAGCTTCCAGAGAATTGCACAAGCTTACTGGCACCAGGATTGCTACAGGACATTCCTCCTGTGTTGGTTTAATGGGTAACCATGGCAACCGTGGCAGCCATGTCAGAGCAGCACCATCCATTCAAGAGCAGTCAAGATGCTCACCGTCAATGGTCCGACTCCACAACTGGACCATAAAAGAATCACAGCAAACACCAGTTCACGCACCTCTGTAAACCTTGGCAATGCTGTCAGCTCAACGGAAAGGCCAACATTGTTACGGTCATGTAGTAAGAAAGACCCAAAATACAGACTTCAGCTCCACAAATAGGCTCTTTTATTCTGAGCTCCAGTGGAAAAAACACATGTAAACAATAATACAGCAACACTACTACAAACTCACTCAGACAAACAGACGAGACTAATAACCAAGGATAAAACCTGCTAGTTCAGAAAAACACAAGACTGGAGTTCCATTGAGGTAAGAGTATGGGGTGAACTGACAAAATAGACAGGAAAGGAAAGAACTTAAATAGGGAGAGGTGATGAGGACAGGTGTGTGAGGACCAGGTGAAATAATTAAGGTGAAAGGTGACAGGATGCAGAAGGGAAAAAGAGACTGTGAGTAGGGATGTGACAAACATCAGTTACTCTGGAGTTAGCGGTTATCAGTTAGCCAGTCACTGGGCTTAAGCTAACTCACCGGCTTTTACAAAAGGACATAATGCACTTTGCTATGGGCTAACCTTGACACTGTCCTTGTGATATAATTGAGATTTGAGGTTTTGATAAATGTGGGTGTATGAGTTTCAACTTCACGCAGCAAAAATGTAAATATCACCAAGTGTATTTTTCTCATTTCTAATCCAAATATCTCATCACATTTAAAATAAGATATTGACTATGGTGTCTTATGTCTGTCATAAACATGAGGGCTTAAATACAAATAAAACAAGCACAGGATCAGGAATTGAGGCATAGAAACATAAAGCAGGAGGTCAAAAATAATGTTGTGGTGATTAAAGATTTAATATGGACCATGTAAGTTGGGACAGAGCGAAGATGTTGAAGTTCATATGTCGCAAGAATGTTTTAAACTTACATTTCCTCCTGGCTCCATGACAAGGATCTGATGTCTACTGGCATTTAAAAAAGGCTAGGCAAGGCGAATTTATTTGTATAGCACATTTCATGTACAGGACAATTCAAGGTGCTTTACATAAAACATAAGAAAATTAAAATGATTAAGATGCTTTACAAGACAATTAATATAGAGACATAAAAACATTTACAAACAAATGAGAATCTAAGTAAAAGCTCCAGTGAACACTCATGTTTTCTGGCCTGATTTAAATGAACTGACAGTTTGAGCAGACCTCAGGTATTCAGGTAGTTTGTTTCACAGGTGAGGAGCAGAATAACTGAATGATGCTCCACTTTGTTTGGTTCTGATTTTGGGAACACACAGTAGACCTGTTCCTGATGACCTCATGGCTCTGGATGCTTCATATGGAACCAGCAGGTCTAAGATGTAATAAAAAAAATAACAAATTTTAAAATAATAATAATTAAAGCTGCAAGCAGCATTGGATCGGGACCTCCACTTTACGTGTGGATTTCGTCCCATGCCATAACACGTTTTTACCCTCATATCTAAAAATGAGCAAATTATACTCCATAATATGGCATTTTCATCAAAGTTTCAGTCAAAGCAGCTCCTCTGCTGGAGCCAGACACATAGAAGTTGTGCCAAATATGGGCAGGAAGGGGGCGTGGCCGGAGCACTGCATGTATGTGTAGAGCAGGGTGAGAGTGTTAGCCAATCAGCTGTCAGCATTAGAGGGTGTGGCTGTTTCTAGGCAGAAAAGCAGAGAGAGAAATAGGAGCAAAGTGTATGTCACATGTATAGGTGTACAGGAGTGGGAGCATATTAGCCAATCAGCTGTCAGTATTAGAGTATGTGGCTGTTGCTGGGCAGAAAAGAATAGTGGGAGAGGGCAAAAAGGAGCAAAGTATATGTCACATACACTGTGTATATAAACATACACATACTCTGTGTACATGACATACACTGTGTATATGCCATGTGTGTAGGTCATTCCATATATATGTGTGTATATAGGTTTGTGTATGTGCCCTGTGTCTGTATGAGAGAATGTGCCTGTCAATCATGTTAAAGCTCCTCCCACAGTCTGTTCAAATTCTCTTCATTGTCTGCACCTGTTAATGAAAGCTGCTCCGTTGCCATGGTAACTCCTAGACAGACACGCGCTGCTCTAAGAGCCTCTCCCTCTGTCACTGGCTTTCAAGCCAAATCATACCTCCGAACTACTGCCATTTTTGAGAGATCCATAAATGCTAGCTCAAAACTAAAATGATCGTGAGTGGCAGGAGGCTTTGAGGAACAGGTAGATGTATTTCTTTCCCCTGTAGGGTCAAAAATGACTGAGATTTGGCAGTTTTAAAAACACTAAAATCAGACGAATTACAGAATTTATTTGATCCAAATTAACATGGCAGTGAATGGAGGCTGAGACCAGACATCCCCCCAAACTACTGAGTCTCATTTAAATTTTAAATTAGCTGGATCTTCCAAACCTGGTTTATATTGTTCCTAGGTAGTATGACTACATTTCTGGAAAGTTTCATTCACTTGCTGTTTATCATTTCTCATATTTTGCCATTTTCATCAAAGTTTCACTCAAAGAAGCTCCTCTGCTGCACCTAGACACAGCATTGCGCCATATAAGGAGTTGGAGGGGGCGTGGCTATTTCCGCCACCTAGGAGAAGCAGCTCTGAGTTCTGGAAAAAATTTGGATGAGAGGAAAAGAAAACAAAAATTGCCATATCTCCCAAACCGTACATCTGATTTCGAAAAGTCTTCGTGTGGCGACTTCTGCTCATGTCACTGATTCTCACAATATGTCATATGTAGCAGATCTTTTAATTTAAATTTTTAAGTTTCGGCTATTGCAACTAACCCGGCCTAAGAAAAAACTACAAGAGATACAAAAATGATTTTTACAACTTTTATGTTTCTCAGTTAGCTCTATCCATTGGTACTATTTTTACATCTCTGCGACAAAAGGCTTCGAAGGAGTTAATTTTTTTTACGATTTCCAAATAAGTCCAGATTGTGAACTTTCTGTAGGAGATAGACCATAAGTACTAGCATATGAATTCTTTGGGCGGTTACAAGGAAACCTTTGGCCTTGGTTTCATGTCTCTACGCCAAGAAGTTCAGCTTTTAGGTTTTTGAGGCTTTTACATTTAAAGGCAGATTGTGAACTTCCTGTCCTAGATAGGTGGGTGGTATCAGTGTATGAAATGTCGGGCTGGATGAGACGCACACTGGCGCGTGCGTCTCATCTTTCTGCGACATTCCTAAGGCTCGTTTGGGCCATTTTAGTGATTTTTCCGGAATTTTCTGTCCGTTGTTTTCTCAATAAAATTTATATTATGGGATGGAATCACATTTTTTCTTTCATTTAATTTCGTGCATGTTAAGGGGGTCATCTGCCAGTCTAAAGAGGCGTAGAGCCGAAAAAGCGTTTTTGCCAAAAAATGACGAAAAAACGCAAATATCCATTGCGATATCTCCCAAACCGTACATCTAATTCAAAATCTTTTTGCTAGTTGATGCCGGCTCAGTGTCCTGATCGTCACGATATATCACATGTTGGGAGAAACTCAAATTTTAATTTTGAGTGTCAGAGGTCACAAATAGCAGGGCTTGGAACGCAAAAAGTTTTTAAAAAGTTATATCCAACTTTTTTGATTCACCAGTTGCTCTTTAATTTCATACCATTTTTAGGTCTCTGCGACAAACGCCCTATGAGGAGATAATTTTTGAGCGTTTCCATTCACGCTAAATGTATTTTTTGCCTCAAGCACTGTTGGCCGCAACTTTTGCTATTTTTTTCATATCTTTAAGGTGAACCTCTGAAGAGCTATTAACGTTCCAATTTTTCCTCTTTTTTGGTTGCTAGTTCGAAAATGATGGGATGTCGGGAGAATATTTTTTAATTTTATCAAATTTTTCACCAGACTTGAGATGTGTGCCGAGATAGCTGAGTTTTCGTGCACGTTTAGGGGGTCAAAATCCAGTTTAAGTGTCTGGCAGGAGAAAAATAATAATAAAAACTAACGAAATACAATAGTGTAACAGACTGCTTTTCTAGTTATTATTGTGACACAACCATAGTGTGCAAATGCATAGGGCCTCGACCCTGCGTGCTCGGTCCCTAATAATAATAATAACAACTAGAAAAGCAGTCTGAGAGCGCAAACCTCCACCAAGGCAGACCTCCCCCCTGCGAATGAACAGAGGTCCAGCAATGAGGTATTATATTTGAGTCAATTTTACATTGCGGTAAATGGAGAATACATTTCAAAGTGATCCAGAGTCCATTATCTCTTCCGGATCACCACCAAAATGTAGTAATTTGTTCCTTGTGACACTCCCAACACACCCTGAAAATTTTTATCAAAATCCGTTCAGAACTTTTTGTGTAATCCTACAGACAGACATACACAAACAGACTCGAATTGATCAGGGTGTGTGTTTGTGTGTGTGTGTGTGTGTGTTTGTGTGTGTGTGTGTGTGTGTGTGTGTGTGTGTGTGTGTTGGGGGGATATTTTGATGAGAAATGAGAAAAATACACTTGGTAAGATTTAGAGCTTTTTTAACATTATTATTATTCTTAAATTGTACCTTTATTTGGAAAGGATAGATACATTCACAAACAGATTGACATGAAAAACAACAGACAGTTATTACAGTTTTTGTTGAGTCCAGTCAAAGACCTTCACAGGGTCATAAAGTCAAAACAAACCAACACAAACCATCAGCTTGGGTTCATATAAGCACAGAAAGAACACTCAGACACACTGCACTTACACACTCAACATATACAGAACTGTATATAGAAATAAAAAATAGATCATTCATTTCTAGATTTAGATTTTTGCAGTACATGTGTTTTCTGTGAGATATTGAGTAGTAATGTGGCAGTAGATAAGTAGATCGATATAACAATCGATATAACAGAACCTTTGGCCTGTTTGTGTTTTTCCAATAAAATAAGAGATAATTTGCAGTGTGATTAGTATCCTCATCTCCTACATGAATGCAGTGATTCATGGAATTAGTTTCATGCATCTTTGGCTCTGACCTTCTTGCAAATTTAGTGCAGCTTGAAAATAAACAGTGTGACACAACCTGACACACGGAACAAACACAGGCAGCCAAAGCCACAGTTTGTGCTGACGATCACCCCTGGATTACCCCCTCATGGAAAGGGGGATCAGAAAGACTTTAGCTGTCTCCCATTTTTTCTTTTATTCGTTAGCCCTCTTTTTTCAAATGGGACAAATAGTGCCGCCAGTGGGGCTAATAATGCCGGGCCTGTGTGGCTGCCATGACAATGTTAGCTGAGGCCTGACCCGGAAATCCTGCCAACTCACCAGCAGGTGATGAGTTTGCATTGACCAGCAGGTCAAAACATCACAACAATAATCCAGAGATCATTAGAAAGCACTGAAAAATAAGACAAAAATAATCCATTATGGATGTACAGAGGGCTACAATGTGTATACAGTATGTCTTCTGTCAGCCTCACACCCAGTTTAGAGAAGACAAAAAGGGCCATAATACAAATCAAAAAGTTACCACAATAAAAGTTACATTTATGAAACGAAAAGTTACGAGTACACTGTCTTCAGTACGAATATGAAACTGAGAAGAAATTGGTTCAAAATACATCATCGGTTATGTCATCCCGTCACAGGTGTCACACAGAAAACAGATGGAATTCAAACCATCACTGCTCAACTTCACTCATAGAATCTTTGACTTGTAAAACAGTGCATAGTCTATCCATGGTAAAAACTGGATTTTGTTTATGATTGAAAGCAGTGGGCAAATATCGTAATTATGTGATGTAACTGTAATTTTTGACCACTTTCTTCCATCTGAGAAATTCATATTGGTACTGAGGATAGTGTGCTCGTAACTTTTCATTTCATGAATATAAGTTTTTGTCTTCACTATTTGATTCGTATTCTGACAAATATCAAACACACAACACATTATAAGTATTTGACAATATTTATTTTATGCTCAACTACAAGCCAAGACAAATGGTAAATGTTCTGCATTTATATAGTTCTTTTCCACCTTCATGGTGTTCAAAGCACTTTACATTAGCTACACATTCACCCATTCACACACACACACTCATACACCAGTAGGTTTTGACATGTGGACAGCCAGAGCTGGGATGCGAACCGCCAACCTCTCAGTCATTGGGCGACCCACTCTACCAACTGAGCCACAGCCGCCCCACATTACACATGCATAATCCAAATATGCATGGATTACTTTCCTGTGAATACGCTTAATTTGGTCCCAAAAATCGCTCCATACTGAAAATTTTAGCCATAAGTTTTTTAATTGAGTTATCCTGCAATGAATAACATAGGTGCCACACCGCCCCCCCACACACACACGTGACCAACCAATACCACCAAAATGTCACAACCTGCCACAACCTTTCCCCCGGATCTTTATCTCTCCCGTCTCAACCTTTGCCCCAGATCCACTCCAGATTACCTGGCCCGCATTGCGCAGCTGCAAGCTGTTGCTGATCTGCAACTATATAAGCAGTGAAGCTTGCAGTTGCCAGTGCAGGACCATTCAGTTTGTCACCTCCATAACCTGGACACCTATTTCCCCTGTCACCAGAACCCAGACATTCCATCCACCACAGACTCTGGCTGATCTACTCCCAGGTGTTTTTTCTGTCGATGTCTTTGTCTTTATTTTGGTTTTTGTTATTAAATCTGTTTTCCCTTCAGCACTGAGCATCTGAGTCCTTCCTTTACCTTAACCCCTCATGACACAAAATTGAATCAGTTGTTCCTTGTGTCAATATAATATATATAACAAACAAACACATAAATGCTGGTGAAAATATAACTCCACCCATTTCTTGGCAGAGTAGTCATACTTAAAATGTCTTGTGGAAAAATAACATTGACTGATGTAACAGCGTAAATCACACCTAATAACAAGCTTTGCCAATCTTATGACAACTAAACTATGGTCATTAAATAAGCCAAAAAGCCAATTTATGGTCAGAAGCCATGTCCTCTGCAAAGTGTTGCAGATACATCACAGAAGTCAAGAAAAGAGGCCTCTGATTGGTTCATTCTACATCTGCTCTACATGCACTTCCGCATCCCTACTATTCAGTCTTGTTTTATGTACGAGAGCCCACTGTTGAAGATGACTCATGTGAAGATGGATCTGGCCGAGGGCATGAGAAAGTGGAAGAATTTACGAGACCGTCATAATTTGAACTACTATTGTCTTGTTTTTTAAGTTTTCGGTTTGTCTTACCCCTCAGTTGCTGTTGCATGCTACCTGACGATCCACCATACAGCAACCCAGCCTCCAGTGAATTACGGTTTTCATCATAAAACTGTTTTTTTGTTTCTGAATTTTGCACTGGGGTCCATTTTGTTTCCGAACCCGTATCAAAGACACGTTTGTTCGACAACAAAATTACCTGATGTCCAAAAAGGAGCGGGGATAAAGGTTCATGAGAGCCTGTGTTGTGGCAATGAATAACAAAGCATACACCATATACTCCCTGCACTGCAAAATTTGGCATTAATTACAAATATCTGCAACATTTTGCTGCGAGAGCATTCAGAGCCCTTGAAAAAACAAAACAATTAGATTAGTAGATTTTGTTAAAACAAAATCAGACATTAGGTCTAAGTATTTTTTGCGCACATGCCACTCTGCCAGTGGGGATAATAATGTGGGCCTGTGTAGCAGAGGCCTGACCCGGAAATCCTGCCAACTTTCCAGCAGGTGACAAGTTCGCATTGACCAGCAGGACATAACAATAATCCAGAGATCATTAGACAGCAAATAAGACAAAACTGACCCATTATGGATGTACAGAGGGCTGCAGTGTGTATACAGTGTATACAGCCTCACACCCCATTTACAGAAAACAAAAAGGGCCATATATTCTGATGCTTTACTGACAACTTGAATGCAGCCAATCAGTGAAGCCTGCATATTAACCATGGACCACTGGACATAAACCCAAAGGCCTGGAGTGACTGGCACTGAACCGAAAAATAACACTATAGGAGGTTAAGAGTTGACTGCACCAGAACACCCAGCACTTCTGAATGGATCCAGGAGACACAGGCTGCTCAAAAACACCAAAATGAGAAACTTATACAGTTAAACATACAATTATACCAGTAAAGCTCTTCTCCCACCACATGACCTGCTTCATGCCAACACGCTCTGCTGCTTCTATCTCACCAAATGCCTCTCCACAGGGACTTGGAGGGTGCTATTCTCTACCATAGCAACCACCTTTATCCATCTTCATCACTTGCCACACACAAGTCCTTCCAGGGCCGTGCACCTGGTGCCTTTTGATGATGGAATCTTCTGGTCCTTTTATTTCAGCATCTCACCTCTGCAGGAGGCAGGAAAAGGGCCAGCAGTGGGCTTCTGGCCCCATGCCGCATCACACCAACTCTATAGACAAGTTTTTGACCCGTTTCTGCTTTACTTCCTGAACTCCTCCCGCTTATGCTTTCCACTTCCATTCTGGCACTTTGTTCTGCTAGTTAACTCCAATACAAACGCAGTAATACAGTAAGAAAAAGAATGGACAACTTAAACGGGAAAAGTGGTTCAGGAATTATGTGTGCTGTCATTGGTTGTAAAAACGTGAGAAAACACCTGAACAAGTGGTTAGACAGAGAGTGCTTTGACCACAAACCTGCCACGAAGAGGTAATGTTCATGCCCTCTGTTTTAATTTTTTCACAAGCCTCATGGTGACTCTGAATCACAGGCTTGGCTGAAGGCATTGAATTTAAAAAATCTAACCCAAAATATTTTTGTGTTCCAATCACTTTGTGGACAAAAGATCAACTACTGAAAACCCGTTTCCAAAGTTGTTTCTGGGATACACTGGCTTTACCCTGCCAAAGAGGCAATGAGTCAGCGAGCGGACCACTGTCTCCCCAAAGACACTTAAACTTCAATCTGATGATTGATTTATTCTGATGATAATTCAGCAACTTTAGCTATGAAATGAAAGCTTTAGCTATGAAACTGATAATAATGGTAATTGTGAAGAAGTTGTCATACACTAACATTGCTACCGGTGTTTTGCAAAAACAGCTGATTGGAGATGGGACAAAAAATGTTCACCATATAAGCTAATGTTCATAGACAGTAGAGCATTATGCCACGCACTAGTCAAACATTGACTAGGCTCTACATTCGCTTTCATATACACAAAACACTTGTGTTTGTATGACATAACACAACCAACTTTGTCACTATATGCCTCAGAGGCCATCAGATTGTCCATAGCTTTCCTGTCTATTTGCGATGGAGTCCACGTGCATTAATCTTGCCTATACGTTACTTTGGGCCATGTTGTCATATTATCCTCCCAGGTCTGCACTAAATTCGGGTGAGGGATAACTTTAGACAAAGTATTTAAACTATGTCCCCAGGCTTACGAAAAGCTAGCAATCGAAGTCTGTTTACATTACATTACACTGCACAACTTATTTCCGGCAGAAATGAAATCCATATCTGGATGGTAATGGCACCGCCCAGGGTTTGTTGTGTAAACTTGTCCATACTATCAGTGCACACAGGTCTGCACAGAAGCTCATTCTGTTTGTTAGCAGCCTTTGTCATTTGGAAAAGAAGTGACTCTTTGCCTAGGTCTGAGTCAAAGAAAAACTACTGGTATGACACATACTTCTATATTTACACATCTCATTGTTTTTCTTCTGAATAATAAAGATCTTTACTTTATATTTGTATTTAATGTTCTTTTTACTGTACTGGCTTTTTTTTACACTTATAAAATCCTTGTATGTTTGCACTGTATGCACTTTTTTTATTCCTTGCACTGGTTAACCCTTGTGCGGTCCTTCGTAAAAGGCACACTGGCTGTGTCCTACAATCGGGTCTTAAAAACCCAGATTCCAAAGTTCAGTTCCATAGACTCATCACCCCACCCCCCAAGGATATATTACTGTTTTCAGTAGTAAGCAATGGCATCCTACAGTACGTATAAAAAGGTACATTTGTGAACCACCGGGTCTCTTTGACCCGAAGGACCACACAAGGGTTAAGAGCCACAACAATCTCACGGTGCGTTTTATTGCACAATGACAATAAAGGGTATTCTATTATATTCTATGACCACTATCAGGCTTTAAACTATTACAAAAATGCTCACATCTAAATAAGGCACATCATAATTATTGCATAATTCCCATTATTAGAGATAAATGTGATTCATTTGCATCACTATATTAATCCTCTCAATTAATATAAGATAATGTATTTTTTAAATGGATAAACCTATCATTATTAACATTTCATCATTATTTTGACATGCAAGAATGTGCTGTTTAATCATGACTTATATTATAGCATTTATTATTCTGTACTTTCATTGAAAATTTGATAATGCCTTGTGCATTTATGCCATATGTGTCATGTGACATTAACAAAAGACTAATAATTCATTGTACTATACATTATAATATAAGCATTAGATTTCTTGTTGTTAAATGTTACATATCCTAACATAGGCCATATCTGGTTGCAAAGCTCCACTTTCAACTCATTTTGAGCCTGTAATAAAGTGAAGTATAGTTAGTTACCTGAATCGTTTTCAGGGAGGGGTGGTTGATGATTTTAGCACATGACTCAGCTATTCAAACAAGCATTGTGCTTTTGTCAGAAAACACACAATATGCAGATAAAACGGAAAAAAATTGGCATGTAAATAACAAAAGAAATCCATACCATGAGGAATTTCATCTCGTAATAATGCTAATCATATTTGACTTTGCGGAATCTCCCCACAGACCTTGAAGCCCTTCCCACAGCATGAAAAGACCCAAACCCACAACCATCTGATAAGGGTCAAAGTTTACAACAGGCTGCTTCAATCCCTAAGCCCTTAATTGGTCCTGGTCAGTTTAGATCCATTTATGGATATTATCCTTTGAATCACATAATACACACAATGGGTCAAATCGTCCCCACGCAGCCTAGACAAGCCTTTCACCAACTCAGAAACTCAATCCCCAGTCTAGGAAGCACTAAAACCTGGACCTGCTGAAGCCTTCAACATGAATACCCATTAGACAGAGGCTCTTCCTTTGCAGAACTCCATAGGTTTGGGTAATCAAAGGCAGTTGTGTGGCCTATTGGCCTAAATGGAGGCTAATTAGCAAGACATTATGGCTGCATTCACCAGCCCAGCAGGATGCAGGATAATGTACACAGACTGATTATTTAACCTCACAACTGCCACTCTGTGGAAAACACAAAGAGAAGAAGACTCTTTCCCACCAGGGAGGCAGCATTAAAAGAGGAACTGACTAATGCATTTGGAAACTGTTGTTATCAATAGAAAGATAAATAGCCTTTATTGTCAACATACAACAATGTACAAGGGTATCATCTCCTTTCAATCACTACAACAAAAAAACTAAAAAGTAATAACATTTGTGTGAACATATATAGAATATTAAAAAGATTGCAAAGTTATTCCACTAAATCAGTCTGAGATAAAAAAGTAAAAGTTATGAGATAAAAAAAATCTAATCTAAATTATGATTAAAAAGTCAAAATTATGTGGTAAAATCTCATAACTGAATATCATACCAGACCTTATTCAGAAATCCTTTTGGACTGTCAGGACTCAGCACTGCAGAATATTTTATATTTTAATCTTCAGGTGTGATCAGGGGTGGTGTGTTGTGACATCCTTCTCCTTTAGGCTCTTTTGAATATGTTGTTTGCTGATGTAAACTCCGGGTTCTGCATTAAATCCCAGGGTCGGCTGATGGGAGGTTCAGTTATGAAACGGTTTAAACAGGCCCACAGCCCCAGGTCGCTGGTGATGCTGTAGAGCTCGTCTTTAGTCGTCCAGATTGATCTGGAATATTGTCTCAAAACTATGTTCAGCTCGGTCTTCATATTTACCTTGAAGTCAATCTGGATAGTTTTCAGATTCAGCCAGGTCTGGAGGCAGTTCAGAGCCAAGGTTGTCTACCTCACTGTGTTTCCTTCATTTTTGCTTTTCTCAAGGTTGTCCAGGTCAGCACACCTGGTTTGCGCTGTTTTGCTATTTCCTCCTCCTCCTCTGATTCATAATTGAGATCAAAGGTATTTTTTGGAAATATCCCCATCTCAATCTGTTGTAATGTCTGCTTGACCTAGTCAGAGTAATACTAAGCATCGGCAATTAATGGTTTATTAAGGGTTTATCATAAGGCACAGTGATTCATGTATGTAAAAAGTCCCAGTGCTGTTATGCTCAATATCAGCTCTTATGGAATGTCTCTTGTCCAATCAGATTGCTTAGTCGGAACTAACTGTTGTATAAGTTTCAATAAAGAAATAAAAATCTATCAGTAAAGTTATAGTGACGGGGGATGTTTTTGTCTATAATATTAACTCAAGTTCATAAACAAAGAAACAAACACAAGTTCCTGGGAAGAGCATTGAGTTTTCCCCAGGGAATACCGCAGAGTTGTGAGTGAGGATTTGTTTTAGTGCCCAAAACTCACTTTTGTCCCTGGAGCCACGAGCAAACAGTGGGACTGGTCACATCAAGCTTTTATGGAACAATAATTCACTACACCAGCTTTTCACTGTTCCCTGGAGAGGACTGGAGTGTGTGTGTGTGTGTGTGTTCTTATCTTTATGGGGACATTGATGCATTTACACACATTCAGGTCCCCATGAGGGTTAATTTTTAATGCCTTCTATCACAAAAATGTATCCACCTATTTTATGTGCTATTGTCACATTAATTACCTCCACTTAATTTTGCATGCTCTTTTATTTTTTTAACTTATATTTAAATGTAGGTGTTAAGGGGTTAAATATAAATGTAGGTCCCCACTAGTTAAATATAAATCTTTGTGAAATATACAAATTTATGCAAATTATGTGGCCCTCTACACACATTAACTTGTTTTTGTTGAAGTCCCCATAAAGCATGAGGTGAAATGGGTGCAAAGGAAAAGTATCTATTTCCAAGGTTTGAAGATGTAAACATTTATTTAAAAATTTTAATTTATTTGTAAAAAAAAAATAGAACATGTGTTTACTTTACCAATGCAATGGATACTTTACCTACAAGTAATGATTACAAACTTGATCTTCTTGAGACATGGAAACTAGTATCCATGTGGTGTGTGTATTTTTATTTTTATAAGGACATTGGTAGGTTTATAGTCACACAATGGGGATGTCTGACACTATGGGTACCACAATCCAGATCCCCACTAGGGTTAAATATAAAGGTCCCCACTAGTAAAATGTGTGACATTATGTGGCCCTCATAAAGTAACAGGTACAAAGCCAAAGATGTATTTTTCAAAGGTTTGAAGATGCGTTTACTAAAGAAAAAGGATTTATTTTTATGTATTTTTAAAAATGATTTACTTATTATTTATTTCTTATTATTTTATTTATTAATTTTTATTACTTTTGGACTGACAGAATCTTAGAAATCTACTGGTGCATGTGTGTGTGTGAATGGGTGAATGTGAGGCTAATGTAAAGTGCTTTGAGCACCATGAAGGTGGAAAAGAACTATAGAAGTATAGAACATTTACCATTAAAAAAAAATATTTATTTCATTTTCAAATTGTCATTATTATTATTATTATTATTATTATTATTATTATTAATGATATTAATAATAATAACATTTGTTTACTTTTAAAAAGCATCTATTTTTATGTATTTTTAGTTATTATTAAAAAAGGATTTTTTTTAAATTTGATTTGATTTTCAAATTATATATATATATATATATAATTTTTTAAGAACATGTCCATGTCCATAACTCACTACCCAATTGCTACTTGATTACAAACTTGGACCTCATAAGATATGGAAGTGTAAGTGTGTAAGTGTGTATGTGTGTGTGTGTTTGTGTGTGAGTGTGTCTTTGTCCATGTCTGACAGTTTGGGGTGGGAAGATTGTCGGGAGTGATAGGGGAGGAGTTTTGGTGGGAAAAAAAGAGGGGGTTGTGTGTTATTTGGGGTAGTCTTCTCCCTTGGGATGTGTCCCAAATTACCCCTACACCCCACATCCCTGCTTCAGCGGGGGTTATGAGAGCAGGAGAGAGTGGGAGACATTCCTGGGCATAATAAGCCCTGGTGAATGAAGGCTACAGGGGGATCAGACTGTGATCCTGATGAGAAGGAGGCCGCCAAGCAGGAGCTCCTCACAGGCTGCCAGACGCACATTGCCAGGTTTTTACTTCATTAGCGTCATGGAAACCCAACATTCCAGCCTCTTGTTTGGGAGCAGGGGACGGGAGTCACAGGAATGAGGGGTGGAGGGGGATCCATAATGAAAACACCCTCTGGAGCAGACATTCTCCACCATTTTTATGTCACGGACCCACTAATATATGGACATCAGGCCAAAGGGTCTCGGACGTTAAGATTTTCAAGTCCGAGTCTATGAACCCAGATGTTGATCCAATGTTTACCAATAAAAAAAAGACTCCCCAAGACCTCGTTCTTTAATCTTTTTCTAACACATTGACATGTATAACGCCAAATATCCGCAAAACAGGACTCAAGGTACAAGGTACAAGGTACCTTTATTGTCATTCAACATGTTAAAAACAAACATGAAGGACGAAATTTGTTTGTCCTTCATGTTTGTTTTAAATAAAAAAATAAAAGTAGACTTCTGCTTTAATATGGTGGATGTTTTTAGTCCATGAACTTGCGGTTTGGATTGGCACCAAAGAGAGCCACTCGGATTTCTGGCCATGTGCTGGCCATGTGCTGGTCATCTGCTGGCCATGAGGCTCAGCAGATGATGCTCCTGCATCTGTTGATGTAAATGTCCTCTCAAGAAGGGAGGTCGCTCCTGGTAATTTTCTGAACAGACTTCACTACTCTGTGCAGCGCCTTCTTGTCGGCCTAAGAACAGTTGACATACCAGACAGTTATAGCCGATGTTACGACGCTCTCCACTGCACACTGGTAGAAAGTGGTCAGCACAGCCATAACTAGGCCAGCCTGCTTCAACCGCCTCATAAAATATAGTCTTTGGTGGGCTTTTTTGACAATGCTGACTATTTGTGGCCCATGTGAGGCAGGACATGGACATGTGCAGGCCCAGGTATTTCACTGTGGTTACCCATTCCACAGCTTCTTCTCTAATAAAGAGGGGACGGGGAATGTGAGCTCTCCTTCTAAAGTCCACCCCCATGTCTTTTGTCTTCTCCACATTGATGCACAGATTGTTAAGTGTCACACCAAACAACTGACAAAGTCAGGAAACTGGTGGACCCAAATGCAGGACTCCGCCTCAGATTCAGTGTTACAATATTTATTAATAAATATAATCACAGTAAGTGATGAACTATCTTCAGATTCACTGTTTGTCACAGGAAAAGAATCACCAGGGAGTTCAGCAACTGGGAGATAGGTCAGAGGGTCAAAGATCAAACAGGCAGGATTCAAACACAGATAGTCCAAACATGAGTAAAAAGGGAATCCAAAAGATGTTACCAGTGTGCAGAAAAAGGTCAGGCCAAGGTTCCAAGGTTGATTGAGGTACCGGCAGGGATCAGACAAACTCGTGGTTAGGGACAGGCAAGATATCAGGCACCATAAAATCCACAAAGCAGTCATAGACCGACAGGGACTAGAGAAAAACCAGAATCCAGAAAACCAACACACTTCCAAAACCAGGCAGACAGAGACAAATGTATAACTGCTTGTTCGACATACCAAGACAGAAAACAAAACTTGGGGGGTAGATCAGCCAGAGTCCTTGGTAGTGAAAAATGTCCAGGTTATGGTGACCAGGGAAATGGGCAGAGTGTCTGGGTTATGGAGGTGACAAAGCTGAATGGTCCCACACCGGCAACTGCAAGCTTCACTGCTTAAATAATGCACATCAGCAATGACTTACAGCTGCATGGTGGAGGATGACACACCATGGATCCTCACACGCTGTGGCCTCCCTGTCAGAAAGTTCAATACCCAGTTGCACAGTTTGTTGGCCAGTGTCTGTAGGATGATAGTATTGAACGCTGAACTGAAATCCAGAAATTCAATTCAATTCAATTCAATTTTATCTATAAAGCCCTAAATCACAACAAAGTTGTCTCAGAGGGCTTTACAAAAACACAATCAACTAGACTTAGACTTAGACTTAGACTTCCTTTATTGTCATTGCACAAGAATACACACAACAGTGGGATTTTTGGCAACGAGACATCGTTGCTTGGCTTCCGGAGTACACCTACTAAATAAATAAGTACAGAAATACATGAAAAGTCCCAGGCATCCCCTGTCCTTAGACCCTCCTTCTCAGCAGAAAAAACTTCCAAACCCAGTGGGAAAAAGAAGAAATCTTGAGGAGAACCACATTGAAGGACAGATCCACTCCCATGGACGGACAGACTATAGATGAACGTCCATTTATAAATGAAGGAAGGGGGGCTGGTCCAGACAGGCAGGGGCGGGGGTCTGGGGTCACAGGTCGGCACAGGCGAGACACTGCAGATCCTGTCGTCCATGGCTCCCGTGCAGACACTGTCAGGAGAGCCACCACTCCCCCCAGGGGGGGAGGGGGGAAAGGGGGCACCAGGTGACTAGTCATGAACAGACTTGGTAAGAAAGATAGGTTATAAAAATTACAGAAACAGGTGTGAGAGAGAGAAAGAGAGAGAAAGAACTCAGTGTCTGTACTTCCCCCAGCATTCTAACTCCTAGGGCAGCCTAGACTGAACTGTGACTCATACATCATGTATACATGATATATGAGTCACATCATTTTTAACTAACCTGATCATAGTCTTTCTCGAACAGGAATGTTTTAAGCCTAATTTTAAATGTAGAGACTGTTTCTGCGTCTTTAATATTAAAGGGAAGATGATTCCATAAGACAGTAACCATGGTAACTAAAGGCTCTAGCTCCTACTGTACTTTTAGAAACCCTAGGAACTTTCAATAAACCTGCATTCTGAGAACGAAGGGTTCTATTGGGTTGGTACGGAACCAGATCATCTTTAAGATAAGAGGGGCCCATACCATTAATGGTTTTATATGTAAGGAGAAGGATTTTAAATTTAATTCTAGACTCAACTGGAAGCCAGTGAAGGGTTTGGAGCACAGGCGTGATAGGGTTAGGGGTCAGGGGTCAGGGTTTGGAGCACAGGGGTGATAGGGTTAGGGGTCAGGGGTCAGGGTTTGGAGCACAGGGGTGATGTGTTCTCTTCTATTTGATCCTGTTAATAATCTTGCTGCTGCATTTTGAACCAGTTGAAGCTTTTTAGGGAATATTTAGGACACGCTACAAGTAAGGAGTTACAATAATCTAATCGTGATGTAACAAATGCATGAATTAATTTTTCTGCAGTCGTTTTAGACAGAATATTCCTAATTTTGGCTAATGTTGCGCAGGTGAAAGAAGGCTGTTCTGCATGTTTGGTTAATGTGCCCTGACCTCTGACCCTTTGAATGAAAGATCTGGATCAAATAAAAGTCACTAAATGCATTACTAAGAGAGTCAGTGTTGTTATCAACATGTATGTTCAAATCACCAACTATTATAATCCTATCCCAGTTCAACACTACACTGGATAGAAAGTCAAGAGACTTCTAATAAAAACTGTGAATAAGGACCAGGAGGGCGGTAGACTATGACAAAAAGGACTGGTTTTTGGTTTCTGCAGTTGGGGAAAGTAATGGATAAAACTAGACTTTCAAAGGAGTGGTAAGTGGGATTAGTTTTATGATTAATTTTAGGGCTAAGACCTAAACTGGAGTGGGATATTACTGCCACTCCTCCACCACCACCACTGGTTCTGGCTGTGTGATAGTTCACATGTGTTGGTGGCGTGGATTCATTTAATGCGACATATTCATCCTGCTGCAGCCAGGTTTCAGTCAGAGCTAAAATATCAATTTTGTAATCACTAATTAGATCGTTTATTAACAACGATTTGGAAGAAATAGATCTAATATTGATCAGTCCACATTGGATAAAATTGTTAGGTGTTCTTTTAATCTGATTGTTCCTTAAAACTATTTTTATTAAATTATTTGATCTCACTCCTATAGGTTTTTTAATATTAGGTTTATTATTAACTACACAGTGTTTATTATTAACTACACAGGGAATAGACACAGTCTTTCTGTTATTTGCTACATGGTGGGTTTGTGACAGCTCAGAGTAAAGTGGATGCACACAGAAGTGTTTTACTCTATGACTCTGCGCCTGGGCCCACACTCTGAATTGTCATTTTGACAGGCTAAATTTGGCAGCCACATTTTGTGCTAAGAGAGAAGCACCTTCCCAAGTGGGATGAATGCTATCTCTGCGAATGAGCCCAGGCTTTCCCCAGATTGCACGCCAATTATCTATAAAAACAACATCGTTTTCTGAGCACCATCTAGACAACCAGCGGTTAAATGATGACAACCTAGAGGACATCTCATCACTGGACAAATTAGGCAGGGGTCCAGAGAATGCTACGGTGTTACACATCGACTTAGCAAGTTTCCACACCGATGCTACGTTCAGTTTAAGAACTTCTGATTGTTTCCGTCGGACATCGTTACCACCAGCGTGGATCACGATGCGGCGGAAGCTAGCCCTGCTCTGCTGTAAAAGCCTAAGGTTTCCTTCGATGTCACCGACTCTGGCCCCTGGATAACACCTGACAGACACCGCTGGGTGCTTCACGTCTCTAAGAATAGAACTTCCAATGAGGAGAGTGTCTGGTTTGGCCGGTGTTCTGCCATGGGGTCTGCTACAGACGTGAAGCTCTTGGTGCGCTACGTTTGTGCGTTTAGCACCACGCTTCCCCCGTACTGTCACAAATCCGTCTCTCGACTCCCCTGGCTGCACGGGACTTGCTGAGGGGCTAGCCACGCTCCTGTTGCTGTTAGCACGGCCTGCGGTCCCTGCAGCTACCTCGCTATAGCTAGGCCTAGCATTAGCCTCCAAGCTGCAGAGCCGTGCTTCTAACTCAGAAACCCTGGCCTCCAACCCTGACACTAAGCTACACTTCCAACAGCTACTTCTATCCTCAGTAAAGGAGGCAGGGACTCACTGTACATACAACACACTGAGCAGAAAATACGAGAAGAAGAAGAACTAGTCATGCTAAGGGAAGCTAGGCTAGCGAAGTTAAAGAGGAAAACAATACACTCACCAGACGCGACGCCGCGGCGTCTCAACTGCTGCAACTCTCACGATGCGTTCAGGGACAGCTCCGAAAAAGCATGAGACCTAAACCTAAAGGTTAAACTGCCCAATTTATGGTGATATACAGTAGAAGTACACAGAGCACAGTACTGCAGTAGAAGTACACAGAGCACAGTACTACAGTAGAAGTACACAGAGCAGGCTGCACATGTGGATGTGTTGGTGTTCGGCCTGACGTCCTAAGCTTCCAGGTGAGTAAGAGCAGAGTAGATGACAGCTGATGCTGCATCAGACACAGACTTATTCTTTCTGTATGTGTATTGCTGCAGGTCCACAGTGGTATCAACCAAGTCCTTGATCAGGGCCAAAACCAGTCGCCCCAGGCACTTCATGACGATAGTCATTCATGACTTTCACTGTTGAGCTTTTTGGCACTGGAACAATAGTAGACCTCTTAAAACAGACAGGCAACACATCCTGGGAAATTGAGATGTTAAAAATGTCTGTCAACACCATAGTGAGCTCCTGAGCGAACTCCATCAGAACACACCTTGGGATGTTGTCCGGGCCTGCTGCTTTCCTTGGGTTGCATCTCTGTAGTGTCCTTCCACCTCTTCTGCTGAGACTGTGAACCTGGTGCACAAAGAGGAGTTGGATGACTCAAAGCAGGCGTGGAAGGTATTTAGAGCATTGGGTAGTGATGGATCTCAAGGGCAGTCTATGTCCTTCCTCTTGTACCCAGAGATGCTCTTTATTCCCTTCCACATGCTTGGGGGGTCCTTGGTGGCAAATCACCCGTGAATCCTTTGAGCATAGGTAGCCTTTGCCCTTTTGATGCCTGCATCCAACTCCTTCCTTGCTGCTCTCAGTGTAACTGGGTCTCCTGATTTAAATGCAAAGTCCTGCGACCTTACAAGAGGCCTCACCTCCCCATTTAGCCAGGGTCTCTGATTAGGGTGGATGGTTATCACCTTTGCGATGGTCACATCATCAATACACTTGCTGATGTAACTGCAGACTGAAGTAGCATAGTCCTCCAAGTCCACCCCGCCCTCATGAGTTGCAGCACCTCTAAATACCTGCCAGTTGGTACGTTCAAAACAGTCCTGGAGCATAGAGACAGCTCCACAAGGCCACCAGTGATGGTTTTCAGTGTGAGTTTGCTACTTTTCAGCGCAGGACAATGTGTGGGGATCAGTAGGACAGAAACTTGGTCAGAGAGGCCGAAGTGTGGGCGGGACACCACCGTGTATGTCTCCCGTCTATTGGTGTATACGTGGTCCAGGGTGTTGTTGCTCCTGGTCGCCATGGTGACATGCTGGTGGATGTGTGTCAAAATTTCAGTTTAGCCTGTTTAAAGTCCCCTGCCACCACGATGAAAGCCTCTGGATGCCTTGTCTTTAGCTCACAGATGTGGTTACTGTATATAGCTCCCGAGTGCCATGCTAATGTTAGTGCTTGGGGGAATGTAAACACCTAGCATGTACACAACTGTGAATTCCCGGGGCAGATAAAATGGACGGCACCTCAGTGATAAATATTCCACCGCCTCGGAACAGTAACTGCTCACCAGACTACAGTTTGTGCACCAGCTATAGATACAGAGACCTCCTCCACGAGTTTTCTCCAATAGGTGGGTTCGGGCGGCTCAGAAGAATAGTAGTCCATCAATCTGATACACCGAGTCTGGGAAGTTACTCTTTAGCCATGTCTGTCAGAAAATATGCACAGCAGTTCGACATTTCCCTGTAGCCACTCAGTTGGAGCCGCAGTAGATCCATCTTATTGACAGGACATTTGCCAAAAAGAGTGTATGAAGAGCAGTTTTCCTGTTAGCCTTTAGCCACGTTAGCAAGCTGGCTCACTTGCTAACTAATCAGGATACATTCAGGTGTAAATAATGATCTGATTTAGAGCTTTACGATATAATGTTTGAGCATCAACGTCACAATATACGTGTGTGCAGTAGGGCTGCAACGATTAGACAATGTCGTCAACAAAAATCAATAATAGAAATAGTTGACAATGAACATGGTTCTCAAGTCTCACGCGTTGAGCGTGTGACACGGATTTCAACGACTTCACATGCTCACACATGTAATTTCTCACACTGATCACACTGACCCACAAGGTAACAGTCAAGCCAATACGTTTTTTATGACATATATTGTACATTTTATAAGTGTATTTTCATTCTAAAGAACTAGAGCGTTATACCAGACTGTATGTGACAAACATATCTTAAATTAAATGCATGCAGCCCTGGAGCCCTCCCTGCAGAAGAGGCAGACCTGCACACCCAGCACTGTGCCTAATTGGTTTTAGATAGAGGACATTTTTATTAAATGTTTCTACATGGATTTTTCATTGTACTCATCTTTCTTGTGTTTATTATCATTTGCCACATGATTAAATAAACTTCATACTAAATTTAACAAAAAATTAATAATTATCCGATTAGTCGAGTAATCGTTTCAATAGTCAGTGACAAGTAGACTGTTAAAATAGTCATTAGTTGTAACCCTCAATATGTTCTCATCTAATTTCAATTGAACCTGACACACACTGAGCACATCACAATAGGCGTGTTTCCACTATCTGAACTTCCAGGACATTTGTGGGGGAACTATATTTGACCGGGCCATTAGTTAGCCCTGTCCTCTCAGGCGTCTCCATCCAGAAATGGCTCTATAGGAAACTTTCGATGACATCATTATATTGCGACAGTTGCTATGGTAACGTCACTAACAAAAAGCGCCAAAACAAAGCAGCAGCAGAGGAGGAAATCACAAGACTAGACGTGGACTCGGGATGACCAATCACTGAGCCTCATTAACCAGTTGAAGTCGGTCACTGACAAAAGAAAACAGTTGCTTTGCACACACAGTCATACGCACCGTGGTGCTTCAGTCACTTTTTAAACATGAGTCACACTGCAAGGTTGAGCAATGTTATGTTTAAAGCTCATTTTAAACTGTCACACAGAGAAAACAGATATTCCAGTAAATTCTGCTGCTAATCTTAGTGATGTCCACCAGCCTGCAGCATAACCTCCTTTTGCTCTAGCCACCCGTCATGTCATTTTAAGTAGGACTGCCAGATGGATAACACAACTCATCCACTGCTCTTTTGGGTTTCATGGTGATAACTTACTGTCTTGAGTCTAGCTGCTATAGAAGTTTGAGCTTTGTGTTTTGTTTATGTTTTGAGTAAATGTTCTAGTGAGAGGTGTACCACATAGATTAATTGAGCTCTCTGTGAGCTCTGAGTTTGCTATTAATAAATTTTGTCTTGTTGCTAATGCTCATATTTTTTAAAGTTATGCTAATGAAAGTTTCCTCTTTATAACCTACACTACAATGCAAAAGAGTTTGTGCAGTGTAATTACTGATGCGCGCCTTTTTTTGTTTGTTTGTTACTTAACCGACAGTAGAAAATTATGACCGGACAACGTTTATGTGGTCAACCATCGTCGGTTAACATCCCAAATGTGGACACGGACAAAGTTGGGATGTTTGTTGTGTTTGTGCTGTTGCTTTACACAGTAATGATATTCCTATACCATGAAGGAAGAAAAGTTGCCTCTGGAAGAATTCTACAGAGATGAATGAAACAGAGAGCTGTAAAAGTGAGAAATTCTGCTTCGTCGTGTGGTAGACTTCCTCCAGCAACTACTCTTGAGTAGAAAAGAGTAGTTACTATCGGGCAGCTCTGGAGTACCTAGCTTGGAGTAGGTACTCTACTAGTTCCTGTAAAAGTTCAGATAGGGCCCCTTATCAGAACGGCCCGGTCAGTGGAAACGATGACATACCGTGAAATTCCTGTAAAATGGCTCGGAAGTTCCGATAGTGGAAACACGTCTCATCATTCTGAAGCAGTTTGGAGTGAGTCACTAGTAACAAGACTGAAGAAAGAGCAACCAACAACAGAAAATCACCCAAAACCAACAAGAGAAAATCACCCAAAACCAACAAGAGAAAATCACTAAAAACCAACAACAGAAAATCACCCAAAACCAACAAGAGAAAATCACTAAAAACCAACAAGAGAAAATCACTAAAAACCAAAGCTTGCTGCCAGAAAGAAATGCAACATCAGTTATGTGGAATTATTTCGACTACTAGAAGAATGACAGTGAAACGTATGTTCAGTGTCGACCACTAATTTATTTTGTGTCGGCACCACACAGCTGTATTTTACTCCTGACAATTTTTTTTTCATAAAATACAATAGAAGTACTTCATTGATCCCATAATTGGGAAATTGCTTCATAACAGCAGCAAGATTCACATAAAAATGAAACAGAAAAATAGTGAGGTGCAAACAATTTAACAAAAACAATTAAAATCACACACATACATATATAAAACCCATAAATGCATAAAAGTAGTGAAACTTTACCATGTGTGAGTCACTAAATACAGAATAATGAAGCCAAAAATGCTGTTTGGACATAGTTTCCAAGATAAAGGCTGGGATCAAAATATGAAATTGATAGAATTAAAGGGGTCATATTTATCCAAACCAGGGGTGTCAAAGTCATGATAGTTCAGTTCCACATTCAGCCCAATTTGATCTGAAAATGACCAGACTAGTCAAATAATAATAATTAATAATATTATGATAATGTTTATCTATGTTTCCCTCAAACCAATTTCTGCCTCATTTTATAAGTTTGTCATTTGCACATGTGCAGAACAACTGACATTTCAATTACAAATACACTAAACCTTTAGTAACAGGCAGAATATTTGTAAAATGACAGTTCTCAGCTGCTTCATATTTGTTCAGGTATTTATTCAGGGTTTTGTAAAAGGATGGTTTGGTAATATAAAGATTTTCATGTAGTTTGACTTTTTCATATGAAAATCTGCAGTTTTCATTATTTATAGAAAATTATGATCATATTTTACTCCTCTGACCCAATGTAGACCTAATTATTCAGTATGTAGAACCTGAATCCAAATCAATTTTACACCCTTAATATTTTCATTGTTTTTCATCCTATGGGCCACATTGGATCATTTGGCAGGCCCGTATTGGCCTCCTGGCCTTATGTTTGACACCTGTGTATAAAAGTGACAATACACATAACTGAATGGTGCAAAGTAAAGTCGCAAATAATGTAGTTATGGTATTATTTACAGAAAGTGTATAGTGTAAAACAGAAATAAAATGTTTGATTATGATTTTGATTTACTGTACAAATATCATAATATCGTGACAATATATACCACAAGTAGGTAGGGTTGTCACGATACTAAAATTTCCAACTCGATACCGATACTAAGGATAATACTCGATACTAATTTCGATACTGGAGATGTAAGGGATTCCTTTTAAAAGTTCCTCCATGGACTGCTAAAAAAAAGGTAGTGAGTGCGGGTGCAGAATAAATGCATGTCTATCTCTTGGTAAGTTAAGGTAGGTCTATCTTTTAGCTCAAGCCCTTCTGCAGTGCTAACTGCAAGACTCTTTATGGTCGAGCATTATGTGCGCGGGCGGCAGCGTATTGCATCATGTGACCACTGCAGAAACCACCGCGGACCCCTTGCGGGACTATGGCAAGCCAAAGTGTTCACATAGCCACGCGTTGTCTTTATTATATCACACGTTACAGAACGTGTTCTAGAACGCGTGCCATTGTGCGCGCCAGTGCGCGTACCAGAGCGCGTCCTGTAATGCGTGATAGCGCGCCAGTGCGCGTGCTAGAACGCGTTCTGTAACGCGTGATATAATAAAGACAACGCGTGGCTATGTGAACACTTTGTCTTGCCATACGGGACTAGCAGCGCACACGTCAAAAATGATAGGCTGACATGCTCACGGTGGCCTCCGTGGTGGTAACGTGATACTATGCGCTACCGCCTGGTTGCCGCCCGCGCGCATAAACGTTCGACTATATCGAGGCCTTTAAAAGCAAAGTTACATCAGATGGTCCAATCACAGACCTATAGAAATAGTGTATAGGTCTGTGGTCGCACTGGCGTCATCCCGTGTGCTGTCAGAGGCAGCTGGAGAAAAAAAGAGACTTTAACTTACACGCCGGCATTACGGCTGTGCCAGAGCTGACCGCGTTGATGCCTGTTTACAATTCTTAACGTTACCTGCTACAAAAAAGCGGCGACGCGCCATAAAAACAAAAATCGATTTTCCAGCAACTAAGTATCTAATTAGATACCAAGGGTCAATATCGATTTAGTATCTAAAATCATTTTTTTTGACAACACTACAAGTAGGGATGGTGAAATTCATGGAAAATCTTGACCAATCACTGAGCCTCATTAATCAGTTGAAGTCGGTCACTAAGAAAAGAAAACACTTGCTTTGTTGGCTCACACACACACAGCCATTATGCACCATGGAACGCTTCAGTCACTTTGCTTTTTAAACATGAGTCACACTGCGAAGTTGAGCGATGTTATGTTAAAAGTATGTTTTAAACCGTCACACATAGAAAAAACATTCAATGTTACAGTAAATTCTGCTGCGAAATATGATGGGAAAAAAAAGCCTTAGTGATGTCCAACAGCCTGCCTCAGTACTGTACAAACTCCTTTTGCCATATGCCACATTTTAAGTAGGCCTGTCAGATGGACAACAACTCATCCACTGCGTTTTTGGGTTTCATGGTGACAGCTTGCTGTCCCAGTCTCTAGCTGCTAGCTTTAGAAGTTCCATTAGCTCACATCAGATTTGTGTTTTGTTTACGTTTTTAGTAAACGTTCTAAACTGTTTTTAGTAAATGTTCTAAACTGTTTTTAGTAAACGTTCTAAACTGTTTTTAGTAAATGTTCTAAACTGTTTTTAGTAAACGTTCTAAACTGTTTTTAGTAAATGTTCTAAACTGTTTTTAGTAAACGTTCTAAACTGTTTTTAGTAAACGTTCTAAACTGTTTTTAGTAAACGTTCTAAACTGTTTTTAGTAAATGTTCTAAACTGTTTTTAGTAAACGTTCTAAACTGTTTTTAGTAAATGTTCTAAACTGTTTTTAGTAAACGTTCTAAACTGTTTTTAGTAAATGTTCTAAACTGTTTTTAGTAAATGTTCTAAACTGTTTTTAGTAAATGTTCTAAACTGTTTTTAGTAAACGTTCTAAACTGTTTTTAGTAAATGTTCTAAACTGTTTTTAGTAAATGTTCTAAACTGTTTTTAGTAAATGTTCTAAACTGTTTTTAGTAAATGTTCTAAACTGTTTTTAGTAAATGTTCTAAACTGTTTTTAGTAAATGTTCTAAACTGTTTTTAGTAAATGTTCTAAACTGTTTTTAGTAAACGTTCTAAACTGTTGCTAAATGGTCGTACCACATAGATTAATTGAGGCTATGGAAAGATCACAAAGCTTCCTCTTTATATTCTACACTACAATGCAAAAGAGTTTGTACAGTGGAATGACAAATGCAGGCTGAGTTTTTTTTGTTTTTTTTTTAACTGACGACAGAAAATTATGACCCAGACAACAGTGATGCAGTCAACCATCGGTTGACATCCCTAATCACAGGGTTAAATTAAAAAAAAAAAAAAAACAGTAGCAATGCAAGTTTCTTCTAATATCATGCAGCCCTAATTTGATGCCACTTTGTAACCCCAGAAACCTAATTGATAAAACATTTGATATTGAGGTCTAACATAAGAGAAGTGTTTGGGATTTAGATCAGTGGCATGACTCTTTGGATCACCAAACTTTCACCAGGATCTGACCCAATATGACTTGGCAACATTCCTTCTGCTGTGACCCTAGCTATGCTCAGTCATGCATTGCAAATCATGGGAGCAATGTATTATTTATGCTTGAAAACATTTGAGTGAACGGAGGGGTGCTTATTGCCACAAAGCAAGTGTGAAATCACTAAACATGTCACAACTGGGTGTGCGGAGGTCCCATCAAATGGGTGAAGAGGGTGAAGAGAATGTTAGACAGGCTAGCCATGACTAATGTAAATCAAAACCTCTCAATGTGTCCTTTAGAGTCACAGCCCAGCTGGACATTCCAGCAGCGCACCCCACCCCTATCCCCTCAAACAACCCACCCATATTCATGCCGTAAACTTTCAAAGAAACTGTGGATTCATCAAAAGGTAACATAAGGTTGCAAGTTCCCCTCTGGGATTCAGCCCCTTCCTCAAAGGACACTTTGTTTTCAGGGGTCTCAAACATGTGGCTCGGAGGCCAGATGCAGCCCACCAATGACTGCACTGTGGACCGTGGGATGAAGAGCATAATCAACTATTTCCGTAGTTTCTGCACAAGGCACACCGGATTATAAAATGTGTGGTCAATGAATGGTTTCTTTTTTTTTCCCATATATAAGGCGCACTGGTCTATAAGGTTCATTAAGCAAAACTAAACAGTCAAATAAGTCAGTCAGTCAAAATGTATTAAACACATTCACAGTAACTCTTACCTTTGTTCAAACATTAATGAGCGTGTTCACAATAACTGCCAACACTGAAAAAAACACATTCTTATTCTGCTAAATAAAACTGTAAAAAAATTCTGAGATAAAAAGTGAGTCATGAGATAAAAAGTCAAAATTATGAGACAAGAAGCCAAAACTAAATTATAAGATAAAATCAAAATGATATGATAACAAGGCAGTCAGAGACAGCAGACCTCCGCCAAAGCTGACCCATCTGATGTGTGAACGTGAGCCGATGTGAATCCAAAAAGCCACCAGATTCTATCTTGTCTGAATCCTGAGGCACTTATGTGTTTTAGCTGTTGACCTTTAGTGTGGCCTTGACCTTTGACCTTCATTGCTGAAATTCTAATACGTTCTTCCTTGACCCATTATCTATCATTCCTGAAAGTGTAATCAAAATGGGTGAAATGTGATTCTTGCATATTCTTGCATATTTGCCTCTCACTAGCGGCACGTCCTTGATAGGTTATTGATGCGGAAAGCTGAAATTGACCCATTTCAATTCACATTTGAACTATGTGCACCGCCATAAGGGGTCCGGCAAAATGAGTCCACTTAACCTTTAACACTTGTGTAGGGTCAGTGCAATGGGTGGCCAAACATTCCTTCATACCCCCCCCCACACACACACACACACACACCCCACTCTCTGACATGCTTCCTGCAGCCAGTGGCCCTGGTCCACCTCTGTCGACAAGATCACCGGTGGTCCACTCTGAGGATTAGCAGATTACAAGAAGTCAGTTAAAGGCAGGGCAACTTTGCCTTTGCAGACGCTTATAACCACAGCAATCCCTGTTGTTTCACCTTTGAAGCTCTCTTTCCCATGACTGAATTCCCAAAAAGCAGGCATTTAAAAAAAAAAAAAAAAAAAGAGCCCGAGGCTAGATACACTGCACCTTCCACCTAGGTGGGGGGGCTTTTATGTCCCCACTCTGTAGGAAACCGCTATTGTGGAGCTTGGTAGTTGTGAACTCAGGAAATCAAAGGCAAATGAAAAATACAACTCGATGCTAAAGCTGAGACTTACAGGGAATTAACCAAAACCAAACCCAAATATGTCAAATTCTACCAGGCAGTCAGCAGGTAGGATTATATGATGTTTTTTCTTAATTCAGATTGATTCAAAATAAAATAATTCAGAATTAAAGCCATTTCTTTTGTGTTTACATGGATGTGAATTCTGAATAAAGGTTTCCATGGAATTTTTGTTTGTTTGTTTGTTGTTGTTTTTTATTACATCTATGGCTTCTTACACAAGATATTTGCCTGAGTAAAACTGACTCAAATTGAAGAAAATGTCCTCTATACCCACGGTTCTCAAACTGGGGTCCGCGGACCCCTAGGGGGACGTGGCGCATGTCCAGGGGGTACGCGAAATTATTCAAGGTTTTGTTTTTTGTTTTTTGCTGTTTTATTTTGAAATGCGGAAGTTTTATTTTGTGTCTGTCTGTCACACACACACACACACACACACACACACACACACGGTTTTGTGTGTCTTTTGTTCCGTTTATTATTTTAAAATTATTTAAAATTGTTGTTTCTGAAGTGTTCATTTATATTATAATACCTGAAAATGTGGCTGGTTTGCACAAAAGCACTATTAAAAAAGGTTATCATTGTTTCATAATAATCATTGTTGAAGTGGTTTTTTATCATTTTCAGTATCGCGAGGATGAGGGGGGACATGGAAAAATTTCACCCCTCCAAGGGGGACCTGGGCCAAAAAAGTTTGAGAACCCTTGGTCTATACAGACAACATTTGGTCCTATAAAATAAAAGTTATTCTTTGGGCAGAGCTCTTCAAGCTCCAAATACAGCTAGAATTATTAAATAGCTATATTTACATGATGTTTTTTATTCCAAATTATTTATTCTGAGTAAAATAATTCAGAATTAAAGCCATTTCTTTCGTGTTTACATGGACATGTTAATTCTTCTTCATGGAAAGGTGTGTATTCTGGGTTAGGGTTAGGGTTAGGGTTAGGGTTAGGGTGTGTGTTCAGAGCTGGAGGTTCAGAGGGTTGTAATTGGACAAAACAAATCTGGATGTTTACTAGAAGAAAATGATGGTGTCCGTTTCCTGTTTTGTGTTAATTTCAACTATTAATATGTTAGACCAGATACTACATGTGATGTTTGACTTCATTTTTGGGGCGGCTGTGGTTCAGTTGGTCGGGTTGTTCAATGACTGAAGGGTTGGCAGTTTGTGTCCCAGCTCTGGCTGCCCACAATGTCCAAATGTCCTGAGGTAAGACACTGAACCCTGACTTAGTCTCCCAGTAGGTCTGGCAGAACCTTAGAAACCTACTGGTGAGTGTGTGGGTGAATGGGTGAATGTGAGGCTAATGTAAAGTGCTTTGAGCACCATGAAAGTGGAAAAGTGTTATATAAATGCAGTCCATTTATTTTATTTTTGTGATAATTACAAAGCAGCAGCTCGACCCAATCAACCATAGGAATCAACAAACTAATGCCCACAGCAGAATATGTGCATCATCAATGCCAAATATGTGCATTATTACACACAGTACTAGTAGTGTCACTCATAGCATAACTTATAGCACTGTGTCACGTTTATGATAAACTGGACTTTAAAAAAAAAAAAAAAAAAAATCAGTGTGTTATTGTTCTTTTACATTTTTTATTATATTTGACTGGGTTGTCTTACCCTGTGTTTGGTCTTCTTTTATGTTGTTGTAAAGTGCTATAGAAATAAACTTTGCCTCACAGCCACAAGACCAGGAGCATGTGCAGAATGACAGGAATAATATTAAAGCAGAAGGGTTTTCATGTCAGAGGAATTATTTAATTCAGATCAGAATAAACCAGTGACTTCATTTGAAATTAAATTTAATTTGGAATAATCATTTTCAACTGGAATTAGGTGTTTACATGGTTCATCTGAAAGAAGAATTAACCTTTATTCTGAATTAAACAGGAATAAAACCTCTCATGTAAACAGGGCTGGTGAGACACCAGCTAAAAGCTGATCAGAGATCTGTTAGAAGACATGTTTACCCATGGATCTTTATCTCTTTGGAGCTGAAAATATAAATGACAGTTTTGAAGGATTTGTGTTTTGTCCTTTCATTTCTCTGTCACAGTGAGGAAAGACAGGCAACCTTTCTCAGGAGAGCGACCCCACCCCACCATCACCACCTACTGTTGATGCAAAGCCATGAAGCTTGGCATTCCAACTATGCTGTCTTTAAGAGAAATTGCAAATCCCCTGAGTGTGTCACTTGTATTTGGCAGCTAAGCATTGGCCTGAAGAGACTACAGTTGCTCCCCAAAGCTGCAAAGCATTGTGGCCAAAGGCACATCAGCAGGCCAGGATGTGGGAAATCTGTCCCACAAGTGTGAAGATGGACCCCATAGTACACCTGTCAAGGGCCAGAGAAGTGCGATTTGAGAGGAAAACACAGGCCTGACAACAAAAGGATACTGTGAAGCTTGACTAGCATCCTAATCCCCAGAGAATGGATGTTGTGCGCTACAAGAACACAGACCTGCTAAAACACAGCTACTCCCATAACTGTCAAAACATTTGAGTAAAAATCTGCAAAATACAAACGTGTTTCTAAGAAGTTGTGTGGTGTGCCCAACATGAATGGCTTTGCTAAATTAATGTGGTTTAATACTTGATGGAATGTCACACAAAAAAACTAGGTCAGTAATAAAGTTGATGATGATGATGAAATAAAGAAATACAAATGTAGTTTAAAATCTATAAATAAAAGATCATGTTAAAAAAATATAAATGAAATAAAAAATAATAAAAAAATCTACACAAATAAATAAAAAATGAAATAATAAAAAAATTAATAAATAAATGCAGGACTTGTGATGTGACTATTTCGCAGGCGTACATTACAATGTCGAGGCTCAAACAATATATTGTGCACCTCTAGTTTATATAGGATGAAAAACTGTATGATGAAAAGTGTGCAAACAGAATCAGAATTAAAACTGCTATTATAAATGTATGATAATACCATATAAGGTACTTTTTTGATGACTTTGGGGTCATTTTTGTTGATAATTACGAAGAAAATATATTCATTACTCTTCTCTTCACCTCTGAATGTTGACACAGAAGCAATGCAGAAACACCATTAAATGTGATATTCTAGTTTCATAATAGCATGAAACAACATCCTGCGTTTATATTTAGTCTAACTTTACAGGGCTACTGTTTACTCTCAGCAACTGGTGTTTTTTTTCCCCCATGATTGCCACTTCCTGTAGCTTTAACACAGGATGCAATGCTTGTAACTTTTTACTTTCAAGTCTGTGGATGACTTCAGTAAAAGCAAAAGGAAACAAAAACATTAGATATGAACAATAAAGAAACATATGGCAAAGAGCATGAGCCATTTTTAAAGAGAGTGTGTTTATTTTTACTGTTATTTCTGCTTGTTCTGCCTGCTCAGACTTATATACTCTTTAAGTCATTAAGACCTACTGAAACTAAAACCATCTACTGCTCTAAACCCTTTAATATCTGTTCTATTGATCCACTAATTCTATCAATACTTGGGTGTTCAGAAGCTCTGTAGTTACATCATCATTTATAACACTGATTCATGGATCAATGACAGTGGATAGAGACACTTAGTTTTACTGAAAAAGTCACATTTTCTTTGATTTGATAATCATCCACTTTAATCTGAGCTTTTACAAACATTTACATGATCAGTGAATGAAATGTAGGAAAATACCTGATTGACGTTGAAAGGAAACAAAAAAATACAGAGATTATTATTATAATAAATGGTTATAAAATAGTTTAGAAAGGTTAAATATACTGAAATACTTGAAAAAATGAATATGTTTTAGAAGTGATACAAAAGTAGCACTGAAAAGCAAATGAAAAGTGGAAATTATTCTGAAATAAAAAGTAGATGTGACTCATTTAACCCATAAAGATCCAAATATATATATATATATATATATATATATTTATTAAGGCTGTCAAAGTTGACACCTTATTAACATGTTAACGCAACGTGCGTTTAACGGCACTAATTTTTTTAATGCGCGATTAACACAGCGTCATTTGGAACTCGGGCATTTCCGTAGCTCAGAAAACCGGAAACAATGCGCCAAGGTCGATGCTGCCAACAGGCAAGGACAATGGTGCTGACTGGAGACTACTGGATCTCAGTGAGTAATCATAATTATCTCCATGTGACGGGGCATTATTTTGATCAACAGAGGGGTGTGGGTACATCACCCTGTTTGTCTTGAATTTGATGCAAATTGCTATGCAGTGCATTGAGTGTTACAAATTACAAATTACAATATGCAATTGATTTGTGATTAACTATGATCATCATGCGATTAAATATTTTAATCGATTGACAGCCCTAATATGTATATATATATATATATATATATATATATATATATATATATATATATATATATATATATATATATATATATATATAAATATAAAAGCGACTGGATAGCTTAGTGGTCTACACCACTGACTTTGGTGCGGAAGGTTTGCCGGTTCAAATCCCAGGTGTGCCCTTAGGCAAGGCACTTTACGCTATACATGCCTATACCTCACGATGAGCGATACAATAAATAGAGTCATACCGGCTCGGACGGCGCCCGGGACAACAAGGTCCGCATTAGGGGTTGAGGAACCAGGACACCCTGATGTTAAATTGGCTACTGGAACAAGACATTCATGGAGCAGGGCAGAAAACATGGTACTAATGGAGTGGTACTACGGGAGTAACCCCAGTGAGAGAGGGTACATGCAGAGGATGTGGGAGAAATGGTTGCTTCGAAACCCCACATCCTCACTGACTAAGAAACAGCTCCTAGCTCAGTGTTCGAATATCCACAATAAGAGGTTGCTATCACAGCTAGAGATTGATGAGGTACAGCGTTGTACCTCATCCACGGTACAAAGATGCTACGGCAAGGGGAAGCCAGGACGACAGGTCAGCTTGGGGGTGGTTTCACCACCACCCCCAAATATCGAGATTGGGTACCAAGCCCCAGAAAGACTAAACACAAGGGCAGCTGACCTGAGAAAGAGAATCATGAAATCCTGGGGGAACACAACTACCTGCTTGCCAAGGCTAAAGAACAAAGTACCAGACCAGTCTCTACTGGAGGACCTGAACACTGCACTGCAAACTGTCCCTACCACTACCATCACTGAGACCAATCAGCTGATGTATGTAGCAGCAACCGTAATCCTTGAGATGCTTGGCTACAAGATGAACAACCAGAGCAGCCAGAAGGTTGCCCCATTGAGGAGAAGGCTAGAGGCAAAGATCATGGCAGCACGGAGAGAAGTCAGTGTTCTAACAGAACTAAGCAGAGGAATCTGAGGAAAGAACTGCCCAAGAAATACAACAAACTGTCCACAGCTGAGGCACTGGAGACTGCTAAGCAAAGGCTCACAGCACTAGCTACCCGCCTAAAGAGATACACAAGAGAGGTAGAGGCCAGGAGAATAAACCAGGTGTTCTCCACCAACCCAGCTAAGGTCTACTCTCAATGGCAGGGGGGCAAGGTGACAACAGACCCACCTAGGGCTGAAACTGAGCAATACTGGAAGAGCATCTGGGAGAAGGAGGCAACACACAACACCAATGCCCAATGGCTGACAGACTTACAGGCAGAGCACAGCCAACTCCCAGAACAAGACCCAGTAGTCATCACACTAGCAGACATCCAAACCAGAGTGTCCAAAATGAAGAGCTGGACAGCACCAGGGCCCGACATGATTCATACCTACTGGCTTAAGAAACTGACAGCACTCCATGAACGCCTAGCAGCACAGATGAACCAGCTGCTGATATCGGGAAACCACCCAGAGTGGCTAACCCAGGGCCGGACAGTCCTCATAATGAAGGGAACAATACCATCTAACTACCGGCCTATAACCTGCCTCAGCACCACACGGAAGCTCCTATCGGGCATCATAGCGACTAAGATGAGTAGGCACATGGAGCAATACATGAGCAGAGCACAGAAAGGAATAGGCAACAACACCAGGGGAGCCAAACACCAGCTACTGGTTGACAGGGCAATTGCCCGAGATTGCAAGACGAGGAACACCAACCTGTGCACTGCCTGGATTGATTACAAGAAAGCCTATGACTCAATGCCACATACATGGATACTGGAATGTTTAAAACTGTATAACATCAACAGGACACTAAGAGAGTTCATCCAGAACTCAATGAGGCTGTGGAAGACAACTCTGGAGGCCAACTCAAAGCCAATTGCACAGGTGAACATCAGATGCGGCATTTACCAAGGAGATGCTCTGTCCCCCCTGCTGTTCTGCATAGGCCTAAACCCCCTCAGCCAGATCATCTCAAAGAGTGGCTTCGGATACCAGTTCCGAAGTGGAACATCCATCAACCACCTCCTCTACATGGATGACATCAAGCTGTATGCCAAGAATGAGCGTGACATTGATTCCCTAATTCACCTCACCCGGATCTACAGCAAAGACATTGGGATGTCATTCGGACTAGATAAATGTGGGCGGATGATATCTAGAAGAGGAAAGGTGATCACAACTGAAGGGGTTGACCTACCTGAAGGGAATATCACAGATGTGCAGGAAAGTTACAAATACCTAGGGATCCCACAGACAAATGGTAATCATGAGGAGGCAGCTCGGAAGTCAGCCACAGCCAAATACCTACAGAGGGTAAGACAGGTCCTGAAAAGTCAGCTGAACGGCAAAAATAAGATCCAGGCCATTAACACCTATGCCCTGCCAGTAATCAGATACCCAGCTGGGATAATATCCTGGCCACTGGAAGAGATACAAGCCACTGATATCAAGACAAGGAAACTCCTTACCATGCATGGAGGGTTCCACCCCAAGTCCAGTGTCCTGAGGCTGTACACTAAGAGAAAGGAAGGGGGCCGAGGACTAGTAAGTGTCAGAACTACTGTCCAGGAGGAAACGGCGAACCTCCAGGAATACATCAAGAAAATGGCCCCCAATGACCAACTGCTAAGTGAATGCCTCAGGCAACAAAAGCCCAGTAAGGTCGAGGAACCAGAGGGGCTATCATGGAGGGACAAACCCTTGCATGGCGTGTACCATCGACAAATTGAGGAAGTGGCTGATATGGAAAAGACATACCAGTGTCTGGAAAAGGCTGGACTAAAGGACAGCACAGAGGCACTACTCATGGCTGCACAAGAACAAGCCCTGAACACCAGAGCAATAGAGGCCGGGGCCTACCACATCAGACAGGACCCCAGGTGTAGGCTGTGTAGAGAAGCCCCTGAAACAGTCCAGCACATCACAGCAGGGTGTAAGATGCTGGCAGGTAAGGCATACATGGAGAGGCATAACCAGGTAGAGGACATACTGTACAGGAACATCTGTAAAGAGTATGGACTGGAGGTCCCAGGGTCAAGATGGGAGAACCCCCAAAGGTGACAGAGAACACACAGGCCAAGATCCTGTGGGACTTCCAGATCCAGACTGACAAGATGGTGATGGCCAATCAGCCTGACATCGTGGTGGTGGATAAACATGAGAAGACAGTGGTGGTGATAGATGTAGCAGTCCCCAGTGATAGCAACATGAGAAAGAAAGAACATGAGAAGAGAAGAGAAATACCAAGGGCTGAAAGAGGAGTTAGAGAAAATGTGGAGTGTGAAGGCAACAGTGGTACCAGTAGTGATCGGAGCATTAGGGGCAGTGACCCCCAAGCTGGGAGAATGGCTCCAGCAGATACCAGGAACAACATCAGAGATCTGTGTCCAAAAGAGAACATTGTTAGGAACAGCTAAGATCCTGCACAGAACCCTCAGGCTCCCAGGCCTCTGGTAGAGGACCCGAGCCTGAAGGAGACACCGCCCACGTGGGGCGAGAGGAACATTTTTTATATATATATATATATAATAACAACAACAACAACAACAACAACAACAATAATAATAATAAAAATACAAATTAATTGAGCCATTTGCCAATATTTACATTTAAGAATAGGTTATCTGATAATATAGATTTATAAAACATCACAATATTAAGGTGTTATATATACACCAATAATATAACATTCATAATATTTAGGATATCATTAACCAAATGATCCATGAAAAGTATCTGTTAGAATCAATCACATGTATAAATTATAAGTTGTCATTATATTGTTGCAGAATGATGTCTTTGTATGTCTTTTTTAATTGTCTGGTGTCTGAACACCCCCTCACCTCATCACTTAAGTCGTTCCATAGTCTAACCCCACAGACTGAAACAGAAAAACTCTTCCTTGTTGTAACAGATTTACCATGTTTAAACTTTGACCTTCCTCTTAAATTATAACTTCCTTCTATCATGACCTCTGCTCCGGTGACCTTTCACCCAGTCATTTCCACACTCACCTGGTCCTACACATTACCATTCAGTAATGTCACCTCCATAACCAGGACATTCATCATCACCACGGACACCATGGATCTATCCCCAGGTGTTTTTGTGTTTTAGTCTTCTTGTAGTTTGTCTCTGTTTTTGTCTTGATTAGGTTTTGTTATTAAATCTGTTTTCCCTTCAGCACTGTGCATTTGAGTCCTCTCTCTCCTCACCCCCTCCTTGACACCTTCCTTGTGCATGAACCATTTTTGGATATTTCCAGGTATTTGAGAGTTGTTTTCTTTATATCTGATAAGAACAGTTAAATATTTGACCAAATCACTTTTGACTGTAGAAATGGAGAGTTTGTGTGATCCCTAAAGCCCACATTATGTATGATTCTAATCACTCTTTTTTGCAGACAGACTCGGGGATAGATTGCAGTTTTATAATTGTTCCCCCAGACCTCAGCACAATAAGTCAAATAGGGTGAGACTAGTGAACACTACAGTAAGTGGAGATATTTTCCATCCAGCACATGCCATGTTTAAGCCAAAACGCCAAAAGTTTGAGCTATTTTGCCATAAACATAATTAATGTGTGGTTTACAAGTTGATTTCTCATCTACCAGTACCCCAAGAAAGTTTGTTACTTTAACCCTCTCAATAATAACACCATCAATTTAAATCTTTGTTTCAGGAGTTATTTTCCAGTTTCCAAATATCATTAAATGTCTTATTTAAATTTAAAGATAATTTGTTGTTTATAAACCATGATTGCAGTTTTCCCATTGCTAAAGCTACATTGTCCAGTAGTTTCTGCAAGTCTGTCAGATAAAAAAATATCTGTATCATCTGCAAACAACACAAGCTTCAACAACTTAGATACATTACATAAATCATTAATATACAAAATGAAAAATGTGTGTATATCGCAGGGTTAAACTTTTTTTTAAATCACTCGCTGCATTTCTATTACCCTTTCAGGCTTTCATGAGGTGGTTTCAATCTTCTAATTTATTGCAAAACTGCAATGGAAACTGCAATTATATGGCACAGAATGAGATGTACATGGTCACATGATCACTTCTCTCGGAGTGAAAATGGCAGCCGCAGTCACTGTAACCATAACAACCATTCGCTGCTGGGACGTTAGAACTAAGGCGCTCTTGGAGTGGTGTTTCATTTTATTATCCGTTATTTTTTTTAATATTTAAGTTTTTTTTTTTCCAGATAAATATATTCTCCGTTCTATAAAGTGCAGCACTGTGTAAAAAGCATTACATATATTTATAATTTGTTGTTCAGTGCTGAGCATATTTACATTTTGACCTGACAATGTAGGGACCATATGTAAAGACCCTTATAACCTTAACCAGCTGGTTTGTTTGACATGTTAGTGCCTTTAAAGAGTTCAGCAGGGACTTTTACTGATCAGACAATTAGCCGATTCATTCATTCTAATGCTATCAGTCTGAAGCTCCGAAGGTGACAGCAGTGAAAACTCTTGGCATGATATTTTACGAAAGTTACGACCATCCTGCCGAGAACAACCCTCAATGGAACCACGTTCAAAGCACAAATATACTTTGTCCAAATGTTAGGAATATTGATATTGTTTTGTGAAAAACAGCTCGTGTTAGTTTTTTTCTAATATCGTGTGACCTTAGTGAAAACCTTTTTGCACCAGTGTAACTTACAATAAACTTTTAATTCATGAAAAAAATACTTGAGTGGAATGCAGGCTTGACAGAAGAATGCTGGTCAGCCTAATTCTTGTTGACTTGAAACAAAAGGGGGGCAGACAGTGCAGATTTGGGGGCTACTTAAGCTTATTGAGTGGATGAATTTGCCATCTGTGAGTTAGTTTTAATCCTGGGCATGCACTCGTCATCTTGGTTCAGTTGAACATCTTTGTTTTGCTGTTGAGGCTTCACTGATGATGACAAAATTGTCACTTCTGCCTCCAAAAAAGACTAAACTGCCGTTTATGTGTATCATGAAAATGAATATTGCACTGATATTCCTGTTTATATGCAGCTGTCAGAGTGCAGCTTTTCTACTTCCAAGTTTCCCTCTTGAAAAGGTCACATTTTTAACAGTTGGTCCTTTCCAAAAATGTGGTGATGTCATTTTTCATAATGTTTACACGTACGCATTTGTCCTCCTTCTAACCATAAATGTGGATTCATCTTTAGAACAAAAATGTTGACCTTTACAGCAGATAGAACACAAGCTTTATATTAGGGATGTCAAATGACTACACGTTTTAATCAGATTAATCTCAGGCATTTTTTACTCAAATCTCCCACAAAATACACAAAAACTGCAGATAAAAAAAATAAACAAAAAACAACAAAAAAGGTGAAAAAATATCCAAAACATATTTTAAAAATTAACAATGATGATCCGGAAGAGATCCTGGATTGTGGTGCATTTTGAAATTTTACATTACAGTAAATGGAGAATCAATTTCAAAGTGATTCAGAATCCAGGATCTCTTCACCAAAATCTAATCATTTGTTCCTTGTGACACCCCCAACACGTCATGACATTTTCATCAAGATCCGTCCATAACTTTTTGACTTATCTTGTTAACTAACAGACTAACAGACAAAAGTCCAGCAAAAACACAACCTCCTTTGGCAGAGGTAATAACTGCAGGGCTCGGCATGTGACTATTGTGCACACGTACATTGTGATGTTGATGTTCAAACAATAGATTGTGCAGCTTTCCTTTAAATGCACCAGTTAAAATAAATAAAACATTTTGTTGTACAGTGTAATCCAAACAGAACATGCAGAGTCCATTAATGAGCTGATAGGAACATTTGTCATCTAAAAGCAGTGTCTTCTCTGTGAAGACCAGCAGCTTTCAGTGTCCTTCCACATACTGTGGGAATCCTGGAGTGTGCAGCAGACATTTGAAAGTCTGTTGGAACAAAGCCCCCTCCCCAGCAGACACTGCTCATGATTGTAAATCTTTCTAAAGGGAAGGAAGGGCAGAGACGCTCAGGGAGAGAGAGGGAGCTTCTTTGGATTTCCACTTGTAAACAACATAGAAATCAGCGTGCGCTGCAGGGTTATTAAAACGTGACAGGACGGCGTGTTTTTGCCACATATACTGTTTACTGTGTCATAATTGCACGTATTGTGTATCAGCGCCAGATACATTTGCAGCCTGCGGTGTTCTGGGTATAATTTGATGTCTTGCCTCTGTACTCAGACAGAGTGGATAAAAGGCCGTAGCACATGTTACAATGCTGTGAACTTTAATACCTGAGGCCTGTGCAACAATCCACACATCTAACCCCAGCCTGTTAACTCATGCTTTTAAAACCACCATCACCCCAGTCACTCACATAATGTCAGAAATCCTGTTACACAGCTTAGTTAGTAAGTATGGCTGCAGCATATTACAAAAAACTGATACTGCCATTTTCTTTAAAAACTGCGATATATATTACGATATGAAAACATACTCAGGACTAAATAACAGCTACGCAGTGCCGACATACAGTATATATATATAGTATAGCTAAAATAATAAAATAAAATAAATGATTAAGGATACATAAAAATAAATGTAAAAATTTACATCAATTAATTAATTAAGTAATTAATTAATTAATTAAATAAATAAAAAATATTTTTTTTATTTAAAAATAAAATTAAATACATAAATGAATCAATTAAAAAGACAAAGAACTAAAAAAAAGTAAAATGAAAAACAAAATACACAAATTAAAAAAATTAATTAAAAATATGTACAAATAAATAAAAAAAGAATAAAAAATCTAATAAAAATAATTGCAGGACCTGTGATGTAACTATTGCTCACACATACATTGTGCAGCTCTAATAAAAAAACATATGTCACAATTAGGGCTGCAACGATTTTGCGACAAAAATCAATAATAGAAATAGTCAACAATGAATTCCATTGTGGACTATTGTCACCAGATGTTGTATATTGTAACAGTTTACTATCGTTATAAAAGAGCTTGAGCATTATGCCAGACTGTGTGACAAATATATATTTAAATTAAATGCATGCGGTGTGAAGAAGAGAGGCACCATGGAGCAGACGTCCACACCCAACACTGGTTGGTTTTAGATAGAGGACATTTTTATTTAACTTTTCTTCCATTTATTATCATTTACCACATCATTAAATCAACTTCATGCTAAATTTAAGAACAAATTTCAAATTTCCTGATTAGTATACTAATAGTCGGTGATTAGTCAACTATTATAATAGTCGTTAGTTGCAGCCCTGTGCACTTTAATACCAGAAGGCTATGCAATAATCCACACATCTAACCCCACAGTGTTAATTCATGCTTCAGACCAAAGCTGCCTTTTAACCAGGATCACCCCAATCGCTCAGATAATGTCAGAAATCCTGTTACACAGCTTAGTTAGTAAGATACAGCCTGATTAGAGTCTTTTATAGTCCTTGGATAATTACATTTAGGACAAGAATCCTACACCCACAAATGTAACTTGATCTTCAAAAGGCCACTTTCAAGTAATGGAAGCTTTTTTTGTGTGTGTGCCTCAGATCATTTACAGTGGCTTTAAATATAGCCACGGCAACAACAAAAAAAAAGAACCATAAAAGGAACTTTTTGGAGGCAAGAAGAAAGTTGAAATGCTTTCCAGTGGATCCCAGACCCAGTGGGTTTGAGTCTGTCTAAACACAGCATAGTTATAGCCATTAAAAAAGTCTGAAGCCACAAAAGACCAAGTAGGGCTATTTTTAGGCTGATATTTCACAAGGGGTGATTTAGAATACAGATGACTAAAATAGCCTTTAATTTGTCTCTGAGGACCCGGAGCAGAATCATTTTCCCACAAAGATTTGACATCACCACACAACACTTATTTTCCCACCAGTGTCTTCTGATGAGGAACTGCGAGAAAAACTAATAATGGTGAAAAGTTTATTTATAGGTGCATTTTTGAACACTTAAGGTCATCATACAGAGGTGTTTAAATAAAACAATTAAAATGACCCACATACATACATATATAAAACCCATATGTGTACATAAACAGATGGTGCTAGAGCCTTTGCCCTTTTTGCCCTTTTGAAACTTCTGGGTTTTTTGTGTGTTTGTTTTAATGATGATGATGATGATGTTGAAATAATCTTTTAGAAAAGCTGCATGATTAAAAACTACTGAAAAAAACTCCCCGGAAATGGGCCACGTTCTCACACACTTCCTCTATCTCTCTTCCTTTGTCACGTGTGTTCATCCAATGAAAAGTGCAGCAGCTCAAAGGTGTGTTTAACTACCACGAACGACCATGTAGTGCTTTCTCTTCATATGCAGCGTTTAAACGCACTGTTTAAACCGGACCCGGTGTGGGCACCGGGTGTACACCCAGGTACAAACAAAGCTGCACATGGTCCAGTCCCACCACAGGTCAGTATTTAAATCAACAACTGCACCTGCCAATAAAACACCAACAAACCACATAACACTGACAAATACATTCACACCTCAACTTCCACAGTCAAACTGAAATGTTCTTAAAGTGACAGTACTTATTTTTAGTCTATGAATAACAGATCATTTATGCATATGAATTCTAATTATTTTAACTGTCGTATATAATATGTATAATTTTAATGATGAAATATACTTACAAAATCAAATTTAATTATTTATGCTTTTAAACATCAATTCCCAAATATATCAACATAAGTCTCCTTTGGCCGCTACACTCGTAACTATTTTATTGAAAGAGAAGTGCTTTTTATTTTGCACATATTGTTTGCACTTGAAAAAAAGGAGAAATATATAATTGATTTATTTTATTTGAACTCTTATAACATTTTATTTTAGTTTCAATTTGTAGAGGAATAAGTTCATCAAGAAGTTCATTGTCTCAGTTAAATAAAAGTCTGTTGTCCATTCATATCATTTGTAATTTAGTTTTTTTTAAATCTCATCTCGATCTCGTGAACCCAATCTCATGTCTCGTCTCATCTCGTGGGCTGAGTGTCTCGTCACACCTAGTAGATAATATAGGATATAGACTTTATCAGACTTTTTAACCATTGAAAACAGGTTGAAAACTCACTTTTATAGAATGTTACAAATAAAAGTCAAATTGCATTCAACATGTGCGTGTACTGCTTTTTCTTTGAACCTCACACTATAATAACACATGCGCAAAAAAGTGCCACCCTTCCCCTCCAGAACACTTGCCCCCAAAATGCCACCGATAAAACCCATAAATGCATAAAAAGTTGTGAAACTTTACCATCTTTGAGTCAGAAGAATGAAGCCAAAAATACTGTTTGGACATCATTTCCAAGATAAAGGCAGGAATCAAAATATGAAATTGATAGAATTAAAGGGGTCATATTTATCTAAACCAGGGGTGTCAAAGTCATGATAGTTCAGTTCCACATTCAGCCCAATTTAATCTGAAAATGACCAGACTAGTAAAATAAAAAAGATTTGAATTACATTATGATAATGTTTACATCTATAATGTTTCCTTCAAAATGTGAAAAACATCAACAACTGGACACGTGTTCAGAAAAACAAGTGACATTTGAAACATTTTCTGTCTCAGTCTATTAGATTGTTATTTGCACATGTGCAGAACAAGTGACATTTACATTTACAAATACACTAAACATTTAGTAACACACACTCTCACACTTCTCTTCACATATATCAGGTATTTATTCAGGTTTTTGTAAAAGGATAGTTTGTACATCTACACTCCACTCTCCAATCATCATCTGAACCCACTCATGAGGGTCACGGGGGTCTAATCCAGCTACAATGGGTAAAGGCGGGGTACACCCTGTATGAGACGCCAGTTCATCTCAGGGCTGAACATATATAGACAAACAATCACTCTCACATTCACACCTATGGACAATTTTAGATTAACCAATTAACCTATCAGTGCATGTGTTTGGATGGTGGGAGGAAACCGGAGTGCCCGGCGAAAACCCACGCGGACACGGGGAGGACATGCAAACTCCACACAGAAAGGTCTGGTACGGGATTCGAACCAGGGTCCTTCTTGCTGTGAGGCACGAGTGCTAACCACTGCGCCGCCGTGCTAACCACTGCGCCGCCGTGCTAACCACTGCGCCGCCGTGCTAACCACTGCGCCGCCGTGCTAACCACTGCACCGCCGCGCTAACCACTGCACCGCCGCGCTAACCACTGCACCGCCGCGCTAACCACTGCACCGCCGCGCTAACCACTGCACCGCCGCGCTAACCACTGCACCGCCGCGCTAACCACTGCACCGCCGCGCTAACCACTGCACCGCCGCGCTAACCACTGCACCGCCGTGCTAACCACTGCACCGCCGTGCCGCCATTACATGTACCGTTTCTATTATTTACAGGTAATTTAGTTTTGAAGATATTAAGCAAATCCCATTTTTCCATAATAATGTATTTCTTCAAGATCTGATCCAGAAGAACACTTTATTAGTGGTTTATACATATTTCTGTATATCCATCCTCTATGGCTGTGATTTTTAAAGAATGAATTGTAATTAAAATGTGTATTGTATACATGAATTTTGGAAAATGCAAATAAATGGGAAAATAAGAGATTTTTGATCATTTTTGGAATCCGGATCATTTAATGGGAATTCACTTGGGTTAATACCCATCTCCAGAAATTATTTTAAGAAGATCCACCCAGAACTTTTTGCGCAAACAGGCAAACAAACCAAACCCAAATGAATACCTCCTTGGCAGAAGTAAAAATGCAGAGCGGTGTAATGACCAACCCTGACTTCTGAAATAAGTCGTTTCCAAACACTAGTATACATCATATTAGTTCATCACTAAGTGGTCAACACACTCAACTATATCATTATACATGACATCACACCTGTCAGATCCATTTTTAGTCTTTACTTGTTAATAATTAAAAACCACAGATGTGCATTTGTGGCGAGTTCCCACCCTTAAAAAACTCAGACTTATTCATTCAGGACTCTTATGACTCACATGACCCAAAGCAAAACATGCAGGTGACATATCAACATTAAACCTGTGACTAATGATGATGGAGTTCTGCCAAAAGTGCTCCATTAAACATGCGCAGCCATCGCTCTGGGACAGGAATGCCTGGGATTGAGCAATATTTGTGAGTTTTAGTTGCGGGATGGCTCAGCGCCACCCTGTCACTGTTTGTCCCCACCAGGACAACAGGCACTTTCTGTACTAAACATTTATTCTTTAAGCATGGCGGGAGTTCCGTGGAATAGAAATGACAGAATGTTCCGTCACAGCTGCTGTAAAGTAACGAGTGGGTGTTTGTTCTGTGGGAATTGAAACTGCACAATTTGAACATCGACATCACAAGTCCTGCGATGCGACTATTTTTGTGATTATTTCAATGTTATTTTTTATTTATATATTTATTTTATTTATTTAATACATTTATTTTGCATTTATTTTTAATTAAGTAATTAATTTATATTTATTTATCTTAATTGAATTAATTAAATGTTGTTTTGTGATTATTTGTATTTTATTTTTTATATTTTTTATAGATTTTTTATTTTTTTGTGTATATTTTTAATTTAATATTTTTTATTTTGTATTTACTTGTATTACAATTTTTTATATATTTGTCTTATGCATTTATTAATTCATTTATTGATTCTTTTCATTATGTGATTATTTTTATTTAATTTTTTATTATAGTTTTTATTTATTCTTATATATTTTCATTTTTTATTAATTCAATTTAATTTAATTGTTTTATTCTTTTTATGTTGTAGTTTATTATACATTTTTGTAATTATCATTTTTGTTTTATTTATTCATACATTAAATTATTTTTATATTTATGAATTAATTAATTTTTAATTATTAATTTTATTAAATTATTTCAGCCACAAGAAGGATGACACAAACAGATGTTCTGTGTTGACCACTGATCTGTTTGTTTCATATCACAATAATATATTGCAGGGTTAAAAAAAACTCACAATGTCAGTCTTTTCTGACAGGGTGGGAATGCAACAAGTATTTGAAGAAGGAGAAACGACACATCTTACTTTAGGTGCATGATTTAAAGGGAGTGAAGGGGATGGGTATTTCTTTTGTTCATTTTGGTTCATTGTAGTTAAGGTTATATTAACTCTGGTTCACAATCATACAAAGCAGGAGACAGTAATGCACCTTAAAGCTGCATGACTTACAATAAAATGAGAAAATAGTAGGAAATGGAAGCTTGTTTGTGCTGCTGTACAGTGTGTACAGTACAGTGCTACTGGAAAACAAACGATTTTGCTTGGAGTCATGGACAACAGCTCTGGGAATGACAAATTGATTCTTTGCTTGAATTTAAATTATTTGCCAAAAAAAGTCTATATAGTCTTTATAATACTTATAGTCTATATAATACTTATAGTCTATATAATACTTATAGTGTATATAATACTTATAGTCTTTATAAAACTTATAGTCTATATAAAACTTATAGTCTATATAAAACTTATAGTCTATATAATACTTATAGTGTATATAATACTTATAGTCTTTATAAAACTTATAGTCTATATAAAACTTATAGTCTATATAATACTTATAGTCTATATAATACTTATAGTCTATATAAAACTTATAGTCTATATAAAACTTATAGTCTATATAAAACTTATAGTCTATATAAAACTTATAGTCTATATAAAACTTATAGTCTTTATAAAACTTATAGTCTATATAAAACTTATAGTCTATATAAAACTTATAGTCTATATAATACTTATAGTCTATATAATACTTATAGTCTATATAATACTTATAGTGTATATAATACTTATAGTCTTTATAAAACTTATAGTCTATATAAAACTTATAGTCTATATAATACTTATAGTCTATATAAAACTTATAGTCTATATAAAACTTATAGTCTATATAATACTTATAGTCTATATAAAACTTATAGTCTATATAAAACTTATAGTCTATATAAAACTTATAGTCTATATAAAACTTATAGTCTATATAATACTTATAGTCTATATAAAACTTATAGTCTATTTAAAACTTATAGTCTTTATAATACTTATAGTCTATATAAAACTTATAGTCTATATAAAACTTATAGTCTATATAAAACTTATAGTCTTTATAAAACTTATAGTCTATATAAAACTTATAGTCTTTATAAAACTTATAGTCTATATAAAACTTATAGTCTATATAATACTTATAGTCTATATAATACTTATAGTCTATATAAAACTTATAGTCTATATAAAACTTATAGTCTATATAATACTTATAGTCTATATAAAACTTATAGTCTATATAATACTTATAGTCTATATAAAACTTATAGTCTATATAATACTTATAGTCTATATAAAACTTATAGTCTATATAAAACTTATAGTCTTTATAAAACTTATAGTCTATATAAAACTTATAGTCTATATAATACTTATAGTCTATATAATACTTATAGTCTATATAAAACTTATAGTCTATATAAAACTTATAGTCTTTATAAAACTTATAGTCTATATAAAACTTATAGTCTTTATAAAACTTATAGTCTTTATAAAACTTATAGTCTTTATAAAACTTATAGTCTATATAAAACTTATAGTCTTTATAAAACTTATAGTCTTTATAAAACTTATAGTCTTTATAAAACTTATAGTCTTTATAAAACTTATAGTCTATATAAAACTTATAGTCTATATAAAACTTATAGTCTATATAAAACTTATAGTCTATATAAAACTTATAGTCTTTATAAAACTTATAGTCTATATAAAACTTATAGTCTATATAATACTTATAGTCTATATAATACTTATAGTCTATATAATACTTATAGTCTATATAATACTTATAGTCTATATAAAACTTATAGTCTTTATAAAACTTATAGTCTATATAATACTTATAGTCTATATAAAACTTATAGTCTTTATAAAACTTATAGTCTTCATAAAACTTATAGTCTATATAAAACTTATAGTCTATATAATACTTATAGTCTTTATAAAACTTCCCCCATGTACCTCTAACCTGACTTACATCATCTGGCTATGATCACACAACCATCTGAGTAGCACAGGGATCAAATCGATTTCCAAACGGAGCCAATCAGGACCACATGGTGGGATTACCTGGAAGTGTTGTGGCTGGTGTGACGTTAAGCAGAAGCGATGACAGTGTAGTCTTTTCAGATACACAGTAACGGCAGCGTACATTCGGTATTCGAGTGTCCATATCGACTCGACTATTTCCACTGTTTTGTCTACCGCATGTTTATTCCTTAAAAGATAAACAGAGGACGACTTTGGAAGCGTTTGTTAATGGAAATTATGTTTTCACTCTTCTTCCGACCAGGTTTGATCAGATGGTGGATAAAGAAATAGGACAAGTGCAGAACATCGTTATTGTGGTATCTCCACTGGTTGTGTTAATAGAGGATTAAGACAGTAATGGAACTGGGAAGAAGAAATGACAGCAGCTAGTGTGTGGTAACATGGAGAACCATGCTTTCCTATGACGTTTACCAGAACAACTTGGTGGGTATTGTAGTAGACGAGGTTATAAACAAACGTCAAATGGTGAATGTTGATGTGTATATACCTGATGCAAACTATTTTCACCAGTTAAGTGGCTTCACTTCAACGTGAGTGGATGAAACAGCGCATCAGTCAAGAGACGGACAGATTTTTAATCTAATCACATACAATGATTTTAGATAAAGCCCCTCCGTTCAAAACAGACCGGTTGCAGAAGGGTCCCAAATGATATGACGGTAGTATCTGACGACAGTCAGGTTAATGTACCTCAGAGACACGGCAGCAAACTTGGTCATTCACAAAACTAAACTAAAGAGTTCATTCTAAGGTAACAAATATATTTTCAAGTGAGTACACTCTAATAAACTAGAAATAATAATGTTTTCATGTAATGAATGTCATGTTATACATTCACTTTACAGGTTCTACCTAGTGGAAGACTTATACATCTATTATATAAATATATATAAACTGATATATGTGGAGTTACACTTTATTATATACAGTGAAAACATAAACAGCTCATTCTATGGTAATACAATATATATTTTCAGTTGAATACACACTAATAAACTATAAACTTTAATTCATTTTTGGAGGTTTGTGTTTCTCGTGGTCACCATACATCAGTCTGGAACCTTTATAAATCATGGTGTTTGGTACTAACTGCAGAAAAATAAACCAAATCACATTCATAAGGAATACTCACCTTAGAGTTTCAAAACACTATCTGCACATTAAAAGGATTCTTTATATATATATATATATATATATATATATATATATATATATATATATATATATATATATATGTTTCAGTGTTTCCTCTAGGATTTTCTTCTGCAGTGGGGGCAGGTGTGCCGAGCAGTCCTGCTGGCGTAAACAAATGACACTTCACTGCAGATTTTATTTCTAGAAGTGATTTATTAGACTTTTAACAACCAAATGGTAAAATGAAAACAAACCAAAAAAAAGGAAAACAACATTTTATTAATAATAATAATAATAATAATAATAATAATAATAATAATAATAATAATAATAATAATAATAATAATAATGTAATAATAATAATAATAATAATAATAATAATAATAATAATAATAATAATGTAATAATAATAATGTAATAATAATAATACTAATAATAATAATAATAATAATAATAATAATAATAATAATAATAATGTAATAATAATAATAATAATAATAATAATAATAATAATAATAATAATGTAATAATAATAATGTAATAATAATAATAATAATAATAATAATAATAATAATAATAATAATAATAATAATAATGTAATAATAATAATGTAATAATAATAATAATAATAATAATAATAATAATAATAATAATAATGTAATAATAATAATAATAATAATAATAATAATAATAATAATAATAATAATGTAATAATAATAATAATAATAATAATAATAATAATAATAATGTAATAATAATAATAATAATAATAATAATAATAATAATAATGTAATAATAATAATAATAATAATAATAATAATAATAATAATAATAATAATAATAATAATAATGTAATAATAATAATGTAATAATAATAATAATAATAATAATAATAATAATAATAATAATAATAATAATGTAATAATAATAATGTAATAATAATAATAATAATAATAATAATAATAATGTAATAATAATAATAATAATAATAATAATAATAATAATAATAATAATAATAATAATAATAATAATAATAATAATAATGTAAATTAAAGCTGCAGGCAGCATTGGTCGGGACCTCGGCTTTACACATGTTTACACACGTTACCCTTCCTATTTGTAAAAATAATACATTTATACTAATATTATGGCATTTTCATTAAAGTTTCAGTCAAAGCAGCTCCTGTGCTGCAGCCACACAGAGCTTTTCCATATAAGGGAAGGGGGCGTGCCTGGCACAAAGGGCAGAGAGGTGTGGAAGACAATTTCTGGATGAGAGAAAAAAATACTAAAATTGTCATTTCTCTCAAACCATACATCAGATTTCCAAAGACAGGCGACTTCTGCTCGTTCTCCTGATTCTCAAACTATGTCTGAAAAAAAAAAAGATTTTACAACTTTTATGTTTCTAGGTCGGCTCTCTGTTTTAGTACTATTTTTTAAGTCTCTGCGACAAATGGTTTTGGAGGAGTACATTTTTTATGACAAACAAACGCACATTGCAAACTTTCTGTCGGAGACACACCATAAGTACCAGCATAGGATTTTTTCGGCCGGTTACAAGGACACTTGTGGCATTGGTTTCATGTTTCTCACCCAAGCCGTTCAGGATTTAAATTTTCAAGGCTTTTACTTTGAAAGGGAGATGGTGAGCTTCCTGTCCAAGAGAGGTCGGTCGTATCAGTGTATGAAATATGACGCTTACGCGTGCATCTCATCTTTCTGCGACATTCCTAAGGCTTGTTTGGGCCATTTTTGTGATTTTTCTGGAATTTTCTGTTCATTATTTTAGCAATAAAATTAATATTATGGGATGGAATGAGAATTAGTTTTCATATTTAATTTTATATATACATACATTATATATATATATATATATATATATATACATTTCCATGTTGTTTGTGTGTCTCTAAAACCAGCCCAACCCACATATCAGACCAGTTCTGACAATTAATACTCTGCCCTTATTATAGACAGTTTAAATAATATTCCTTCCTGTTAATAACACGCTGCTGTTTTCTGCTTGTATACGTGAACTACTTACAGGTGCAGTTTTCTTAAGTGGCTGACGTGACAAATTACCTTTTGCCTGGCAGAGCTGGAGTGTGAAAACACTGATTACACACCTGTCGTGTTCACACAAACAGCCAGAACGACGTAATGTAACACACCGCCTAAAAATACACACTCAAATCAAAGGTATGATTCTAAAACAGTGTGCATTCTAGGGCTGCACGATAAAGGTCAACCAATACATCGTACATACAATATATTTCTTTTAGATCAACAAATAATAACCCAAAATGATTGACTTTATACTGTCATGCATACAATTGTTTTTTTTTTCAGTCCTGGACACGGTCTTGTCTTGGACTTGAACCTCTTTGGACAAGGTCTTGGCTTGGTCTCGACCGGTCTTGGTCTTGGACTTGTCTTGGAGGTGGTCTTGACTACAGCCCTGACTCAAGCACATGCTGTTATCGGGGGGATGAAAAGGCACCAGGGGCTGAATATGTTTTTAGTCTAATCTTATGGTGCAGATCTTCTGACGCCTTGTTGAGCATCACACACAAAAGTATCAGAGGCCACCACGGCTCATCTGGTCTACAAACATCTTCCGTGTCCCCTTTGAGGACGAACTTGAAAATAATAATCCCTTCCAGTTACTGACATGCTTGTCACATTTGACCACCAGACCAGGTTGCGACCTCCAAAAAGATGAATGCGAGTATGTGTACAGCAGCGTGGACATGTGACGCTTCCTGAAGGCAGGACCTGACCACATGGAGGAACCGTGTAAACAGTATCTGCTCAGACACAGTTTGAAAACATAATCCGGTCGTGCGTCATCAACTCCGACCACGGTTCGACAACAACTTCCATTTAAGGTTAAGTAAACTTTTATCTTAAAATAGAAACACGCTTAATGGAAATCCCCACAAGACAAGAGTACTCCCACAGGTGACGGTTATTTCTGCCCTGAGAAAATAGCATTTCTGCTAAGGCTGCAACTGAGATTTTTGCTCTTTTTTTAACCCTGCAATAAATATTGTGATGTGACAAAACCTTCAGGAACAAATAACAGAATTGTGGTGCTGATACAAAACGGTCAAACAGGTTAGTGGTCGACACAACATACGTTTAAGTTTCATCATTCTTGTAGCCAAAATAATTAAGTAGAAATCATAAATAAATGAAAAAAAAAATTTTAGTATTATTTTTTAAAGTAAAATGAAAAAATGGGGGCACGGTGGTGCAGTGGTTAGCACGGTGGTGCAGTGGTTAGCACGGTGGTGCAGTGGTTAGCACGGTGGTGCAGTGGTTAGCACGGTGGTGCAGTGGTTAGCACGGTGGTGCAGTGGTTAGCACGGTGGTGCAGTGGTTAGCACGGTGGTGCAGTGGTTAGCCAGGTGGTGCAGTGGTTAGCACGGTGGTGCAGTGGTTAGCCAGGTGGTGCAGTGGTTAGCCAGGTGGTGCAGTGGTTAGCCAGGTGGTGCAGTGGTTAGCACGGTGGTGCAGTGGTTAGCCAGGTGGTGCAGTGGTTAGCACGGTGGTGCAGTGGTTAGCACGGTGGTGCAGTGGTTAGCACGGTGGTGCAGTGGTTAGCACGGTGGTGCAGTGGTTATCCAGGTGGTGCAGTGGTTAGCACGGTGGTGCAGTGGTTAGCACGGTGGTGCAGTGGTTAGCCAGGTGGTGCAGTGGTTAGCACGGTGGTGCAGTGGTTAGCACGGTGGTGCAGTGGTTAGCACGGTGGTGCAGTGGTTAGCACGGTGGTGCAGTGGTTAGCACGGTGGTGCAGTGGTTAGCCAGGTGGTGCAGTGGTTAGCCAGGTGGTGCAGTGGTTAGCACGGTGGTGCAGTGGTTAGCACGGTGGTGCAGTGGTTAGCACGGTGGTGCAGTGGTTAGCACGGTGGTGCAGTGGTTAGCACTCGTGCCTCACAGCAAGAAGGACCCTGGTTCAAATCCCACACCAGACCTTTAGGTGTGGAGTTTGCATGTTCTCCCCGTGTCTGCGTTGGTTTTCTCCAGTTTCCTCCCACCATCCAAAGACATGCACTGTTAATTAAATTAACCATAGGTCTGAATGTGAGAGTGATTGTTTTTCTATATAAGTTCAGCCCTGAGATGAACTGGCGTCTCATACAGGGTGTACCCCACCTTTGCCCATTGTAACTGGATTAGGCCCCCAGTGACCCCCGCGATATAGCGGGGTCAGATGATGAGTGACGAGTGAAAATGAAAAAATAATAAATAATAAATAAATAAGACAAATTAATACAAAAAAAATAAATACAAATAAAAGGCTAAAAATAAATAAACAACAATTTCTTAATAAATAATATAAATAAATAAATATATAGAAATAAATATTAAAAAAAGAAGGAAAACATTTGCAGGACCTGCGATGTGACTATTGGGCACATCGCAAAATAATGAAAAAATAAAAATAAATAACACAAATAAAAAAATTATAAATTAATTAAATATGAAATAAAAATTAAAATAAATATATAAAAATTAAAAAAAATCATTAATAAATAAATCATTAAATTATATATACAAATAAATAAAAGAAGATAAATAAAAGAAAATTAAAAATTATTATAGTATATATTGACTCATGCTTCCCCGAAGCTAAACCACAACAGAGACACTTTGCAGATGTTTACAGACGACAAACGTGGAGAAAAATTAACTTCTCTTCCTTTTGAAAACTGTCAACTGATCAAACTGTACATTCACTTGATGTTTTTTAATTCAGAACTATGTATTCCAAATAAAGTAAATCTGAATTAAAGGGGAAATTGGTTTATTTCACTCTAGGTCAGGCATGTCCAAACTATTCCACAAAGGGACGGTGTGGCTGCAGGTTTTTGTTCCAACCAACCAAGAGTTCACAGTTTGACCAATCAGGGCACTGAAAACTGAGACCAGTTGATTGAGTCCAGTCTGGTGTGCTGCTGTTTGGTTGGAACAAAAACCTGCACCCACACCGGCCCTTTGGGAATGGTTTGCCCACGCCTGCTCTAGATGGACTGTTTTTCTACCTTCATGGTTCAAAGCACTTTACATTAGCCTCACATTCACCCATTCACACACACTCATACACCAGTAGGTTTCTAAGGTTCCGTCAGTCCTACTGGGAGACTAAGTCAGGGTTCAGTATCTTGCCAAAGGACACTTTGACAAGTGGACAGACAGAGCCGGGACGCGACCTGCCAACCTTTCAGTCACTGGACGACCTGCTCTACCAATTGAGCCACAGCCGCCCACTCTAGTTAATTGGGCTTTAAAAGCTGGGGATACACATGGACGCCCATGTGACGTCTTGCCATCTACCAGAAGAAACCAATTATGTCCACTTCCTGTTTTGCTTTCCTTGCAACTATCAACATGGAAGACCAGATACTACATGCCACATTTAATCCTTCAAATGCTCCAATCAAATACTTTACTTTGCTTTGACTTCAACGCTTGCTTCGTACAGCTATCTCAGAAAATGTTCCTACACTAACGTCAGCAGCACAGAATATGTGCGTCATCAATGACGTACATCATTGCGACCAGTCCAGAATGACATGAATAATGTTATAGCGGAATGAACTGTTTACATGAGACATGAATTAACTTATTTGGAATTAACATCGGAATAAACCAGGGACTTTATTCAGAATTAAGTTTATTCATGTTGTCAACAGGAATTAGGTGTTTACTTGGTTCAACTTAAAGCGGAATTAACATTTATTCAAAATTAAATGGAAACAAAAACTCCCATGTAAACAGGCTGAGTCATCTATCGATCTGGACAAATGTGGTGTGGTTTCCATGGTAACACTCCAGCGAACATAATTCAGTAAAGTATTTGGTTTTCTAGTTTCCGGGCGCAGTGCCAGGGTGCGCAAGCTGATGGACCTGACGCACCGCTATATTCTGGCCGGCGTAGAGCAGTTTGGTAGTTTGGCAGACCACTTGTGGGAGTTGACCACTGATCCAGCTCGGCGTAATGACATATTTGCTGACTTTAGACTGGGCTGACAGTACGCCAAGTTTGCCAGCTGAAGGCAGGTGGTAGATTGGTAGATTGGTAGACCAGCGTGCAGAGCGCACACGTTACCACAACCTTAAAGGCAGTTTTCCACAGTATCAGACACATTTCAATGCAATACATAACCCCAACAATCACTATGTACAGAACCCCGGAGGTGATACAAAAATACAAAAAATATTCATTGGAAGTAGCTACTTAAAAAGAACATGTGACAGCAACTTAATAGTTAGTAGTACTATTTCTGAAACTTTGAGTATTTACAACTTAATATATTATTCTGAATGTTCGGGTTTAAAGTGTGGAGTGGGCAAGCCATCAACCGCCACATTTGGGGTAGGAGCAGGACTAAATATTATATATTATATTATATCTGCTGGTGTGGGCGGGAGCGGAACAGAATTGAGGGAGTGTACGTGTTACGGGTTTATGAAGTTAAACCTGAAAATAGAACCACTGATCATCTACAAACCCAAACCCAAAACTAAAACAATAAAACTTAAGAACCATAATGACTCCTAAGTGATGAAATCAAAACCCTGTTTAAACAAAACCCAAATGGAACCAGTTAGCCGGTGTCACGGCGTGGGTATGGATGCACATATTAAGAGTGAGGAGAGACCCTAATGTGGTGCAGATCTGAATCAGCTGTGTTAAATCCATTGCACACCCTTTCTCTTCATTTATTCTCACTTATGCCAGTGGAAGGAACAAAGATGGAAAAAAGGTAGACTTGCACAAGTTTGGTGCGGCGAGCCAAACTTGCAAAAGTCGTGTGAACACACACCATTGGCGCTGCTCTTGTGCCAGGTCTGTGAAAGGAGAGCCCTGTAGGTCCAAAATGTTACAAAACCCATAAAGGCACAGAAACAGTGGGAATACTTTTACGACTTGACATCCATTTTCCATCATTGACTTTTTTTGCCAGGGTAGCTGCCTTTTTTATTTTTATTTAGAAAGGTGTATTTAAAGGTTTTGTGACATGTTGTTTTCATAGCATTCAAAGTCTTTGACAATGAATTTAAAACGTGTTTCAAAAGTATTCAACCAAAAAACCCCACTCCATAATATTCATTTTTGTGGATTTCTGTGGTCTGAATCCAAGTACTATGCCTGCAACACATGAACACCTCAACAGACTACTTGGGGCGCTTCGCCTGTCAGTCATGTACTCGGCTCCACCCCCAAACTGCTGCGGCCAGCCCCCCCTCCTTCCTGCTGTACAGTATAAGAAATACTGTATCATATGCTGCCTAATAAAGAATGATACCAAGTATAAATAATGATAAACCAAGACTTTAAAACCAAATGTTAACTCATCCTGTCTTTTTACTTTGTTATTTTTAATTCATAGTTTTGTTTTTAATTCATAGTTTCGTCGGATCGTTGGGGGGAAGGGGGGGGGGTCTGCCGTCTCACCGCGACATTAAAAGTGTATTTATTATTTGTATTTTGTCACAACAGTTTGATATTCTAACAAACCAAGACTTTAAAACCAGATGTTAACTCATCATGTCTTGTTAATTTGTTATTATAAGTTTTTAATTCATAGTTTCGTCGAAAATGACCGGAACAAGTCTTGACTCTCTTGGGTAAATAAGCAGGAACGTTACCTTGGTAGATAAAAGCCAGCCACTGGGAACGTAGTTCTTCAGGGGAGCTTGGTAGGTCAAATAGTGATTGTTGCTGATCTACACAGCCAACAACATGACATTTGAGGTGTGATTTAGGAGCCATTACGACACGAGTAAACCGTTCAGCGATGAAAAGGTTGTAAGAGCAGGAGCGCATGTGAACACCGTTTCTATAGTAACGTTGGTGGGGGCGGGGCTAAGCACAGTGGACGGGCAGAAGAGAAGAGGGGGGGGGGAGTCTCCTTATTGCTCTCCCGAGTGTGACGTCGAAAGCGGGAGACAAATCAGAGAGAGCGTTTCATGCTCAGGCCTCCAAGAGCCCCAGACCATAGGAAAACCACTGAACAGTCTAGAGTCATGTTTTTTTGGTGTAAATGAGGCCAGACGACCCATATAGTAACATGAAAATATCAAAAATGAGTTTTGGACGTCACAATACCTTTAAGGCATTTTAAGCAAAATCAACTGAAAATAATAAGGGGGTTAATAAGATTTAATAAGAGTTTTGGCCCAACCACTGGTAAACAAGCACTTTAAAAATAGGGAATGTGTAATGGGCATTTCTATTTAGATGTACAATAATTATCTTATTTATCTACCTGGTTTTAAAGACGTTTTAGGTCATTAGCTGCACTTTTTATATCAGAGTTTTAGTATTTATTATGTCCACCAAGGAGGTATTAAATTCAAATCCATTTGTTCGTCTGTTTGTTTGTCTGACCTTCATCAGGATTATGCAAAAAGTTCTGAACGGATTTTGATAAAAAAATTTAGGATGTGTTGGGATTGTCACACGGAACAAATGATTACATTTTGGTGGTGATCCGGAAGAGATCCTGGATCACTTTGAAATGTATTCTCCATTTACCGCAATGTGAAATTTCAAAGTGATCCAGAATCCGGGATCTCTTCCAGATCACCAACAAATTGTAATCATTTGTTCCGTGTGACACTCCCAACAGACTAACAAAAAGAAATAAACAGACAAACAAACAAACTCCAATTTAATTCATCCTTGGCGGACCTCTCTTCATTTGAAGGGGGGAGGTCTGCTTTGACAGGTTTGTGCTTTTCTATCTTAATCTATTTTTAAACATGTTTTTAATCATGTTAACTGTGCATTACTATTTAGCTTCTGCATCAATGATGTTTTGTGAAAAGACAATAAATCATCCATCCATCTATCATCATAGTCATCTGTATTGACCTTTTGTATTGATTGTTTTTGTACCCCCACATTGCATGAAAAAAAGAAAATGAAATAATTCCAAAAAGAAACATTTCCTTGAAAAACTCTGGTCTTAACTGCACATCTGATTTCCTTCCATTCTCTTTTTAAGTGACTAATAAAGTAGGAGGATAAAGTACCAGTTAGAAGACTCTTCCAACCTGGTTGTAGCAGGAAACACCAGCTCTATTTTTTTACTGTGGCTTCAAACTACTTTAAAACACAATGCTCTCCTTTGCTGCCTTGCTCAATAGTGCAGGGATCTACTTTCCATGCTGTAAACAACCCAGCGTCCCAAATCTGCTCTTTCCTGTATTTAACCCAAATCACTTGTCTGCTGAGAATACTGGGCTTTAGAGTGGCTCCATCTGCATCATTCAGCAGAGGTGGTCAAAGTACTTAAGTAGAAGTACAGCTACATGTTTTAAAAAAAATACGCTGGTAAAAGTACTGATTCAACTCCTTCACTGAAGTAAAAGTAAAATAGTACAACTTCTCAATTGTAATAAAGTAAAAAGTAAAACTACATTTTTCATTTTTTGCCATGAATACAATAATACTTATTATGGTTAAGGAACCAGGAAAAATCTGAAAACTTTCAAAAGTATCCAAAATAAAGCCTTTAAAAGTGAGCTACTGTGTAGACAATGTGTTTGATCAACTCACAGTTACTCACTTTTATGGATATGGACAAAAAACTGTGGAAAAACAGAGGGAGAAAAGTCACAACTGAGTAATGATGAAATTTGTTGTTATAAATATGAGATAAAATACCTCATTTTAAGAGAAAAAGTCAAACATTGTTGTCATATAACAGTAATATATAAAGTCAGTTCATCTTCTCCACTGATTTTCCATCTGAAGTGACTTATTTTTCAAATCTGTTTAGTTTGAAAAAGTAATGACTCTATTCTGAGAATGTGAGGAGTATAAAATACATATATTTATATAAATGTAAAGAGTATAAAGTACATATATTTATATAAATGTAAAGAGTATAAAATACAAGTATTTATATAAATGTAAAGAGTATAAAGTACATATATTTATATAAATGTAAAGAGTATAAAGTACATATATTTATATAAATGTAAAGAGTATAAAGTACATATATTTATATAAATGTAAAGAGTATAAAATACATATATTTATATAAATGTAAAGAGTATAAAGTACATATATTTATATAAATGTAAAGAGTATAAAATACATATATTTATATAAATGTAAAGAGTATAAAATACATATATTTATATAAATGTAAAGAGTATAAAGTACATATATTTATATAAATGTAAAGAGTATAAAGTACATATATTTATATAAATGTAAAGAGTATAAAATACATATATTTATATAAATGTAAAGAGTATAAAATACATATATTTATATAAATGTAAAGAGTATAAAATACATATATTTATATAAATGTAAAGAGTATAAAATACATATATTTATATAAATGTAAAGAGTATAAAATACATATATTTATATAAATATAAAGAGTATAAAGTACATATATTTATATAAATGTAAAGAGTATAAAGTACAAATATTTATATAAATGTAAAGAGTATAAAGTACATATATTTATATAAATGTAAAGAGTATAAAGTACATATATTTATATAAATGTAAAGAGTATAAAGTACATATATTTATATAAATGTAAAGAGTATAAAGTACATATATTTATATAAATGTAAAGAGTATAAAGTACATATATTTATATAAATGTAAAGAGTATAAAGTACATATATTTATATAAATGTAAAGAGTATAAAGTACATATATTTATATAAATGTAAAGAGTATAAAATACATATATTTATATAAATGTAAAGAGTATAAAGTACAAATATTTATATAAATGTAAAGAGTATAAAGTACATATATTTATATAAATGTAAAGAGTATAAAGTACAAGTATTTATATAAATGTAAAGAGTATAAAGTACATATATTTATATAAATGTAAAGAGTATAAAGTACATATATTTATATAAATGTAAAGAGTATAAAGTACATATATTTATATAAATGTAAAGAGTATAAAGTACATATATTTATATAAATGTAAAGAGTATAAAGTACATATATTAATATAAATGTAAAGAGTATAAAGTACATATATTAATATAAATGCTATTATTTATGAACAAATGTAGGGAGTAAAAGTAAAGTTTTCAGAAAAATAAATACTCAAGTACAGATACCTAAAAAATATACATACATAAGTACAGTAAGGAAGTACTTTTACGTAGTTATTTCCCACCTCTGTCTTTCAGCCTGTACTTACTGGAGCAGTAAATTGAAGTCACTTGCATTAAAAAGTGACAGAGTCGGGTCCTAAAACACATAAATGTAATCAGGGTAAAAGTGGTTTTGGTAATAACAAAAGCAGTGAGTGTTTAATATGACTGTTATGAAGACTTGTGGTGTTGTAGGAACTTGTTGGGTAACCTTCAACTGAGTGAAAACAGTGTTTACAGGACTGAGATGAAAATATCTGTTAAAAGTGACTTTTTTTTACTCAAGTAGAAGGAGAGATACTGAGAGGAAAAAAAAAACTTATTTACTCATAAAGGACATTTAAAGTGTCTCTACCGTTCTGTGTAATCATAATCACACTAAGACGTTGCATAAACACGTACAGTGTACATTTAGGGTCCATATATAGAAGGGTCAGGTCAGGGGTTCAAGAACGTAATAAACTATTAAATGACTCCATATTTTATTCTTAGTTTTTTCTTTGTTTATCAATGATGACTTAACATTTTTCTCACTGTTTTACTGCAAAAACATTATGAATATATTTACATTTATACAAGAAAAATTTGACACAATTTGAGTGATTTCTGCTAAATAAAAAAAAAAACAAAACTACGTGATAAAAACTCATAATTCCAAGTCACTAAGCACAACCAGAATTAATCCATGTATAAAGTGCTTTGGATTATATGGTGCAGTCATTTTTGGAGGAAACTAAAGCATTTTAAGTTCAATTTATAGTCCAAGAAAGATGATAAATGACTTCATATTTTCTTCTTAGTTTTTTCTTTGTCTATAAATGATGACAACTTCAAATCTTTGTCATTGTTTGACTGCAAAAATTTATTTTGAAAATATTTACATTTACAAACTATCCAATAAAACGTGAAGAGCCTGAACAAATGTGAAATTGAAATGCTTAAAGAAAATAAGACACAATTTGAAGCATTTTCTGCTTCTATTATTAAGAGTTTAGTGTCTTTGTAGAACTAATCCATAATAAAACACATGGACTAATGATAAATTCAGGCACAATATTGCAAAAATTGCCCTTATTTTCCTTATGAAATGTACCTTTTTTTGCATTTGGATAATTTATAAAAGTATTTTCATAACTTATTGGGTTTTTTTGCACACTAAAACAATGATAAAAATGTGGAGTTGTCATTATTTGTAGATTATTATGTTTTCATTTTACTGGTCTGGCCCATTGGAGATAAAATGAAGAAAATGAGTTTGAGAGTCCTGGAATAGTGTGAACATAATGCAGAATTAGAATAAAAAAAAAAAAAAAAAAGTCTATTGTACAGATTAAGTGGTGCTGAGGAGAGGAAAGTCATGTGCAAAAACATGCTAAATTTAAATTGTTGGATTAAGTTTGTGAAGTTTAATTCACAGGTGTCAAACATGAGGCCCGGAGTCCAAATCCAGCCCGCCAAAGGGCCCAGTTCAGCCCTTGGGATGAATTTGTGGAATGTAAAAATACAGTAGATATTAAGATGTTAATTAAAAATCACTTTAGTCCAGGTTCCACATTCAGACCAATTCAATTTTAAATGGGTCAGACCGTAAGGATAATAATCTATAAAACTCACACAACTCCAATTTTCTCTCTTTGTAAATGTTAATATTTTCACATATGTCCACTAAATGTAGTATAATTTTAAAAAATATTTCAATAATCTGTGAACACATATGAAGAACCTGAAGTGTTTCCAAGAAAAGTCCATTTTAATAATAATCTGCCATGATATTAAATATTTTGTGTATTTGTAGAACCACTATGATCTGCAACTTATAATGAACATGCAGAAATGATAAAAGGAATCAGAATATTCTTTAAAATTAGTCTTCTTTTCAGTTGTTTCATGTTATTCGCATTATTTGAAAGGATTGTTTGTCATTGTAAACATTTGCATTATTTAACTTAACTTTATTTCACTCTAAAATATAGAGACATTTTTGGAGTGGACATTATTATTTCACTGATGTTTTTGTGTTTCAGGTACATGGGCCAGGTGTGGCCGTCAAACAGGCCACATTATTATTAATAATTTAATTTAGTATTTATTATTATTTTTATTATTCTGTACAAAACTGACTGAATCTTAGATTATAATACATTACTATGCTGCCTTCATCTGCTGTGGGAATTATGATAAATACTAGTAACGGACGCTCCCTCAGGTTGTTGAGAAAGGTGAGTTACCGATGCAAAAATAACTCTTGAACTTTAGAAGTGATTAATCGCTAATGGTAAAACAGCAGTCATTAGCATTATGCTGCTGTTAGCAGCAAAAGACAGTCAAATAGTAAATGTAGCAAATTATTTAACTTTCTTTTTCTAATTATATATATGTTTTACATTTTTTAAGTTTTATTATAATTTTTGTATATTTTAAGGAATTATTTTTCCTAAGTAGCAGGTCACAATAAACTATGTTTCACTACGATAACACACTTGTCATTTGGAATTCACACGAGGAAAGGATGGTTCTCCTGACAGCACCTGAAGGCAGCATATGTTCTACTATTTTCAGAAATCTACAATAGATAATAAAACCTACTGACTACAATTACGTCTTGTTATGTCTTTTATGATGCTGTATCTGGCACACGTCATGCTACTGGTCATTTTTTCTTCTGTAATCGGGCTTGATATCATAAAGGCACACGGTGATACAAAACGAAAAATAATTAGTAATGAAAAAGAAATGAATAACAAGCCTGTGTTTAGAAATGCAAGGAGAAGAAAAGGTGGAGAAATAGATAGGGATGGCCATGGATATATATATATATATATATATATATATATATATATATATATATATATATATATATATATATATATATATCAGTGTTGCCAAAATTTGTTCAGAATAATACAAAAATGACATCTATGCTAATGCTGTGTTTTGATCCCATTTTATACCTTATAGGACGCAATAGTCGCAACGTGATGAGAACAAAATGTGAACTACATAAGAGCGCAGTTCAATAAATGCCAGAATAACGTAGTTCACAACTTCCCGTTCATTTGGCAAAAGTGAACAAGTCGTTCACGTTCGTCAAAAATATATTGTTTGTGAACGATCGTTCAATGAACTCGTTCAGGTAAAACACTGGGAATAGCCAATGAGAAGCATTTTGGGCGGGGCAGAGAGGGGTACAGAGAGTTTTTGGGAGTGGAGAAAAAGAGTTAAATGTACAGAGTGTGACCGGCGACCAGAGCAGGTGACAACAGACCCACCTAGGGCTGAGACTGAGCAATACTGGAAGAGCATCTGGGAGAAGGAAGCAACACATAACACCAATGCCCAATGGCTGACAGACTTACAGGCAGAGCACAGCCAACTCCCAGAACAAGACCCAGTAGTCATCACACTAGCAGACATCCAAACCAGAGTGTCCAAAATGAAGAACTGGACAGCACCAGGGCCCGACATGATTCATACCTACTGGCTTAAGAAACTGACAGCACTCCATGAACGCCTAGCAGCACAGATGAACCAGCTGCTAATATCGGGAAACCACCCAGAGTGGCTAACCCAGGGCCGGACAGTCCTCATAATGAAGGACCCCCAGAAGGAAACAATACCATCTAACTACCGGCCTATAACCTGCCTCAGCACCACATGGAAGCTTCTATCAGGCATCATAGCGACTAAGATGAGTAGGCACATGGAGCAATACATGAGCAGAGCACAGAAAGGAATAGGCAACAACACCAGGGGAGCCAAACACCAGCTACTGGTTGACAGGACAATTACCTGAGATTGCAAGACGAGGAACACCAACCTGTGCACTGCCTGGATTGATTACAAGAAAGCCTATGACTCAATGCCACATACATGGATACTGGAATGTTTAAAACTGTATAACATCAACAGGACACTAAGAGAGTTCATCCAGAACTCAATGAGGCTGTGGAAGACAACTCTGGAGTTCCGAAGTGGAACATCCATCAACCACCTCCTCTACATGGATGACATCAAGCTGTATGCCAAGAATGAGCGTGACATTGATTCCCTAATTCACCTCACCTGGATCTACAGCAAAGACATTGGGATGTCATTGGGACTAGATAAATGTGGGCGGATGATATCTAGAAGAGGAAAGGTGATCACAACTGAAGGGGTTGACCTACCTGAAGGGAATATCACAGATGTGCAGAAAAGTTACAAATACCTAGGGATCCCACAGACAAATAGTAATCATGAGGAGGCGGCTGGGAAGTCAGCCACAACCAAATACCTACAGAGGGTAAGACAGGTCCTGAAAAGCCAGCTGAACGGCAAAAATAAGATCCAGGCCATTAACACCTATGCCCTGCCAATAATCAGATACCCAGCTGGGATAATATCCTGGCCACTGGAAGAGATACAAGCCACTGATATCAAGACAAGGAAACTCCTTACCATGCATGGAGGGTTCCACCCCAAGTCCAGTGTCCTGAGGCACCAGACCTGGGCAAATTACGGCCCGCGGGCCACATCCGGCCCTTTGTACGTCCCTGTCTGGCCAATCATAAACACCATAAATTAAACAAAAAAATTTTTTTTCACTTTTATTTTGAAATGTTATTTTGAAAAGCGTTACATCACTATGTATGTAGTAGACGCAGCACCTTCACTCACGTATACACGTAAGTGAGTGAAGGCGATGCTGTTCGCCAGGTTACCCTCAAGATGTCGGCACACCCCAAGAAAAGAAAAGTTGATAACGAATGCCGTATTTTCAACAAGACATGGACTGCCAAATATTTCTTTACAGAAATTAAAGGTAAAGCAGTGTGCTTACTCTGTGGTACACAGGTTGCTGTGTTTAAAGAATATAATTTGAATCGCCACTACACGACCAAGCATGAAGATAAATACAGAAATCTGTCTGGTGAAGAGCGTGCAAGGGAGTCTGATGCATTGCTTGCAAAACTACAAACCCAACAAGGATTTTTCACTAAACTTCACACTCCCAGAGATGCAGCCGTCAGGACAAGTTATGTCATTTCTCACAAAATCGCCAGAAAAAGTAAGGCGTTTTCCGACAGAGAGTTTATTAAGGAGTGTTTATTGGACTCTGCTGCGCTGATGTGCCCAGAGAAAAAGGGCGGGTTTGAGAACGTTTCACTCTCCCGACGCACTGTAACGAGGCGGATTGAGGACATCGCGGGAAACTTAGAGCTTCAACTGAAGAACAGAGCAGCCGACTTTGGCTTTTTTCTCTGGCTTTGGATGAGAGCTGCGATGTACGTGACACCGCCCAGCTGCTCATTTTCTTACGTGGGATAACCGCAGACTTTCAAACCACGGAGGAGTTGGCAGCCATGCAGTCAATAAAAGGGACAACCACTGGTAATGACTTGTTCAGAGAGGTAAATGCATGTATGGCCATGTTAGGACTGAAATGGGACAAGCTTGCAGGTGGGACAACAGATGGTTGTCCAAATCTGACCGGGAAAAATGTTGGAGTTTTAAAGAGAATGCAGGATGAAGTGACAGAAATGAACCCTGATCAGAAATTGACATTTTTGCATTGTATCATACATCAGGAAGTGTTGTGTAAGACAGTGATGAAACATGTTGTTGATGCTGTCACTAAAATAATTAACTTCATCAGAGCGAGGGCTTTAAATCACAGACAGTTTGTTGCTTTGTTGGAGGAAAATGAGGCTGAACATGGTGACATAAGCTATCACTGCACTGTTAGGTGGCTCAGCCTTGGCAAGGTTCTGAAAAGTATCTGGGACCTGAGAGACCAGATTGAGGAGTTCTTATTCAGAAAGGTCATGACATCCCTGAACTTTCAGATAACGACTGGTTGGCAGACCTCGGATTCACTGTGGATGTGACTGCACTAATGAACGAAATAAATGTCAAAATGCAGAGCAAGGGCATTTTTGTGCATGAGATGTACAGCGCAATGAAGGCTTTCATGACAAAATTGCAGCTTCTCTTAAGCCAAGTGAAGGACACTTGCCAACACTTAAGGAAGCCAAAAGTTCAGGTGATCACCTCCAAAAGTACTCAACCATGTTAGAAGCATGGCATGCAGAGTTTTCAAGGAGATTTCAAAACTCTTGAGAGTGAAATGCACATGGTTTCTTCTCCCTTCAACTGCAGTGTGGATGATGGACAATTTAAATTAACCAATTAACTTATCGGTGCATGGATGGTGGGAGGAAACCGGAGTACCTGGAGAAAACCCACACAGACAGGGGGAGAACATGCAAACTCCACACTAGTGTTGTCACGATACCAATATTTTGGTACTGGTACCAGTACCAACATATATTTCAATCATTTTCAATAATTTTTCAAATTAAAAAAATGTATTACTGACTTAATTAATGAAAATCTTATGAACATAAAGTAATTGTAACAACAGTCAAATAAAAGGAATAAAAACCAGAGCAGTGACAGCATGGAAACGTTAGTTAAAGATCAAATGATCAAATCAGTACAGGGGCGTCACAGCCATTTAAAATGTGGGGGTGTTCTTATGTTGTGGCACATGAGCAAAATTTTCTGAATCTATTATCAAGAAAATTAACAAACAATTATCCATTAATGGTTACATTTTTATATAAAAAATTATATGTGGCCAAAAATAATATCAAAAATGTGTTTTTCATCAATTAAACATTTATTCCAAGAAGAACAAAACTTTGGACAGAAATACTAAAAGAATGAAAACCTGCCCCTCCCTACCCCTACTGACAACATTCAAAAGTGCTCCAACTACTGTCAACAAATTACCTTAGGGCACTGGTTTTCAAATGGGGGTACATGTACCCCTGGAGGTATGCAGGGGTACTGCAGGGGGTACGTGACCATTTTCAAAATTCTTTTTAAGTTAAAATTATGAGATAAAAAGTCACAATTATGAGATAAGATAAGATAAGGTAATCCTTTATTAGTCTCCCGCAGGAGAAATTCAAGTGTTTACAGCAGAAAATATAGGAAAGCACACACGAAATAAATAAGAAAAATAAAAAATAAAACAAGCAATCGGAATAACCAGATAAATATAAGTGTTATAACTTACTGAATTATTCTATACTATATACATAAAAGCAGGTTGGATATTTATTGCACTGTACAGAACAGCCAAGTTATTGCACATGAGGTCATGAGGTAGTTCTGTGTTCATTGGTGTGTGTCAGGTCTACTGAGAGCAGGCCTGATTGTACAGCAGGCAGGAAGGACCTACGAAAGCGCTCCTTCACACAGCGTGGATGTAACATCCTGTTATTGAAGGCGCTGCTCAGTGCTGTGACAGTGCTGTGCATGGGGTGAGATGTGTTCTCCATCAGGGAGGACAGCTTTGCTAGCATCCTCTGATCCCCCACCTTCTCCACAGGATCCAGTGTGCTCCCCAGGACAGAGCTGGCTTTCTTTATTAGTCTGTTTAGTCTCGTCCTGTCTGCTGCTGTGGCACTGTTGCTCCAGCAGACCACTCCATAGAAGATGGCAGATGCCACCACAGAGTCGTAGAAAGTCCGCAGGAGTGCTCCCTACACTCCAAAAGACCAGAGTCTCCTCAGTAGGTGGAGTCGGCTCAGGCCCTTTTTGTAAAGTGCAGCTGTGTTATCAGACCAGTCCAGTTTATTGTTCAGATAAACACCCAGGTACTTATAAGAGTCCACTATCTCAATGTCCAGTCCCTGAATGTTCACTGGTGTAGGGGAGGAGTTGTGTCTGCGGACGTCCACCGCGTTGATCTGGAGGTGGTTTCCCTGGCACCGATCTACAAAGTTCTGGATGAGTCCTCTGTACTCCCGGTCGTCCTCATCTGTGATGAGGCCGACAACTGCAGAGTCATCAGAGAACTTCTGAAGATGGCAACTGCGCGAGAGGTGGTTGAAGTCAGCCGTGTATAATGTGAAGAGGAAGGGAGCAAGAACCGTTCCTTGCGGTGCTCCTGTGCTGCAGATGACCATGTCAGACGTACAGCCTTGTGCCCTCACAAACTGTGGTCTATTGGTCAGGTAGTCCAAGATCCATAATGTGAGGTGGTGATCCACCCCTGTCTGCAGCAGTTTGTCTCCCAGCAGAGTGAGCTGGATGGTGTTGAAAGCACTGGAGAAATCAAAAAACATGATCCTCAGAGTGCTCCCAGGCTTCTCCAGGTGAGAAAGAGACCTTTGCAGGAGGTAGATGACAACATCATCCACTCCAATGCCAGGGTGATAGGCAAACTGCAGGTCATCCATCGATGAGCTCACCAGGGGGCGTAGGTGGGAAAGAACCAGCCTCTCCAGGATCTTCATTAGATGGGATGTCAGTACAACTGGTCTGTAGTTATTGAAGTCCTTAGGGTGAGGGATCTTTGGGACAGGCACCACACATGATGTTTTCCACAGTATTGGTACCATTGCCAGACTCAAGCCCAGGTTGAATATGTGCTCAAGGATCCCACACAGTTGTTCAGCACAGGACTTCAGGAGCCTCGCACTGATGCCATCTGGACCTGCAGCTTTCCTTGCCTTGATCTTTCTCAGTTCTCTTTCCACCTGATATCTTGGGATGAACAGACTGGTGCAGGGGGGCAGTGTGGGGGTTGGGCGCTGGACAGGAGGAGCAGTGACTGTGTTTTCCAGCTGAGTTGTAGGAGGTGTAGGGGGAGGGGGGGAGGCAGCAATGAGGTAGCCCACAGTAGGTTCAGGCAGCGGTGAGACCTGCTGGAGTGACAAGACTGGGGGAGGGGTGAATGGCTGATCAAATCTATTGAAGAAGAGGTTCAGGTCATTCACCCACTCCAGGTCCCCAGTTGGCTGTAGGTTGCTCTTCTTGTAGCCACAGATGTTCTTCAGGCCCCTCCAGACTCCACTGATTTTGTTATCCTGCAGCTGAGCCTCCAGTTTCCTCTTGTAGATGTTCTTCCCCTCTCTAATCCTCCTCCTCAGATCTCTCTGCACAGTCCTCAGCTCCTCTCTGTTTCCCGACTTGAAGACTCTCTTCTTCTCTTTAAGGAGAGCCTTTATGTCAGGGGTAATCAAGGGCTTGCTGTTAGAGAAACATCGTACCTTCCTGATTGGTACAGAGTTCTCCATGCAGAAGTTTATGTATTCAGTTACACACTGAGTGAGACCGTCTAGCCAAAATCATGAGATAAAAAGTCAAAACTATTAAATAAAAAGTCAGAATTATCAGATAAAAAGTCACAAATATGAAATAAGAAGAGATAAAAAGTTAAAATTCGGAGCTAAAAAATTTTCATCGTGAAATAAAAAGTAAGAATTCTGAGATAAAAAGGCAAAATTATTCAATAAAAGGCAAGATTATTAGATACTGATATAAGTTTGGATTTAACCCTCCTCTTGTGTTAGGGTCGCCACTGACCCGTTTTGGATTTTAAATGCATGCAAAAACTACATACATTTGTTTATTGCATCAAGGTTTCTTGACTTTGTCAGGAATGTCTATTTCAACAAAATGAAGCCAAAAATGTTTTTTTCACTAAATTCTAAAATGCTCTAATTGAAATTGTTACATTTGTATTGTTACAGTCGGTTTCGACCCGGCTATAAAATACAGATTACAAAATAATAACTACAGCTAAAACTGAAATCATAAGTGGACTGTAGTCAACACAATGACAGCCAGCTCTTCTCCCACTCATATGAGCTTTAGGGAATTCTCATTTTGCTGTGTTTCCAGTATATCTGTACAAAAACATGTTGGGTCAATTCAGTATAGAGGTGGTCATTTGCAGAGTGCACATCTCAAATTTGTATCAGGCAAAAATGAAAAGAAGATTCACAGTGAAAGAAGCTCTGCAAAGAACACACTACAAGTGTCACTTTTTGCCACAAATGCATCTAAACACATATACATATACACATGCAAGTTCTTACACACAGAGACTTTTACTCTGATTTTGTTATTTATTAGTTTTAGAACTTGATCTTGGTTCTTCTTGGTTGTTGTTTGTTTGGCAGTTCAAATCTATATTTTATGATTAGACTTGTTCTGCTTTTCATTTTATATTTGTATTAAAGTTCTATTGTTGTAAATATGTATTGCTCGAAACCGACCCTAACAACATGAATGTTGCTATAGGTAATAATATTAAAATAAAAACAATAAAATAAATAAATAATTTAACAGATGTGTTGTAATACCCCTCAATAATAATCAGGTAACAGAAAAACCGTTTATTTATTTATATGATTCTCTTGAGGTTAATTTTACCTTTTTTTTAATTGAAATTGAGGGGTATACTGAGAGAAGACCCAGAGACCCACACCAAAAATAATAAAACCAATATTTTCATGGATAAGGAAGCCTAACAAGGTAACCAAGAGATGAGAAAAAAGTTGGATGATTGTTTTTAGTGTATTTTGCAGCTGATTTAAGACAGGGATCGCCACTGACCCGCTAACATGGGGCGTGTTACCTGAAAGCTAACACAAGAGGAGGGTTAAAAAAAATCAGACACTTACAAAATTTACAAAAATATTTTGTTCATGTCAGGGGGTAGTGGACTAAAAATATGTTTCTAAGGGGGAACATCACTGACAAAAGTTTGAAAACCACTGGTTTAGAGTAAAGCAAGACATTTCTCATTACCTACTGGTTGATGACTATTTGCTAACAACGCGAAGAAGAGCTGTTTACATTTCGCCCGGCGAACTGAGGTGCGATTCATTTCCACATGCTGTTGTGCTGCCAGGGCACAACAGCATGTTGTGCCCTGTTGTTTGGCGTGATTGTGACCGACAGTAACCGTTTATCCTGCAATAAAAAGTAAGCGAGACCAACTCTCTGTCCGTTTCCTGGATCCAGTGGAACGACACAATGTAATAACCTCAAGAAAAAGTGGGGGGTATGAAATATAGAGGTGGGGGTGTCGCAACACCCCCATTCCCCAACGGGTGCAACACCCTAAATATTAAAGACATCATGCTTTATGTTGAAAAAGAATGGAAAGTAAAGAAATGTTTGTATTGAAGCTATTATTTGAAAAATATCATATACATAAATCAAAATGGAATGGAAAAGCATCACTATTTCATCTATTTAAATTGGAAATTGGACATTATTTTGATCCATTAAAAGGACTTAAAATCAAAAAGGCAATCAAACCTTTGCAGATCAGTGAAGGACTCATATAATACGATTTGAATTAGCCTATATAAAATACCCCGTACATGTTCCCCCTGTATATATGTATATAGTGTAATTATGATTTTTGTATATTTGTATTTTGTTTTTTGTGTCTCCCTTATAGTGGGTTGTTTTCTGTTATTACTCTAAGTGTTTTTGCTTTATTTAACTGTAACTGTTGTGTTATGGAAATAAAAAAAAAAAACTAGACTAGACTCTACGTGTCTCCATGCAGCAGTACACGACAAGAGAGAGAGAGACATTGACAGCTCTAGCAGCTGCTCCATGCACGAACGTTTGCAAATTCATCGCTGAATTGGTTTTTTGAAAAACTATTGTTCGTCTTTGAGTGAGTGTTACGAACTGAAACAAACATTTAGGTGTGTGTGTGCTGTACGAAGCACTATGAACTATTATAACTAAAGTACTGAGCTACAGGCTAGCCAAAAGGCTAGTCGACACCCACGGTTCTCAAACTGGGGTCCGCGGACCCCTAGGGGGACGTGGCGCATGTCCAGGGGGTACACGAAATTATAAAATTTATTTTTTTGTTTTTTGCTGTTTTATTTTGAAATGCGGAAGTTTTATTTTGTAGCGAGCGGGCAGAAGTAACAGCGCTGTTTGACGCTAGCTTGACTAAATTGAGACTGAGCGAGTCACAGGCTATTTTTAGCCACCCTGCAGCGAACATGGATCGATTTTTGTGTCCGCCAAGTTCCTCAAGAAGTGGTAAAAGAAATGACAATGAAAATGACAATGACAAAAACAAATGCCCTAACCCTAAAAAGAGAAAGTACATTGATAGTTATATTGAGTTTGGCTTCATTGAGAACAATGATGGGAGACCAAAATGCATCCTGTGTCTGAAGTGCCTTGTAATGGAGGCTATGAAGCCAGCCAACCTTAAGTCAGTCTGTCTGTCTGTCTGTCTGTCTGTCTGTCTGTCTGTCTGTCTGTCTGTCTGTCTGTCTGTCTGTCTGTCACACACACACACACACACACGGTTTTGTGTGTCTTTTGTTGCGTTTATTATTTTAAAATTATTTAAAATTGTTGTTTCTGAAGTGTTCATTTATATTATAATACCTGAAAATGTGGCTGGTTTGCACAAAAGCACTATTAAAAAAGGTTATCATTGTTTCATAATAATCATTGTTGAAGTGGTTTTTTATCATTTTCAGTATCGCCAGGATGAGGGGGGACATGGAAAAATTTCACCCCTCCAAGGGGGACCTGGGCCAAAAAAGTTTGACAACCCCTGGTCTACACGTCACATTCTCCACTATTGAAGGTGTTTTTTCAGAGTTTTTTTTTTTGGCCCAACTTCCCAATAATATGTTAAACTTAATGGTTTCCTGGAATTGTAGGAAAAAAAATCTCACTTAATGGGTTAGCCTAGCTGTCATTCCCTGAACTCAGGATGAAAATGTTTCCGATCTTCACCAGGCATGTTTTAAAACACTGTTGTCAAAGTGGTGCCTATGTATTTGTGATTTCTCCTTCCTCATTTATGGTGAAACCAAAATACTTCTATATTGCAGTGAGGGTAGGATTGGATCCTGTTCCACTCAGCTGTATCCTAGTTACAACGCAACATTATGTGATGAGTTTGAAACGCTGTTGCAAGTATCTGTACTTTTCAAACACAGTATAGTACCTTTTTAAATGCCTCAGGACCACGGTATGGTACTAGTACTGGTATTTGTGACAACACTACTCCACACAGAAAAGTCTGATGCTGGAATCAAACCAGGATCCTTCTTTCTGCGAGGCACGAGGGCCTCTGCACCACTGTGCAGCCCCTTATTTGTTTATTTATTTGTTTATTTTTAATTTTATTCAATTATTTCAGCTACAGAAGGATGACAGTGGAATGTATGTTCTGTGTCGACCACTAATCTGTTTGATCGTTTGCGTCTGCACCATACAGATGTTATTTACTCCTGGCAAAGTTTAAAAATAAATAAATAAATAAAAAATCACTGTCAGTTTTGTGTCTTTGAGCACGTTCTAAAGTTCAACTAAAACAGTAACTTTTTTTTTTTTTTACTTTATTCAGACTTACACACAAAAGACTTTTCAAGGACTCAAAAGCCATGTTTCAAAGCTCCATACCTTCCAAGACCTGCTCAAGGACCATGTCAGAAGTCCTGGAGTGAAGTATGTTTTGTGTCCAAAGCTTGAAGTGCATTTTTTATATTTCGCTCAACCCTCTCTGAAGCTGAAGACATGGATCTCTCACACATGATGATTTAGGCCTTTGATCTGTCACATGTTGACAGGCCACTGAAAAGTCTCTGCAGCTTAAAAAATTGCCTGTTCCGAGTCCAGCGGGTCAAGCACCTCTTGTGACCTCTGCACAGACGCCTGGGATTCCTTTAGCCAGGGTGAGGGTGTCATGGCAGAACGATAACAGGGGGATGAAATGGGTACGGCCACTCACCTCCTCTTATTCAGACTTTCTACGTCTGTGTGGGTGGTGAGTACATTCCTGCTTTGACGTGTTGAGCTCTGGGATCAAACACAACGACGTGTCTCAACCCAGTCTTATTAGGAAATGCACAAGGAAAAGTAGATTAATTACAACCTTGCTGATGGTTTTGGTATTTACACAGTTCATATTATTCTATAAGTATGGCTCCCCCTTATTCTTTCTAACTCTTAAAAACCCAAACGGTCACTGGCAATCAGAAGAACGTCCAATAACTTCTATTCCATCAATCTTATCAGTACATGTAAATAATAATCAATACATGTAAATAATTGGTATAAAATGCAGCTTGTCATCTTTTTGTAGTCATCAGACATGACCCATTTGAACTTTCAGAGGCTCCGTAATTACCATGGAAATGACATCATCTTCTATAACATTGATTAACCACTAAAACCAATGGACTTGATCAGGGACGGTAGTTGCAGGGGCTAGTTTTATGCCAGTTAATGATTTCATTGTCTGAAAAAGTCAAGTTTTGTTTGCTCTTCCATTTTTACAGAATAACCATTAATAAACACATACAGTAAAATCAGATGATGGTTTTCACTGGAAATAATGCAAAATGTGGAAAAAAATTACAGTGAATGGAATGATAATGATATATTTTATAGAAAAAGTTACTTTTTCTGTTTTAATTTGCTCTGTTTTTCATACAATAACCCTCAATATTAATCTGAGCTTTTATCAACATCTACATGATCAGTACATTACATATCGGAAAATACATGATTCACACTGAAAAAACACAAAATCTAAAAGGTAAATGTTATGATAAATGGTGATAAATCACTTAAGTAAAGTCAAATATGCTATTTTGGAAGTTTAACAAAAATTACAGGAGGTGGTTCTGTCTTATTTTAAGTGTGATATTTGGATTTAAAATGAGAAAAATACACCTGGTGAGATTCAGAGTTTTTCCAGTGCAATTGACAGTTGTGGGGATTGAACGTACAAAGTGCAGTGAAAACTCCAGTCTAAATATTCAGATAAAGCAGGTTGAGTGACCGCAGAACCAAGGCTGCATAGTTAAAAACAGGTAGACAGGTCTGGGACTGTGTACACACTGTGCTGAAAGCAACAGTGTGTACACAAGACTTAACAGGCAGCTACATTCCACTAGAAATCCCACTGGTTGCAGCCTATACTATTCTGCCCCCCCCCCCCACACTGGCTTTGCTTCAAGTTTAGACATTGAAAAGGAAGTCTACATTACTTTGGTCTGAAAGAACAAAGAATAAAACACTTCACTGTGTTGGTGTCATTACAAGAACCAGAGAAACCAGATCATTTTGGCGAACCCATATCTGCTGTTGTGACAACAAAGACGCTACTGATGAAGAAGAAGACCACAACACATGGACGCTCATCTGCTGGAGCGCAAGCTTTAACCCCTCATCAGGAAAGTATTTTCTGGACTATGAGACACACTGAAAAGCCTTTAATTTTGTCAAAAAACAACGGCATGCCTTATAATCCAGAGTGCTTTGCCTATCAGTGGAAAAGAAAAAAAAAATCACATAAGGCCCACTGCAACAGGCCGATATAGCTACTACAAAAAAACAAAACTAAAAATAGATACAATATTAGCCGGACTATATATTGACGTATCATTACCGTATTTTCCGGACTATAAGGCGCACTTAAAAGACTTTAATTTTTTCCAAAACCAACATTGTGTCTTATAATCCAGAGCGTCTTATATATTGATTAATTGTGGTTGCATTTAGTGACTTAGAAGCCATTTGTGTTGTTATATGAATAAAATAGAAAAGAAACCATTCACTGACAGTGCACTTTATAATCCAGTGTACCTTATAGTGCCCTAACCCTAACCCTAACCCATTACCTGTCATGTCCTCCAATAACACCCTAAGGTTGATATTTTGAATATCTACGAGCCTCCTCCAAAGGATTAAAGGCAGAAAAGACACCATGACTTAAAAGGTGTCATTCCACTGAAAACCACTTTTCCACGCTCCTTTTGGAATCTGATGGGTCACCCCGACTTACCAACACATGTTGCCTTTGAAAGTGGTTTGTCACATCCACTGGCTGCATACCACATTCCCAGAAAACAATGAGAGGAACGAAGGATGCAGAAAAAGCCAGTCTGTCTGACATCAGAGCGACTTCAGTGTCACCCACGTGGGGTTAAGCCCGTCCCCGGCAGCAAATCTGAAGTAGCATTAGCATTAGCATCAACAAGAGAAGACACAGCCACAGTAGCTGCTGCACAAACTTGAAAAAAATGGCGGATCAAACTGGTTCATGTGCTCTCTGTGGAAATAAAGCTTTGTTTTTTCCCTTCACATTTTCAGAACAAGCAATGGCACGAAACCTAGCTGGATGCTACTAGGGTACATAAACAACGAAAGGGGAGGAGGGAGTGTTCCTTCATGCACTCTGAGCCAATCAGAGACGCCTCGTCACCGCGTCGTGGACATGTATTAGAAAGTAACGGTAAACTCTCTTGTTCGACCTCAAGTCATTTTTCTACTGTGTAAAACCAGCTTGAAACAAAGCAATCGGGGCATTTTTGTAAATAGAACCAACAAACAATGTATTCAATAACAATGAAGAACACAGTAATATTAATGAAATAACCATGGAATGACAGCTTTAAGTATTTTGGTAATGATATTGTGATCATGTTTCCTCAGACCTACCTTTAGAGTTGAAAACTTCTTTGAGTTGTAGAAGCACATCAGCAAACTTCCGCACGTCGCTGACCAGCTGCATGATGTAATTGGGATCGGAGGCGGGCATATCCGGGCTGTCCGAGCTCACTGAGCTGCTCTTGGAGACCCTTCCCGGCACCCAGGGGCTCACGCCGCCGCTGCCAGAACCTGCCAAACCCAAACTGGAACTCGACAGTCGAGAGATGCCCAGAGAGAGTTTGGTTCCAGTACTGCCGCCGTTACTACCATTCCCACCTCCACCTCCAGATCCTCCCCCAGAACTCTGGCGGAGCATGGCAGCCAGCATGTCGTCTCGTTACGTGGCCCTTAGGCCTGGAAAGGGCGATCTCACAATTCAGTTCTGGTGTCACACACAATGCTGTACCACCACAGGTAGGAAGACCACTGGAAAAAAACACAAACGTAAACCCGTAAACAGACAGACTTTCATGAGGAACCTTACATCTGTTCCATTGGACCTTTACACATGAGGTCACACACATTTTTAAGGTCAAATTCAAGCACTTTGAAGGGTCATTTTTACAGTTTTCCTGCACAGCACCTCATTTCTCAGCTAAAATACACCTAAAATTCTCCTTTGCATTCATATGCCACTGTATGGCTGAATGATCTTAAGAAGAAATGCAATTGTAATTGTTCTGGGAGATATTGTGATTTAAATTTAAGCCACAATTTTGTTCAAATCAAGTTTGAGTGGTTCAGAAACATTTGCAAATATCACAGACACTATACAATTCAAAGAGTAAATGCCATACCCGGCCATGTTTTAGTGACAGCTGGAAGAAAGAAAGGGAAAAAAAAGGAAGGAAAATTGGGGAAAAAAGGAAAGGAAAAAAAGTGGGAAAATTAAGAATAAGTAGAAAGTAACAAAAAAATGGTTTGATCATATTTATCAGTAGTGTTGCACCGATCGATTGGCTACCGATCATAATCGGCCAATACTGCCTAAAAAAGCCTGATCAGTGATCGGAAAAATGCCGATCAAAGAGCGGATCACTTAATGGAAATTACTAGCGAACATTGTCAAACTTGCAAACATGCTACAGAACAGGTTCATCTTGTCCTGACTGTATCTGTACTATTTAAAATATAGTTAGTTAATTAATAGAAGTTTGGGACCATTTTATGCTGCATAAGGCAGGCAACAGTGTGCGCACAGCAAAATAGCATTAGCATCTCAACCAAACGCATCCACACTTCAACGGCACTTCATCAAAGCCGACTCTGAGCTTGTTTCGCTGATTGGGGAGTACTAGCATCTGTTGGCATGTAGCCTCACGTGATGTAATTATTTTATAGCAAATGTACCAAGTGAACCTAAATGTAATTATTACATTTAGGTTCTACATCTGCCCTCACATATCCAGGTGCATGTGCCTGTGCACGGATGAACGTGCACACAAGTCAAAAAACCTCAGTCTTCTCTCATCCCTGTTTATTAATTGATCAAGTTTAACACTTTAACTCTTGAGATATTTTGGATAAATGTGCTGCCGTGAATTTGTACTGAAAGCTGGTGTGGAGGAGGAAAATCACAATAAAACTGGAAACCACAAGATAAACAAAGAAATCTTAAACTGTTTATTTATGGTCTCACTCACTGCTCTCTTTTGTCCCATTGTATGTTCAGCATTATGAATATTTACAATAACTCATACATATAGAACACTCACCAATGATGCATCAGAAGTTAAAGGGTTTTTAAAAAACAGAATTCATCCATTAATTGATTAAAAAAAAAAATCAACAGAATATCCAATTACAAACATATTTGATAGTTGCAACAAGAGGCATCTGTAGCTTGAGTAAAGATCTGGGGCTGTAGCCCAGACATTGGAATCTCTTTGTAATGGTGGTCTGGGGGTCTCTCCCCTGGGAAATTTTTAGAAAAAAGGGTTATTAAAATGCAATTTTATGGTTCCAATTTCTGCGCTTTCTGTAGATTTACAAATTTGTTTGATAGTTAATTGAATATTTTCATTAATATTTGAACTAATAGTTAGTGATCACACTCGCCAAAGTGCAGTAAGTTTTCCAGCCAAAGATGTGACTACAAACACAAGGTATGTTTAGTTTAAGTATTATGTAGTATAAGTAGTATTATACTCGTGTTTTTGTTAAATTCCATTGTAGCCTTGACTTGATGTCAAACTTCATGCGAGTCTCAGTTGTTTTGCAGCCTTCAAAAGGTTTTATTCCATGAAAGCCCCGTATTTGGCCCAAATTTTGACGGTCCCATCTTGCCATTAATCCTAGTGGGCAATAATTTCCGCTCATGGTCACATTGGGTTTTAATGTATCGTGAGCAACCTGCAACGTAAGTAACATCTTCTTGCCATTCAAGTAGCTATGTCCTCTAAAAAGTGAGGTAATAGAGGTAATCGACTACTGAATGAACAAAAGCTATACATTTTTCACTGAGTTTTGTTTCACGAACCTGAGTTGATTGAAACGCTCTCTGGGGATGATGTAAAGCTCTCAGGTCCCACTGGTCTCTCTGCCCCCTTTCCCCTGAAAAAATTCCTGGTGTCACCCTCAGACAAAATAGTAAACCAATGTGGCCTTCTGCATGATGCGAAAACATTTACTTGTTCAGTAAACTTTATTTATCCCCATGGGGAAATTAGGATGGCTGTACAAAGCAGCTACAGCAGAAAAGAGCAGAATTTAGGAGTCTGGGCAACGTTGCTCCAGTTTCTTGAGGGTGCTTCTGATGTGGTCAGTTGCTGTGGTGGGGTTGGCTCTGGGGTGGATGTAGACTATGGTGAAAAAGAGCTGGGGGAATTCTCTGGGCATGTCTGGGGTACCCAGCTTACAGCTGTTTCCAACCCTCCCGCTGCAGCCTACTCCGGAGCCCTCCTTTCCTTTTACCTCATCTGGTTTTCTTCTTCATGCTCCTTCTGGGCACCGCGGTAGGGTAGGCACCACGCATGCACATCGCGTCGGGAAGCCTGATGAGGAGTGGAGGGACAGAGGCCGCAAAGTCTCCCAGAAGCAACAGCAGCTCCCTCGGGTAGGTGATGATGTTCGGCGTGAGTCCCATGTTGAGGTGATCCGTTGTTGAAGCAGAGGTGGTGGTGTTGTCGTTAACGTGGAGCACCGGGGCTAGCCTGGGGTGCTAGTTTTTAGCTACACGGCTAATGAATTAATTAAAAAAGAGCTTGGGAGGAGAAAAGATCCAGTTTAAGAGCAGTAACAGTCCACTAAGGTGTGGTGGACTTGTGGAGTTAGGTGGGAGTGAGAAGAGCGAACGAAAAGATAAGAAAAGAGCAAAAGAGTGATAGTTGTCGCTACGGAGGTGAACCGGTCGACAGTCAAGCAGACACCCGGAACCAGGAAGTGTGTTCCGTTGTTATGTATTGTATAAATTTCACAACAAAAAGGAACCAACGTGTCCATATGTGGGCACGTCAGAATCGTGCGGCCTGTGCTAGTTACAAAGGTGCAGCAGCAGCAGGACCACCCGGTGAGAGTTGATATGTGGTACTACCACTCAAAGTATCAACCACAGAGCTGTCCTTCTTCTTCTCTTATTATTATTATTATTATTATTATTATTATTATTATTATTATTATTATTATTATTATTATTACACATTGTAAATATGATGGTCCAGCCCCGAATCTCTCTAGACTCCAGAGAGATTCGGGGCTATTCCCTGGAGATCCGGGGCTTCAGCCGGGAATGCCCAGGTCTCCCGACACCCCTGGTTGCAACCCAGTTGCATCTAGGGGTGTCATGTGGACACGAGGCCAAAACGATTAAAAAAAAGAAAAAAACGTGATCAGATTTACTCAAAAACGTTTCCGTGTGGACGAGGCCTCAGGGCAACTGTAGATAGAAATGTAGTTTACCACCACCAGAGGGAGCATGTGATAGTGAATGAATAATGGATCAATAATGTCAAAAACTTTGAGTGCCTTGAAAAACAGTATAGAAATGTAATCCATAATTCATCATTTTAAAAAAAGCACACACATCTCCAGGAATAATTATCTTTTTACTTTTTATTCTATAAAAAACTAAATTCATATATTTTTTTTTTTTTATTTCAGTTTATTTCAAATATTTAAACAAAATACAATCAACAATACAGCAGAAAATAATTTGGCAATCATGTAAAAACCAAACAATAAGTAAGAGACATTAAACATAACTATTCCACAAAAAAAGTCTAGTTCTGAGTGTTTTGACTCAAAAAGAAGACGTTGTCTTTCAGTACACTGGACAGCAGAGAATAAAACAGACACTGCACAATTAATGCACATTAAGATCAAATTAAGTCTGTTAAATAAACCCCGAAAAATGGAAATTCCTCCAGAAAAGGCTGAATAAATAACCTTGTAATGTGCTTTATTGGAACACAATCAGGGTTATATTAAAAATAAGACATACAGTTACCATGGTAACAAAGTCAGTACCATCTGGATGTGCCTCATGGTGTCCATACAGAAGTGAATTTAACCTTTAAAACACCCAAACATCCACCAACGACCAAAAGCTTCTACTAATGAATGGACATAAGTGGTGTCAAATGTAAATATGATCCATCTGGACGTTCAGATGTTACTATGGAAACACTGTCATCTCCTCCAACATTAATTTAACAGCAAAACCCATGGAGTTTGATCAATGACAGTGGATGTTAATGTGACTTTATGTTATTTATTTAAAGTCAAGGCCTTTATTATAAATGTTTCATTGTAAACCAACTTCTACAGATTTGTTTTTTGTAATACATTTGTTAAATTATAAATAGATTTCATGGACACATTGTATGTTTAACTAAAACTATATATTAGAACAGTTTCAATATTTGTTTCTAAATCATCTCAACTTTAATCTGAGTTTTCATAAAAGCTCAGATTAAAGTTGCTCAGTGGTGTGAAAGTCATGTTAGTTCAGTTCCACATTCAGTCCAATATGATCTGAAAAGTAAAATAATAAGAGTGAAAAAAGTCAAATTACATTATGAAAATGTTTCCTTCAAAATGTGAAGAACATCAACATCTGAAGAAAAACAAGAACATTTGAAAAATATTTGAAGCAATTTCTGCGTCAGTTTATCATTTTTTCATTTGCATATGAGCAGAACATTACAAATACACTCCACCTTTGGTGACAGGCACAATATTTCTCTTCACATATTTCAGCTGCTTCATATTTGTTCAGGTTCAGGTTTGGATGTTTTTTAATAGAAAGATTTTCATGTAATTTGACATTTTTTTACATTAAAATTATTTATAGATAATTATCATCATATTTTACTGATCTGACCCAATTGAGATGTAATTACTCTGTATGTAGAACCTGAATTCAAATCATTTTCACACCTTTAATATCATTTTCTGGGCCAGAATGGACCCTTTTGACAGGCTAGATTTGGCCCCTGAGCTTTATGTTTGACACCTGTGATTTACATGATCAATAAATTAAATATAGGAAAATACCTGATTTACATTGAAAAAACAAAAAATACAGAGATTATTATAAAATATGTTACAAAAGTTAAATAAATATATATTTTAGAAGTGCCACAAAAGTAGCAGTGGGTCTTTATGGGTTAAATGAGTTTATTTTTTATTTTAGAATCATTTCCACAGATTTATCTTTTCATTATACACTCATGGACATGTACATGATCAGATAATTAAAAATCACAAAAATACATGATTTTCACTGAGAAAAATGCAAACTGTGGATTAGTGTGATCAATGACAGTGGGTGGAAAAAGTCACTTACATTACTATAGGAAATTCAGAATGATAATGTTAGAAAAAATTGTAATAAATCACTTAAAAAAGACAAATATTGAGAAAGAAGAATTTTGGAAGTCTAAGAAAAGTAGTTGTGAGCAGTTTTGTTTGCTTTTTCAAATTCATTCATGAACATGTAATCATCAATTAGTTAAAAACATAAAAATACATAAAAAAAATACAAGTAAAATGTGGATTTAAATAAATCATTCAGAAAAGACTGAAAATTACCAAATGATCAAATGAATTAATGTTAACCTTAAAAATGGTTCTAGGTCTGGAAGGGTTGAGGGTCCAAAACCCTAACCCTGAAACTGTGGTGATGCATCAAATCATATTCTAACTCACAATCAATAAATAAATAAAGCTCAGAACTTAATATAAAATAATTTAACTAGAAAATAAAACCAGAATCACCACTAAAATTAACTTAAATATATTATTTACAATAAAGTACAATAATAATCCAGATTATGACAAAAACTTTGAAGCATAATGATAGATAGATTATAGATTATAGATAGATAGATAGATAGATAGATAGATAGATAGATAGATAGATAGATAGATAGATAGATAGATAGATAGATAGATAGATAGATAGATAGATAGATAGATAGATAGATAGATAGATAGATAGATAGATAGATGTTAGTGGTGTATCTTCATTTCTACAGATAATTATGGATCAAGACTCAATTAAAAACGCAAAAAAGAGAAAATGATTTCACAGCTGTAACAAATATAACGACGCTAACATCTAAAAAAACCACAATAGTCTAAGACTAAAATGATTTTTTTAAGTCAGTGAAATAACAACTTGAGTTTGTTTGTTTGTTTGTTGTTGTTTTTGGTTTTGTTTTTTTGGGGGGGGGTTACGCACCTTTTTGATCAAATGTCAGGTCCAAATAAACAACGACAGAAGAGTAATGAGTAAAAAAAAAACTTACCTAGAAAAGAAGGATCCTGGACCATCGCAGAAGATCAAACTCCTGATCCAGAAAAGTTCTGGAGAACCGGTTCAAAAAACGACCAGTAAAATCCAGTGTCCGATGTGATCTGGTATGTGATCCGGTATGTGATCTGGTATGTGATCCAGTATGTGATCCGGTATGTGATCCGGTATGTGATCTGGTATGTGATCTGGTATGTGATCCGGTATGTGATCCAGTATGTGATCCAGTATGTGCCTGCGTCCTGACGGAACCCTCACGGTCCGGCTCCCCGTGCGCGTGCTGGATCAACCCGGTGTTCCATGTGATTCCGCCCAAAACTTCTGATTGGTTTGGTCTGGGATTGAGTCTCTTAACAACAGGTGTAGTTTTCATGTGTCACATGGGCCGAAATGCGACGTTTAAAGCATCCGGTAGTCTCTTTCAAAATAAGAGAATCTAAAAGCGGATACTTCTGATGACGTCATTGTTAATTTACCTGCTTTATGGGGAGTGTGAATTCAATGTTTTGTATTTTAAAAAATAATACTGAAAAAAAAGAAGTGTGAATTTTCAGCCTCCAAATGAACCCTTTTCTCACTTTTAAAATTGAACTTAATTCACTTTAAAAAGAATTAATTCCTGTTAATAACAATTAAAACGTATTTTTGATAACTAGATTAGATTTAATGTATCATCTAAGATATAATGCAATTTTGAAGAAGACAATATTTATGTATTTCTTTATGTGTTTTTAAATTAATTAAGGATTTAATTATTTGTTTTATATTAAATGTATTCTAATTGTATTGATTGCTTATATTCTCATAATCACCTTTATTGTGCATTATTGTTAACGTGATCATTTTATTTGGAAAAGTTCACAGACATAAAAGTAAATATACTAAAACACACCCAAAGTTTTAAGTCTTTAAAAAAATGATTTTTACTTAAAAATTATTTAGCTATTGAATCTATAGATTCAATAAATTATTATTATATAATATATATAATTATAATATATATAATTATATTATTATAATAGATTATTGAATTTATACAATCATAAAAGTAACCTAAAACAGGACAGAAAAGACAAAGTCAAACAAGTTAGGGTTAATTTCACGTTCATATAATTTTATTTTATGGTTGAAAACGCCAAAAAAAGGAATATTTAGACAGTGTTTTTGAGTTTTTGTTGATTTGATTTACATTGAGGCCACATCAGACTAGGTCCAGATGAAAAATCAAGTCAAATTCCTAGCTGGTTCTTTTAGAACAAAAACCAACATGAAAATGTGAAAAAAAGAAGAAAAAAAAGAAAAACCATTTGAAAAGGGGCGGAATGAAATTCAAATGACCATTTAGGCCACATATGCCCTAATATATATATATATATATATATATATATATATATATATATATATATATATATATATATATATATATATATATGAGAAGCTTGAGAAATACCAAGGGCTGAAAGAGGAGTTAGAGAAAATGTGGAGTGTGAAGGCAACAGTGGTACCAGTAGTGATGGGGGCACTAGGGGCAGTGACCCCCAAGCTGGGACAATGTCTCCAGCAGATACCAGGAACAACATCAGAGATCTGTGTCCAAAAGAGAACATTGTTAGGAACAGCTAAGATCCTGCACAGAACCCTCAGGCTCCCAGACCTCTGGTAGAGGACCTGAGTCTGAAGGAGACACCGCCCACGTGGGGCGAGAGGAACATTTTTATTTTTTTTTTTTTTTATATATATTTGAACACCCAACCTTTTGCCCATCTTTTTGTACTGATCTCAAAGTCCCATGTCAGTTCTTTAAAGTAACTTTACAAATCTTAGAGATTATCAAAAGGAATTCTAACCCAAACACAAAAAACATGACACATATCAAAAATAATATGATGGTATTTAAATTAATATCATAAATGAAGATTGCATCTGATTATTAATCCTTTATTGTGACCAACACATATGTTTATTTTCAGTATTGTTTTCATAGACTTGACCTTGTTTGGGTCAAATATGTGGTACATGTGGTGGTTAAAGATAACAGAAGTGATAAAAGTGCAGCTTCTGCCTTTGATTACAACTTTACTGTGCATCATAACCACCCCTGCTGTTTACAAAGCTGACACTTCCTGACAGCTTTAAAGTTGCTTTTATTTATTAGTGTAAGACGAGTATTCCAGAAGGAAAGTATCGTGAAAAAAGACACAACACTGCACTTCATCTGACTCATGAAAAGACCTTGGATGCCTGATACTGAAGGAATTATGATGGAATATACGAATAAAATTAAGGTTTGGAAATGACAAGATGTCCTACATGGTGAGAAAATACTTCACTGATGCATACAAATGCATCTTTTTCATTTCATTTGTTTCTTCAGAGCTCTGGACCAAGAATTCACTTTCAAATAAATAAATACATTATAATAGTATCTGTATTTTTAGTTACAATTGAGGGGCTGTATGTCATTATTATAATTACATTATTATTATTATTATTATTATTATTATTATTATTAATAATAATAATAATAATAATAATAATAATAATAATAATAATAATAATAATAATAATAATAATAATAATAATAATAATAATAATAATAATAATAATAATGAATGTTGTTATATATTTGTTAATAAAGGTGTGGATATACAGTTTCTATTTCTATACTATTTGTTCACTGTTAATTTAAACTTTCTACTTTCTAATGTTATATTTTTTTTTGTTATACATTGTGAATATGGTTCTGTACTTTTTATTTACATAAAAATCTGTTTTTAGCAACAACAAAAACAACAAAACAACAAGTTTATCCAATCTTGAAACATTTGTTTTTATTTTTGTTAGTTTTTTTATTTGTTTTGTTCCTTCATTTTTGTCTCATCTTTTACATTTTTACTTCTTATTATTTTATCTTTTTTGTTGTTTAAATATACAGCGTGTGATATATTATGACAGTAAAAAAATAAACTCAATATAAATCATGTTTTACTTGGACTCATTTCTGTTTTTATTTATATGAGCTTTTTTTTTTTTTACTGAACATGAGTGACATCAGGTGGCAGGAATAATGAACTTCCATCCAAGTTCACAGACTCTGTTCCAGGACATGGTTGGATGAATATATATAAATGTGGATGAATATTTGTAGTGCTGTCAAGAAATGTAAAAACTAGGGCTGCTAAAATTAACGCAGAGATTAATCCATAATCCATAAGAAATTTTAATACAATTAAATGGAATACTTGTTTGAAGTTGTTTTGTTGAAACTGTCCAATGTGTTGAACAGAGACAGAGCCGGACATTGTGAAGATCTGGGGTTTAGCCCAGAGGGGGTCTGGGGGACCTCCCATAAAAAAAATCTTAGATGCAATTTCCTGTATTCTAGTGCATTTTAGGGTGACCTGTTTAACAAATCCTAAAAATATGACCGGTGGCGGCTGGTCCGCTAGGGCGCTTGTCCGCCCCATGGCGGACATGGAAAAAAAACAACAACAACAAAAACAAACATAATTTCATCTCAAAACATTTAAATTAACAGGCCAACATCTTTTATATATTTATTAAAGTATTAATTTAACATAGTTGTAATTTCTGTCATTTAAATGGTCTGCATTTATATAGCGCTTTACATTAGCTTCACATTCACCCATTCACACATCAGTAGGTTTGTAAGGTCTAAGGTCAGACCTAGTGGGGGGTCTGACTGGCCCCAGTATGGGGGATGTGAGGTTAAAAGAAGTACAACATGTGTACAAAAAAACATGGCTGAAACCAGAGGTGAATTTTGTGAGAGTGTGTGTAGGGATAGAATAGAGGGAAGTGGAGGAGGGTGTATTATATTTATTAAATAAGGAATTCAGTTTAAAGAAAGAGAAAAAGGGAAAGAATTAGAAATGATAATAGTTGAAGTAGAAGCAAGGGTCAAAGTGGTACATTTTTATAACCCAGGCAAAAAAATATCAATAGAATCATTAATGGAGTTAATTAAACATCTAGAAGAGAAAGTAATATGTAACACATTATGGGGTGATAGGAATGATGGAAATGGAGAGGTGGTTAAAGAGATAATGGAAAATAAAAAATCTGGTATGTTTCAATGACGGAAGAAGAACACGAATCAATATTAGGAATGGTACAGAATTATCTATGACCTTGATAACAGATAAAATGGAAGGAATATGTGGATGAAAAGTCATGAAAGAATCAACAATAGGAAGTGATCATTATCCAATAACAATTAAAATAGGAATACATTTGGAGAAATATGATGGAAGAGGACCAGAGAGATGGACTTTTAACAGGGAAGGTTAGGGAAGATTAGCTTTAATTAAGATATAGATGAATGTAAACATAAAGTATCAAAGGTCATTTAGAGGCAGCAGAGAAGTCGGTACCAAAGAAAGAAGTAAATAAATAGAGCATTTAAAGCGTTAAAAACAAATCAGAATTTTCAGAACCTAATTGAGTTTAAGAGGATGCAGGCGAAGGTGAGGAGAACAATTAAAAATGTAAAGAAGGACTTCTGGAGGGGCTTTGTCATTTTGTGTATTTCTTCCAACACTACAACAAAGTATGGGGAATGATAAAAAGAATGAATGGGGTGAAAAGAGAGTTTGGGTGTCTGCTGTGAAGTGAAAATGGGAAAACGGTGAAGACTGATGAAGATAAAGTTATAGTTCAGGCTTTTGTCAAAGTTCATCGATGAAGAAGTGTTATGAGAGGAGGCAGAAAATGAAGGGGTTTGTGAAGATGCAAATGATGTATTCAACATGTCTTTTAATAAAGTCAAATTAAAATAAGTTCTTAGGAAAATAAAAATATCAGCACCAGGCAAAGACCAGATTTACTAAAATATAATCAAATATTTAAACAGTGCAGCAAAGGAAAAGTTATTAGAGTTAAATAATAAAAGTATGTAATGGTATGAATGAAGTAAGAGTCGTAGTTCTGATAGTTAAGTCAGGAAAGGAAAGGACAAAACCAGGGAGTTATAGGCATTAACATTAAATATATGTAAAGTAATGGAAAAAATGGTTAATGAAAGGTTAACATACTTTATGGGAAAAAAATAATTATTTACAATGTTTGGAACATGAGGTAAAGAAAGCTCAGATAAAAAAGGTAAATGGACTGTGCTTATATAGTTCTGTTCCACCTTCATGGTTCAAAGCACTTTACATTAGCCTCACATTCACACACCAGTAGGTTTCTAAGGTCAAAGGTCAGTCCTACTGGGGGCCTAAGTCAGGGTTCAGTGTCTTGCCCAAGGACACTTCAACAGCCAGAGCTGGGACGCGAACCGCCAACCTCTCGGTCATTGGGTGACCCACTCTACCAACTGAACCACAGCTTTAACCTTTGACCCTAACGACCCACTCTACCAACTGACCCACAGCTTTAACCTTTGACCCTAACGACCCACTCTACCAACTGACCCACAGCTTTAACCTTTGACCCTAATGACCCACTCTACCAACTGACCCACAGCTTTAACCTTTGACCCTAACGACCCACTCTACCAACTGAACCACAGCTTTAACCTTTGACCCTAATGACCCACTCTACCAACTGACCCACAGCTTTAACCTTTGACCCTAACGACCCACTCTACCAACTGAACCACAGCTTTAACCTTTGACCCTAACGACCCACTCTACCAACTGAACCACAGCTTTAACCTTTGACCCTAATGACCCACTCTACCAACTGAACCACAGCTTTAACCTTTGACCCTAATGACCCACTCTACCAACTGAACCACAGCTTTAACCTTTGACCCTAACGACCCACTCTACCAACTGACCCACAGCTTTAACCTTTGACCCTAACGACCCACAGCTTTAACCTTTGACCCTAACGACCCACTCTACCAACTGACCCACAGCCCCCCTAAATGTAAAAATGGTAAATGTAGTGGCAGTTTTTTTTTTTTTACATAGAGAAAGATTCAGAAAAACTTTATTTTTCCCCGAGGGGCAATTGCACAAACAACGAAGCAGCAGTTCTTAAAAGTAGAATAGGTAAAGATAAATAAGACAAATATTAAAAAATATATATACAAATATATATTAAAAATGTAAACAAATGTAAAAAAACCCAAAAGAGGTAAAAATAAGGTGCTATAAAGTGTTAATAAGTAAACAATGGAAGTGGAACAGAGTAGTAAGTCTGTGGAAATATAAACATGACAGAAACAGTGGGATGAGGAGAAGACAGGAAGGTGGAGGAAGAAGAGAAGAAGAAGTGATGATATCAAGGTTATGTTTTGGCCACATAAGGGTGAAACAATATGATGTAGGTTTGTCTAACAGCACGATGGAAGGTGTGAACTATGTGTGAGTGAGGAAACAATAGAACATGTTATGATGCAGTAGTTAAAGAAGGTTTAGAGTAGGAAACTAAGGAAAAGAAAAACTTGAATGAAATATTACAAAAACAAATAAGGGAAGAATCGAGTAAGTTGTTAATTAAAATTTTAAGAAAGACAAAAGTAATTTAAAAAATATGAGTTAGAGAAGTGGGTGAATGTTAAATAGAAGAGGGTTTTTTTATGTCTGTTTATGTTTGTTTTTTCTTTTTTTGTTTATTAATTGAAATGAGGTATATACCATTTATATATATTTATAATATAAATATATATAAATGTAATATAATATATATATATTTATATACCATCATGGTATATTCATGAACAGAGGGTGGCGACAGAAAAATAAAAGTACAAAAAGAAGAAGGGTGTGAGTTTATTATATATTATATAGTTAACTTATGAGTGTTTTATCATGTCTTGTTTTTCTGGCTTTGACCCTGTTTTGTCTCTTGGTTTTGTATTTAATAATTTCATGACCTTTTACCTGTACCTGTACCCCTGTACTACATTTACCATCTGAATGCTGGTATATGTGTTTTACCTTCTCCTTTGGACTGATTTTGATTGGGTTTTTTTTTATTTATTTTTTTTATCCTTTTTGCCTAACCTCTGTTTTTGTGTGTTGTACGCACAGAGGGGAGGATCCCTAAAGCAGCGGCCCATCAAACTGATTATTATTCTATTAATAAACTTTTATTAAACTGTCATTGCTGGTGTGAGTCTTTCCAATCACTAACAGTTACATACATGACGCCTTCATGCATGCTTTTATTTTTTTCTTATATTTGGAGTGTTTTGTCAAATCTAAGCACCAGGAGGATGGAATATAAATATTTCATTTGTCTGAACCTAATTAGAGTACTTATTCAAGACTGTTTTTTTTTTCTTTAATCAAAGTTTCCCTTATGTGGTGACACAACTAGGCAAAGAGGAAGGCCATGGTGATGCAAAGTGATATTAAAATAATAAAATAAGTCTTCAATGACTTGCAGTAGGTTTATTTTTAACACATCACATATGTTTGACAATGTTCAGTCAGTTATATTTAAGAACCTGTGTTGAATTCTATTATACACTAATAAATGAATGGTAAATGCTTTTGTTCCCATGAGCATTGCTGTTTTTGTACATTCCATTCATCTTTACCTTTGCCATACGGTGTGGTGACAAAAATAATAAACTTACACCTCGAGTTGTCCTTGTGGTCTGGATAGATTTTGCCAGATCGTCTTTCAAATGTGTGAAATTTAACAATTTACAATGTTACATTCCTCTGTGAACTGTGTTGAAATTGTATTGAACGTCCTGAGAACATCCCCCCCCCCCATCTGTCCAGCTGTTCCAAAATCTACTTTTTAAGACGGACCACCGGAAGCAAAATTACTGTAGTTGCTGTTAGCAGTCCTTTATGGTAAAATTGAAAAGGAATGTAGAAGTGCCACTGACTTCGCAGTGCTTCACAGCGACTATGGTAATTCTGCTTCCGGTGGTCTGTCGAAAAATATGGTCCCTTCCTTTGCTGATTTCTATGTTGTGGTTTTTTGGTGTGTTGTGGGTTTTGTTTTAGTTCTGAGCCTTCCTGGCCACTGTACATACAGCACCAATCAACTGAGCATTTTTTAGTGGTCACTTGATTAGCGAGTTAACGCTATAGCCCAAATCGGTGATAGGTAATGTAAACGACCACCACAAATACTGTTGGTAGACTTTGCAAATCTATGCGTTAAGATGAACATTTTCTTTTGTGTAGGTTTTGTAGGCAGGTAACAAAAATAAACACAAACAAGACATTAACATTTCATTTCCAAATATCCCCCTATAGGACATGACAGGATGTTGCTTTAGAGTATAGTACACTTTATTACAGTCTGTGTGTAGGAAGGTCTGCAGTGGGAGGTAAGTAGTTATAAGAAACACCTTGGCGGTGCAGCTTGGACACATCTTCAGTGATGAACCCAGGGTCACGGGGTGTTTCGGGTCTTGGATCATCAGACACCCTCACCTGGGCGACCCAGCCGGGGCTGATCAGACCCCGACTTGTGTCCAAGCAGCGCACTAAGCCATGGTTCGCCCTTCTTTATCCACAGCCACCTGGAGGCTTTCTCAGCTGCCTCACTGATGTTCTTGGTGGCCTTCCTCTCTTGAGCTCCCCTGATTCCAAGGAGCCTGAGTGCTCGGTGCAGGCTCTGTCCTGGGAACCCTCTGCAGCCCACCTCAATTGGCTCACAGCGTGCCCTCCACCCCTTGCGCCTGCAATCCTCCACCAGTTCCAGGTATTTTGCCTTCTTCCTCTCGTAGGCTACCTCGATTCGGTCTTCCCAGGGGACTGTGAGTTCCAGTAGCACCACTTGCTTGGTGCTATCAGATGTTAGGACCATGTCTGGCCTGAGTGAAGTGCTGGTGATGTGCTCTGGAAACTTCAACTGCCTCCCCAGGTCCACCTTCAGCTTCCAGTCGCCCGCTGTGACTAAAAGGCCTCCTGGAGCCTTTGGCTGTGTGCGTGGTTTTTCACCGGCTCTGACAAAGGCGATGTTTGGCCTTGCTGGGGGCTGCTGCTTACTCTGCTGAATTCCGGTGCAGATCGTATCAGCTACTGCCTTCAGCACTTGGTCATGGCGCCACCTGTATCTCCCCTCTCCCAGTGCTTTGGGGCAGCAGCTCAAGATGTGTTCAAGTGAGCCTCTCGCAGGGCACAGTGGGCATGATGGTGATTCTGCCAGACCCCAGCGATGCAGATTGGATGGACTCGGGAGGACATCGTACACTGACTGGATCAGGAACTTGAGTTTTGCCGGTTCTGTTCTCCAAAGTTCTGACCAGGTGATTCTCCTAGTCTGTGCATGATCCCAATTGGTCCAGGCTCCCTGCTGCCGCATGGCCACAATCTTGCTGCGACGCTCCTCCTCCACCTCTGCTCGGACCTCACTCTGGATTAGCTGCCGTCTGTCCCTCCCCCGGGCTCTGTCGTACCGTGGTGTTTTATGGTAGCCGAGTCCCGCTCGCCCAACCGACACAGAGCCTACTAGCACGCCATGCTGCAACCTTGCTTCTGCTAGCTGGACTGCCTCCTGCGCCCGCCATTTCCGTCCAGTCCTGACTTCTATCCCTGCAGAGGAGACTCTGGTGTCTGATGAGTCTCTATATAGTAATACCTCCCTGGCTCTTGTTACTTTATACTCCTCTGTCAGACCTGAGAGAGGGAGCTGCAACTTGTTGGTATGCCCATAAAGGGCAATGCAGCTCAGGCTCTTCGGCAGACCCAGCCACCTGCGCAGGAATTGGCTGATGTTCCGCTCCAGGGCCTCCACTGTTGTTACTGGAACTTGGTACATCAACAGGGGCCACAGAAGCCTTGGCAAGATCCCATGCTGATATATCCAAGCCTTAAATTTTCCTGGAAGGCCTGATCTATCCACTGCGGCAAGCCAGCTCTTCAGCTCTGTGTGTGCGGCTTGGATCGCTGCCTTGTCTCTCAGCATCGAAGATTTTCCCCAAACTCTTCACCGGCATCTCCGATAGTGTTGGTATTTGGAGGCCATTCATCTGGAAATGGAACTTGTCCTCCACTTTCCCCTTCCTCAGCACGAGGGACCTGCATTTGGCTGGCTTGAATGACATTCTTGCCCACGATGTTATCCGTTCCAGACCTTTAAGGAGCCAGCGACACCCTGGCACTGATGTTGCTGTGACTGTCAGGTCGTCCATAAAGGCTCTGATCGGTGGTTGGCGAATACCCGATCTGGAGAGGGGTCCTCTACATTCTGCTTCTGCTGCCTTGACTAACATGGTCATTGCCAGAGCAAATAATGTCCCTGATATCGTGCAGCCAGTGACAATGCCTTTTTCAAGGCGATGCCATGTTGATGTTATCGATCCAGATGAAAATCTCATACTAAAATTATTATAATAATCCTGTATGAGATTCGTGACCTTCTGCGGGACATGGTGGGTGGTCAAAGCTTTTGTCACCAGCTTATGGGGAATTGATCCGTAGGCGTTTGCCAGGTCAAGCCAAACGACTGACAAATCTCCCTTGTTTTCTCTCGCTTCTCGGATCAGCTGGGTAACCACTCCAGTATGTTCAATGCAGCCTGGGAAGCCTGGAACCCCCCCCTTCTGTATGCTGGTATCAATGTAAGAGTTCCTCAGGAGAAAGTCTGTCATGCGGTTGGCAAGGATCTTGAAAAAGATCTTGCCCTCTACATTGAGCAGTGAGATCGTTCGGAACTGCGAGATTTCACTTGCGTTCTCCTCCTTCGGTATCCAGACACCTTCGGCGTACTTCCACTGCTTGGCTACCCTGCCTCTTCGCCATACTGCCTTGATGATCTTCCACAGCCTCTGTAGAAGTCTCGGGCAATGCTTGTACACTTTGTACGGCACCCCACTTGGCCCTGGTGCTGCACTGGTCCGAGCGGCCCTGACGGTGTTCCTGACCTCTGCCAGTGTCGGCTCTTTGATGTTGAATTGGCTGGTGGGTGGAGGTGGTGTGACTAATTCTCTGCAGGAGCCAAGGTCTTTCTCCCTGCGCTTGTCGCTGTACGTTTCGGAGAGATGTTGATTGATGTCATCCTCTGAGCACATAAGTGTTCCGCTCCGTTTCTGTCCTAGCAGCTTCTTCGTAAACCCAAAAGGATTGGCTATGAAGGCTGTGCGCATGCGGGCCCTCTCTCTACCCTTCCTCCTGTGCCACTCGGCACGACGTAGGGAGATGAGCTTCTTCCTGATGATGTCTCGGAGCTCCGCCAGTGCTGGCCTCTCTTCCTCGCTTGCCTTCTTGAATTGCTGTTTCAAGGTCTTTAGGTCTTTCCTGAGTGCTGCGATCTTAATCCCTCGCCGGTTTGGTCTAGCTGATGTTTTCGCCTTTGGTTGTCTGATGCCAAATCGCTCTGCACCAATGCAGATGATAAAGGTGCACATCATCTTGAGCTGCTGGTCCACTCCCCCCTTTGCTGAAGCTTCCAGAGCAGCATCTACATCTTCGTCGAACTGGTGCCACTCGGTCTCCTTGTGTGCGGCTGGCCACAAGACCCTGCGGTGTTCGGATGGGTTGCTGGGTGCAGCATGCTGAGCTTGGAGGTTCTGGACACTGTGGGTTGACTCCGGGTCCCGCTCCTCCTCCGTCTCACCAGGGGTTGTGCTATGCACTGCCTCTGTGCGTTGCTCCGCTTGCTTCCTCCTTGTGCAGCCCATCTTTGTCTGATGGATCTTCAATCCTCTCAGGTTCTTGCAGCTTTTACCACACGTACAGGTTACTCTCGTTGTCGATATTCCATTGCTAATGTTCCTTGCCAGAAAATCCGTCCGGGTGGGGTGCTCATCCTCCCCCCCTCTCGGGCACCCCTGGGGGTATCTTTCAGTAGGGCTTTCCGTAGCTTGATTTGGGTGCTCCCTCACGGGAGCTGCAGCTTGGGGTGCTAACCCTCGCTGCCCCGGATGCCGTCTCTCCGAGCTGTCCACTGTCTCTCCAGTTGTCACTGCACTGTTCGTAGTCGTCATCCAGCCTTTCCTGGCGGTCACTGGCTAAGCCAGATGTAGATAGTTATAAGAAACACCTTGGCGGTGCAGCTTGGACACATCTTCAGTGATGAACCCAGGGTCACGGGGTGTTTCGGGTCTTGGATCATCAGACACCCTCACCTGGGCGACCCAGCCGGGGCTGATCAGACCCCGACTTGTGTCCAAGCAGCGCACTAAGCCATGGTTCGCCCACATTTATCTTTTTTTTATACATAGTTTAGTGAAGCATTTGAAAAGGACTGTATATAGATAATATAGGATAGACTTTATCAGACTTTTTAAACCATTGAAAACTCACTTTTATAGAATGTTACAAATGGTCAAATTTCATTCATGTGCATGGAATGTTTTTGCTTTTAATCTCACACTATATTAACATGTTCCACATGCATGCCACTGAGGAGGTCCTAGGTCACTCATTGATGATTGACTTTGAAGTCATATCATCAGACCTGCAGCCATAGGTTTTGGACACTCGGGTGAAGAGAGGTGCTGAACTGTCAACCCACCACTACACGGATCAGGTGGCGGGGAGGAACAAGTCGTGTGGGTCTGCTGGGAATGCTTGGCGGAAGAACCTGTCAGGCAACTCCCACCACCGGGAGAGTTTCAATTGCATCCCGAGGGTGGAGGGGAGCATCGACTCCCAACGGGCTCTGTTCCCTTCTGCCAGTGGCCGTAAGCAAGCTGCGGCCGCGAGGTCGCTGGTGCCAGTTGTGGCAGTGATCCCTGAACATGCTGGTGGACCCCAGAGGTGAGGGAACCTACAGGGCATGGCTGTCCTGTGGGTCGGGTCAGTACCGGTCAGCTGCTTCTGCTGAGGCTGTTGTCCCCGTGACCCGGATAAAGCAGAAGATGAGTACAAGAATTTAAAGAAAATTTACATTGTGATTATCATGAGCAATTTTGTGACTTGAATTAAAATGTAAATATGTAAACTCACACATACAAACTTAAAATAAAAACTAGGTACTTTTCAAAACTTTTTAATAGTTACAATCGTCCCAGTATTTCCATAGATACTTTCTAAACAAGTACATACGAGTGTAATAAAGTACACACTGTGTAAAGAAAGTGTAAGAAATATTTTAATGTTTAATATGAGACCTGGAAACAGCATAAAAAGTTGACTTTTATTTCTCATAACAATAACAAACATTAAAATCATGTAAGCACCTTTTCATTTCATTTTCTACTATGACCCAAGTGTCACTTTATGAAAAGTAAACATCAGCCTGCAGACGTCAGAATTATTTTATTTCAGGTTCCATATAAAGTGGATCAGACTAGTGAAATACTACCATAACTTTGTGTAGCAGTTCATACTGTAATAAAATCATAATACAATAACTTATTACATTATTAGCTCAGCTACATAACAACTCAATGTAATAAAAGTTCATCATGTAACAATAGTTACCTCCACCACGGAGGTTATGTTTTTGTTTATCTGTTTGTTTGTTTGTGTTTAAGATAACTTGAAAACTTAAGGACGGATTTTGATGACATTTTCAGGATATATTGGAAATCTGAACAGGAAGAACTGATTTCATTTTGGGGGTGATCAGGGTGGGGGGGGGGTCTACCTTTTCTAGTTTATACTGTGACAAAAGTTGCATTATCACCATTTTTTTTACCTTTAAAATTACTGCGAGGTCCAAGGTTAACTATGGTATTCTATGGAACTATGGAAACAATCCTATAGTTTATTAAAGCATTATTACATTGTGAGTTACTATATAACTGAGCTAATAATGTAATAAGTTATTACATTATGTGCAAAGATGTTTTTACATCATGATTTTATTTCATTGAGTTGATTATTATCAACTTTTATTACATTTAAGTTATTACAATATGAGTTGCTCCACCTCCACATAATAACCTAAACTAAAAAGTCACCCCTGTTCTATGTTCTTCCTTCAGTACCAGGGTTCCCAGCCCGCCCACACTCTGCCCAGAACATTCTGGTCCATGGCCTGGTCCAGCAGACAGTCTACTTGCTGCTCCTCTGTCAGACCACCAGGTGCCAGCTTTGCCCTCAGATTGTGCTCCTTTGTTCCCATGGCAACGGCCTGCATCCCCGTGAAGGCGGGGTCCTTCTCAAAGCCCAGCTTCAGCTCCTCACTGCAACAACAGAACATAATAAACCACTGATGCTTTTATTTTTGAAAACCCTTCCTTTTCCACTCCCTAATTTAACCCTTGTGCAGTCCTCCATACAAGGCGCACTGGCTGTGTCCTATGATGGGGTCTTAAAGACCCAGATTCCAAAGACTCATCACCCCACCCCCCAAGGATAGCAATGCCACCATACAGCACGTATGAAAAGGTACATTTGTGGGTCACTTTGACCCGGAGGAGCGCACAAGGGTTAAGTCATTACTCCATAAATATTTGACAGATTACAGTGATGGGTATTTAAACCTTTGTGAATAAGAATGTATACACAGACAGAATGTTTTCTATAATGCAAGAAAGTCTCTTCTTCAGACATTAAATGTGTTAAATCTTCCATACTTTAACCAGATGAATGAGAAAACAAATTAGTTTAGTTCTGGTTAGTATATATATGTGCTGGTTTATGGTTTATTTAATATTCCAATAGAAAGAACCTGAAAAGTGAATGGATCATAACTGTTTTCTTCTTTCTATTTCACATTTTGAGTCCAGACTTGTCTTGGAAACTTGATCCAACCATCATTTAAGACTTGAGTTTTCTTTATCAGTAACACGTACGAACATTTCATGAGTTTGACAGAAGCATTTGACTGTAGACCAGTGGAGTCACTAAAGGGTTAATGGGGAATATGTGTTACTAGTCATCCACTGGTGAAGTAAAAAGCACAGATTATTTTTAGTTAGGAAGAGCAATGTCTATGTGAGTCTAAATTTCAGGTTACACTTAGTTTTGAAGTGTGGCTTAAAATATAAAATGATGACAGCATCCTCTGTGAATTTCTAATGTAATGCAGAACCAAGAATTCTGTTTTTGTTATTATTTTTAGAAGTAGTAAGTAAGTAAGTAATCTTTATTTGTATAGTGCTTTTCACAAACAAGGGTCAGAAAGTGCTTCACAGAAATCACACACACACACACACACACTCATACACCAGTAAACGACCCAAGGACACTTCGACATGTGGACAGCCAGAACCTTCGATCATTGGACGACCCGCTCTACCAGCTGAGCCCTTTATCACCGCTGACATCAGTGGTAAATATTTGGAAATTATTTTGTGTTAAAATTCTTCAAAGTTATTCATCTTTCTTCAGGTTTTGTGTGATACGACACACAGAAACATTTGACTTGTACACCATTGTTATTCACTGTATTTACTCTTTTTTTGTAACCTGCAACACCCCTCTGAAATTAAACTACTATGAGTTATTTTTTGTTATTTTTATATTTACCCAAACACCTGAACCTTTAGTTTGACCAGGCATTAAAATGAACAAGAAATTAAAGAAAACAAGGGGTGGTCTAAAATATTTTCGGTGACTACTATATTACTTGTATACAGGGACGGACTGGCCGTTGGGCAATGTGGGCAAACGCCACTGTGGCCACAACAGGCGGCATCACAAATAAATAAATAAATGAAAATATAAAGCGGAACGGAGCAACCGCATCAATAGGCGGCCGCAAATGATTAGGCTGAATGAATGAATGAATAAATAAATAAATGAATAAATAAAAATAATAAAAAAATTAATAAAGCAGAGCTGAAGGCGGCCACAAAAAAGAGGGGGAAAAATCAAACAAAACAGCCAGTTAACCCTGACAAATAATAGGACTACTAAACTAAATAATAATAATGACAGTTTTTTCCTATAAAGGACAAATAGCCTGAATTTATTGGCTGAATCTGGGAAAAGCACAAATATTGTGGAGTTATTCTGTAAACAGACTGTGCCCGACAATGTGGCCTCTATCAAAATTGCCAGGGCCTCTTTTTGGTGCCAGTCCGCCACTGGCTGTATATATCCTTATACCTTATACCATATTTCTTATCTGTAGTATAGGAAAGGTATAAAATACTTTAATTGTAACTGCAAGTATTTTATCTATGTATGTTTAATCTGAGCAGATATAATACCTGGTAATAATGGCTGGATTTGCTCCTTCCAGTTTCCTTCTGGCAAAGTTGACTTTCTGTAAAGGATACCAGTTGATTTCTTTGGTATTGACTTCCTGGGTCCATGTGCCTCCTTTCTTTAGCTGCTTCAGCTCAAAGTTCTGAGGAAAAGACATTAAATACAACTTGTGACAAGTTTTTATACAAATGAATATTTTAAACAGTTAAAAAAGGCACAGAAAAAGTTTTGTGAAATTTACCGTGGCGCACACGCACGCACATACTCATTTACATGTTTCATGTTTTTAATCCAGTCGTCATTAGGTAGTGAGTAAAAGCAAATAAAAAAATGAATATTACAAAATCTAATAATATATAAATCAATGAATATCTACTAAAAATGTAAATAAAATATGACATGTAAATTATGTAAATAATACTAATTATAAACAAACATGAATGAATAAAATAATTACATTTTATATATATATATATATATATATATATATATATATATATATATATATATATATAATTACCCCATATATAAAGTCAAAGTCGAGTCGACAAGTCGTGATGACATTATCACATTGTTAGCGGAGGAACAACACAGACACACAGCTAAATTAACAAAACATGGACATACGCATGTCCAGCATTTCACTGCAACGTAACAATGTCCACTGACAAGACACATACATCAGCATTTTAACCCGAACAAAACAAAGGCTAATGTTAGCAAAGTCTTTTCTGTTAAATTTAGCTGCACAACATCAATAGGGTGAACCTATGTCCACATTTTGTCTGGAACCATAACTTGACTGTCCAGACATCTGTCACATGTCCTCACTTTTTACATTATGTGCAAAGACACGCACACAACACTGTCCACATCATGTTTGGAAAAAAAGAGCACGTTCAGGTTAGCTAGTATAACACACACACACACACACTACTTTAGGGATGATGTGTTCTCTCCAGTCAACCCCGTAAAGCCCTGTGAGACGACGCCAACGACCCTGTGCTCATCTGGACCTCACAGCTGTGATGTCTTGCTATTAACAAAAGGGACCCATTCAATAGATTATAAAATCAGAATTGAAATCTGTTGAGAATTGAGGGAGGAGAAACGATTTTAGTGAATTATGGATTAGCAATGGCAATAGCTCATCGTGACTTCGTCCGGATGAGCTAAAAATTGATGATGTATACATATTATATTTAGTAAAATCAAATAAAAGATTTCACCAACTTCACCAACCAAACATTTAACAGTTTTTAGGCTCATAAACTTTAGCTCAGACCAGGCCTGGACTGGCACACGGGAGGACTTTACCCGGTGGCGTGCCCCCCATTAGCTTGTTTGTAAACAATGGTAATGTACTCAGAGCTCCGTGGAGTCAGAGTGGTAGGGATTTATAGCATTTTTTTTGTTTTTAAAGAAACAATTTGTGATTGGTTAGTGGCTTAATTCTCCATGGACTCACCCCTGTAGCATTGACAGATTGCTGACCATCATACACAGTAGATTGCGTGCAAAAACGAAATAATGGATGACGGTGCAAAGGAAAAAAGCAAAGGTGGACACCAGTGAGAGTTGGAAAGAAAAAAAGTCAAGTCAGGTCAAGGAGGAGGAGGTGAAATGTTGTTTATTAAATGCAACAGCAGCCAAAGATACTGCTGTTAGCTCTGCTGTTAGCTCTGCTGTTAACTCTGCTGTTAGCTCTGCTGTTAGCTCTGCTATTAGCTCTGCTGTTAGCTCTGCTGTTAGCTCTGCTGTTAGCTCTGCTGTTAGCTCTGCTGTAAGCTCTGCTGTTAGCTCTGCTGTTAGCTCTGCTGTTAGCTCTGCTGTTAGCTCTGCTATTAGCTCTGCTGTTAGCTCTGCTGTTAGCTCTGCTGTTAGCTCTGCTGTTAGCTCTGCTGTTAACTCTGCTGTTAACTCTGCTGTTAGCTCTGCTGTTAGCTCTGCTGTTAGCTCTGCTGTTAACTCTGCTGTTAGCTCTGCTGTTAACTCTGCTGTTAGCTCTGCTGTTAACTCTGCTGTTAACTCTGCTGTTAGCTCTGCTGTTAGCTCTGCTGTTAGCTCTGCTGTTAGCTCTGCTGTTAACTCTGCTGTTAACTCTGCTGTTAACTCTGCTGTTAGCTCTGCTGTTAACTCTGCTGTTAGCTCTGCTGTTAACTCTGCTGTTAGCTCTGCTGTTAGCTCTGCTGTTAACTCTGCTGTTAGCTCTGCTGTTAGCTCTGCTGTTAGCTCTGCTGTTAGCTCTGCTGTTAGCTCTGCTGTTAGCTCTGCTGTTAGCTCTGCTGTTAGCTCTGCTGTTAACTCTGCTGTTAGCTCTGCTGTTAGCTCTGCTGTTAACTCTGCTGTTAACTCTGCTGTTAACTCTGCTGTTAGCTCTGCTGTTAGCTCTGCTGTTAGCTCTGCTGTTAGCTCTGCTGTTAGCTCTGCTGCAGCAACAGATTTTAGAATTTGGTTTATTTATGTTATTTATTTCTAATTTAGATCACAGCACTTTATTTTCTAGGTCAAAATAGATAGTTGTATTTCTTTTGAATATTGGATTTATATTATGTTTTTATTGTTAATTTTTTTGCTCTTTAGCATTATTTCAATTTATGTTTAGTTTGGCTATGTTTGGCTGAAATGTGCCACCCGCTGACCTTTTTAGGAAGTGGGTTTTTTTTGTTTATTAGCCCTTCGCGGCGGACCGTGTCGGCGCAAGGCCTATTGAGTCTGCTGTGACGGCCAGATGACAAAATATGCCAGGGACGACTTGCACCACTCACACATTCACGGTAGCGAGCCGTGCTCGTCACACGCATGCACCGCATATTTGCTCCTGCTCAGAATGAATGGGAGTCTATGGGCCACGCCCACTCAGGGTCACTGACATGAGTCTAAGTGTGTCAAATGTGACCTCTGACCCCATTGTGACGTGGGGCAGGTCGAAAGATTTCATTTGAGGCCAAGTTCGGGGGGGTCAGAAAAATCCTATATTGGTTTCAAAAATTTTCTTTCTTTTTCTTTCGTCAGTCGTTTGAGCTCGAATTTGACCCCCTGAACATGCACGAAAACTCTCCAAATTTTGCACACACCTCAGAAGTGTGAAAAATTGCAAGTAAATTTGTCTACAGTGCCACCTAGAAAAGGCCAGATCACGCCCTAGTGAAGTTAGAGCTACGAAAATCGGTACACATGTTTGTCATATAATGATGAACAAAAAACCCAATGATGACGGCCGTTGGGTCAAATGAGCTCAAAATCCATGAACACGATCTAGACAAGTGGGACTTTAAAAGTTATCCACACAGACGTCTATCTCCCAGGTCTACATCCATTTATCTAAAGACATTCTCATTTTCTCCTATAGCGCCCCCTAGAAATGTGCTTTTATGAAAATGGCTGTAGTTCGGACATACGAACACCAATTTGGCTGAAATTTGACTCAGACGTCCATCTCTCGGTCCTACACCAGTTTATCAATAGAAATTGTTATTTTGCTCTATAGCGCCCCCTACAAAATCGCCTTTACCAAAATGGATGTTGAATCGGACATCGCTTGGTGAGGCGGTCGTGAGGGATGGCAAAGGCCTTTGAGACTGCTTGCAGTTTTAATTTTAATTGATCCCATATTTGGATCACAGCAGGGCGTTTGGAATTTATTTTGTTATTTTCATTATAACTGCATTTGTTATAATCGGAGTTGTATGATTCTGTGTGTGTGAACTGTTTAACCTTTTCTCACTCAAGGTTAGTTTGAGTTCACCCACCTTCTCTGTTTTATTTGATCAATATTACAGTATGTTGGGGAATTGAAAAACAGAATAATATATATGAACACATATTAGTAAATGTAATGTTAATTTCAATGCAACAGTATATAGTACGTCTGGGTAAAAACTCCACAGGTGGGCTGCAGGAAGCCTGAAAGATTTTTTAGACTTCAGTTATAGGATACGCTGTTGACCTTTTCACTTAAACATTGGATATTAGTGTTTATTAGCTATACAAAATGGCATCTAAAATGTTTGCTGACAAAATAATACAAACATGTTCTTAATAACACATAACACACTGGGGGCAGTGGTGGTGGTGGTGGTGGTGGGGTTCTCCTACTTGTCGGGTCCAGGCCGGTGCGATGGCTCTTGGTGGGCTGCGTGTGGTGGCTCTGTCCTGGTGGGTTGTCGGGGTGCATTGCGGGGGAGCGGGGGATGTGTGGGATGCCTCCATGTTGGCATTGCCGGGCCCCACCACACTGTCCATTTTTGCCCTCTGGACTCGCATCGGGTCCCGACTCCGATGTCCTATGACCAGCTCCCGGTGGCGGCCTGCCTTGTGGTGGGCTGGTTGCCGCCCTTTCGGTGGGCCGCTCGGCCCCTGTGTCTGGCTTCCTGGCTGTGTGGGGCCATTGGCCCCCTCGGAGTTTGGAGGGGGCTGGGGTGGGCGGGGTTGGGTTTAGGGTGGTGGGTGGGTCCTCGTGCCTTGGGCCGCCTGGGTAGGTCTTGGTGTGCTGGGGGTGTCTGTAGCTGCTCCCTCTTGTTCTCCGGGTTTGCGTCGTTCACAGTGGCCCCGGTGGCTCTCTCGGGGCGGCGCCCTGTAGCCCCTGCAGCCCGGGATGGGGGGTGCCCTGTTGGCTTGGCCCTGCCTTGCCGTGATTGCTGTTCTGGGCTTCGGGGTCCTTCACACTTGCATGTTTGATCGGGTCTCGCCAGCTACTGCCGAGTCCCATTTCAGTGAATGATGGGACCCCCCAGAATGTGCTGAGAATCTCTCCAGAATCTTTACCCTAAACTCATTCTCTTTTGCACTACTGTCCTCTTCTGGCCTATTCTACTCTATTCTATTGCATTCTACTATCAAGACGTCCACAATTATGGTGCTCAGTAGCGTCTGTTTAATTATTTATTTATTGAATTTCTTTTTCTTTTGTGCTGGTTTGGTTTTCTTCTCTTTTTTTTCCAATTTATTTTCATTGATGGACAGTTAATAGTTGGGAATAACACACCACCTTACAATATTTAATTGCAATAGCACCGCCTGTTAATTTCTATCCCCGTTCGTCCTGTCCAGTCTGTTTCCCCCACACATCACTGAGGTGTAGCACTGCCCTCCCTGGCTTATAATAGAGAGTTCTAATAAAGGATGTCTGCTCAGCTTTCAGGGAGGACCGGTGATGGTCACACACATGCACTAAATATTAAAATATTTGGCTGCAAGACTAAAAAACGCATTGATCTCAAACAATGTTGACTCCCTCTGTGGAGTTAAACAATGAGAACAAATGCAGACAAAAAATAAATAAATAAATAAAAATAACATATCATGTAAGTAACCGTAGACAAAAGAAAATATGGTGAGGGCAAGGAAAGGATGTGAGAAAAGTACTGTGCTGAGCTGTTGTCATACATTAGTTTAATAGTGTCGTGTGTCACAGCCAGTGGAATAGTATTGCTTTAATTGCTATAAAGAAATTACAAATTTTCTGTGGTGCTGGAGTTGGCCTGGATGCTGCGGGGGATATTCCCGGCCTGAGATCATGATCCAGTCCGGCCCTGGTTCTCATTCAGTCTGACTTTATCACTAAACACTTCCCAGATATAGTTTTATGAAACATTACTATTGAAGCTGAATATTAACAAAACCATGAAAGCGAGCTGGAACGGGCTGGAACTCAGTTCCGATAAAATATTCATGACCGGAACGGAGTTCCATTAAAAAAGGAGAAGAAGGTAGCTGTCAAAATGCCATATTAAGAAGTCATGTCTACAGGATGCGTTTTTAGCACTGTCTGCGCCAACTTTCAATACAAATCCTAGTTAAGCATCAAGATTGCTAAGCGCCTTCAGTTTCAGCGCCAAAAAAACAAACACAGAGAGAAACCGTTTTTTTTTAATTGGAAATAGTTAAACTTTTAAAACACTGCACTGGTCAATGTCTCAATTCTCTTACCGACCAATCGAAATCAAGGAGGGGGCGGGACAACCACCGGTTACAAGACTCGGGGTTAAAAGCAAAGGCATGGAGAGATGTTGTGACGTGAGTTGAGCTGCCCGGTACGTTACTGTTTTATTTTGTTTGCATAAAATTAGTTTATGCTGATAACAAGGAAGGTGTTAATGTTTACACATAATGTATCTAACACTGAAGTGCATGACATTTGTGTAACTTCGTAACAACACACTCACTTGGAGGGAATTGTTCTCGGAAAGCACCCAGGAGAAAAGGTTTTTGGTGCTCTCTGCGCTAAAAACTTATCTTATGGACACAAGCCCTAACTCAAGAAAACTACGTCTGAAGGCATTTCACACTGAAGGCGGCAGATGCGGTAGCTTATGCCTTTGTCCGTTAAGTGTGAAACATAGACTGTATGATTTACAGCTGTATGTCCCCACCATGGGGCATAACCAGACCATTTTTGGAAAATTGCAAATTAAAACAAAACAAAAATGTGAACAGTCTGAAATACACGTAATATTTTATATATATATATATATATATATATATATATATATATATATATATATATATATATATATAACATTAACATTTCCCAGACTAAAGTGTGTTGGTGTGTATGACTCCTGTACCTTCCAGTCCAGTGAAGGTTCTTTAACAAAGACGTCCATGGTGTTGAGGAGAAGGTCCGGTTCAGCCCGGAATGCTCTGAGCGAGTGAACCATGGTGCTCTGGATCAGACCCGACTCTTTCAGGGGCTGCATTAGATTCACAAACTGACTTGTGAGTCGGAAAGGCATGAGCTCAGGAACCGGCAGGAACTGGAGGAAAATAACACACAGTTATTTACACATCAAGATGTTTGTACTAGGGCTGGACAATATACTGTTTAAACTATGGACATCGCAATGTACGTGTGCACAACAGTCACATTGCAGGTCCTGCAATTATTTTTTTTATTTTATGAAAAAAATAAAAATAAATAAATATATATACACATATACATTTATTAGGGCATTAACGACTTCAGTTTTTTTCAAGTTGACTTATCTGTCAATAAATTGTTGTGTCGACTTGTCGTGATGATGTCATTACAATGTCAGCGGAAAAATAACACAGACACATGTCTGTCCAGTAATGAGCAACAAGTTCACTACAATGTAACAATGTCCACGGACAAGACACAAACAGCATTTTAACTGCAACAAAACAAAGGCTAACGTAAGCAAAGAGTTTTCTGGTAAATTTAACTGAACAATATCAGTAGGTGAACATATGTCTGGATTTGGTCTGGACTCACGGCTCTAAAACTATATATATGACTTGAACATCATTTCCATTCTCTCCAGTCTGTGCAGTTTTGTCACCAGGTTGTGGATCTCTGCATTTTTGTCAGTCAGTATATATATATATATATATATATATATATATCATTATTAATAATTATTTTATTTGTATTTATTTGTCTTATTTCTATATTTAATTGTATTATTTTTTTATTTAATTTATTAGTTTATTTTTATTTATTTATTTTTTTGTTTTGAAATTATTCGTCTATTTAATTGTGTTATTTTTACTTATTTATTATGTATGACGAATATGTCGATGCTACAAACTATCGGGGTTCACCAGTATCAACTGGCCCCGCAACCCCTGGACCAACTGGCCTTGCACCCTCGGACCTGTACCAACTGGCCCGGACCCCCTGGACCTACATACAGTTGGTTCAGTGTCTGGTTTGTGCATCAGTTTCTACACAGTAGAATAACTCCTTAAGTAGATATGAATAGTTTCACTGAAGGTTCAAAGTTTAACACTGTAACGCTATAGTGCTAAAGGTCAAAGGTCAACTGGTGGATAGACACATGTTTATCTCTGTCTGGGAATTGTAAATATTTTACACTCGTCAAACTCAAAATGTACCTCTGAGTTTTTACGTTTGTTGATTCAATCGCAGCAGAAACTTAAAAAGTTGGATAAATGCGACATGGCTTTTCAGACTGAAGTCGCGTTGAAAAATATTGGATATGAATCAGATTTAGGAGTAAATATAAAAGTTGCTTGGGTCAGATTTTTTAAATAAAGGGATTAGTGCCATTCAAATTGCCTTCAACAGGTCAGATAAAGGTCAAAGGTCAGTGAAAAGTCAGATATGGGAACATTTACCTGCAGTCTGAACGTAGCCTAAAACATTCCTGAACATAACCGACCTGTGTGGCTGAACCGAAGGCATGTCCAAAGTCGATGCCAATCATTCCTCCAGTTTCCATGTTGATCATGAAGTTGGACAGATGTCGGTCTCCGATGCCCAGAACCCACTGGCTGACACTGAGCAGAGCGTGAGAGCTGATGAAGTGGGAGCGCAGGGAAAGGTACGCCTCCGGACTGTTGCACATCTTCACAAAAGCTCTCCTTGAACAACCACGCAACTGGTTTTATTTCAACTCATGGTCGTTACTGATTTTTCAAATGTATCCAGAGTTAGATGTGACCTACTTTAGGAGATCCCCGGGAACAAACTGCAGGACAGTCTGGAAGTTATTGACCACGTCAGCACGTTTGGCTTTCCTGTGGAGGAAGAAATGTGCCATAGATGAAGAAATAGTTGTGTTTTTTACTGTGGAAAAATAAGAGCAGGGTGTCAAACATGAGGCATCCAGACCAAAAACAGCCCACCCAGCGAATGGTTCAAATCCAGCCCATGGGCTGAATTTGAAAATATTCAGGCTCCGCATACAACTCAATGTCACATTAAAGGGGGAAAAATATGACAAAACTTTACCACCCCGCCCCCAGAGGGCTATTATGTTTGAGTTTGTCTGTTTGTTTGTAATTAGTTTTACGCAAAAACTACTGGACCACTTTCCATGAAATTTTCAGTAAAGGTGTGAGGTGGTCCAGAAGAGATCCCCTTCAAGGTCACAATCACCAAAAATGTGTTTTCACAATGATCAGAGATAGGACAATTCAAGAATGTCCTGAATACTCTGTTTAGCATATAGCTTCTTTTTGCTCTCACTGTTGATGTGCATTGACATCAGAACCTTGAAGGACAAATTTGAAAACTAAATCAAAGGTCACAATAAAGGTCAACATTGAATTATGGATATAACTTTTGAAGTATTCATTTTAAAGATTTCCAATCAGCACCATAATGTGGTTCTTTCAATTCTTCTTCTTGTCTGCATAGATTTTGACCTATTGTTGACCAAAGAGGTCAAAGGTCACTGGGTCAACACCCCAAAACCTCAAATGGACTATAACAGAAAAACCAGTCGAAATCGAGACTTAGTTATACTATTGTTGACAGATAGGCTCAAAAATTATGTCATGACCTTTGACCTAGAAAGGTCAACATCAAGGTCACCTGATTTTAAATTGTGGTAACTCCAAACAGAGTGTGGATAGGTAGTCAGTTACTTTTGTTGACAGATAGGAAACTATATGTAGCCTCCAAAATGGCTTTGACCTTGAGCGACCTTAAAAGGTCATACCCATAGTCTCACATTTTGAGAGGGAGATGTCCATTAAGAGCTAAAATGTGTGCAAGGGGATGTGCTAGGCACCGCTAGTTTTACTGGGAATTATACTGAGCTGTATGTTGTCCCTTGAACAAGTTTGACACCCTTGAATAAAAAAGAGCACTAAGAAAACTCACCTGTAAGCGTAGTTATATAAAGCAACCACATTTGAATTTGGACCAAAGTTCGACAGAAATTTATTGTACTCTTCAATAGACCTGAACAAAAAGAAAACAGTTGGTTTAAAACCGTTGCATGGTCAGTGTAAGGAAATACATTATAAGCAACATTACATTTTCTGTCATTTAAAGCATGATACAGTCAATACAAAAATATTCAGATTTTAGATTCACTGTAACACTCTTCTGAAGGATTCACAATGAGATAGTAAATGAACTGAATCATCTAGTTGATGGTTCAGTTCTTTTACACTTTCATCATCATGCATCAGTGCTGAACCAAAATGGAGCAGCTGCGGGTCATTGAAAAATATTTTTAGTAATATTCGGGTTGCAGTCAGTCTGGTTTGTCATTTGAGATAAAATAACCTAGTAAATATGCTTTATTAACTGAATTTCCATGAAGGTACAACGTCAGAAGTCGCCTATAGTATGGAGGGAGCAAGAGAGAAAGTCAAGTTGGGAGACTGGAAGCTCCAAAGTAAGGTTTGGGACACATTCACTGAGATTTTTAAAGATGATGAGTGGCTCCCAGTGTTTTCTTTTCCATGGAAACCAGGTTCAAATGGCTCTTTGAGTGTTACAGGTTCTCAACCCCTGGTTTAGATGCTGTGTCATTGCTAACAAGCACAAATTTGATATCGTTGCTTACAGGCAATGACATCAAATTTTGACACGGAAATAAATGGGTCATGTTCAGGTATGTGAGTAAGGTTATGTGATGTTCATAAAGACCATTGACTACTTTTTAAAGTGCGGGTCCAGAAGTGCGTCGGGTCCGTCCTTTTCAAATATATTTCTTGCGGTTTAAAAAAGCGGTCAGTTGCGGGCCGTTTATACATCGACCTGCGCATCACTGACTCATTTGTGTGCGTGTGTTTTTTAACTTGACTGGTTTTAGATTCATATTTTTATTCTTTTAACTGATATGTTTATGCAACTGAGCCCATTTTTAGAACATAAAAATACATTTCTTTGCATTGGACAATACTATTTTTGCAATGATAATAAAAGTCACTGTTCAATTCTATCATTAAAAAAAGAAGAAAAAAAAGGATCAAAGGAATGAAGTAGTTAAAATGGGTTTAGTTACAAATGTACCTGTTGTAGGAGTATTATCTTATCTCATTTTACCAGGCTCGTCTATAAACTACTTATATGGTGTTTTTTAATTCAGAATTATTTATTATACATAAAATTATTCTGAATTAAAGGTATTTCCATTGTGTTTACATGGACATGTTAATTCTGAATAAAGGTTTCCATGGAAACGGGTGTATTCTGCTCTAGTTAATTGGAGTTAGTTGGAGGTACAGAGAGTTCTGATTGGACAGAATAGCCACTTAACTACTGGCTACTGCTTCTTGGTTAACTACTGGGATGTCTACTGGAAGAAAATGATGGCGTCAACTATCAACATGTTAGACCAGATACTACATGTGATGTTTAACTTTATTTTTGTGATAATTAGGAAGCAGCAGCTCGACCCAATCAATCATAAAGTCATATATATATATATATATATATATATATATATATATATATACTTTCCTGTGTATACACTTAATTTTGTCCCAAAATTCACTCTATTGAAAAGAGCCTGAAGAGTGGAGAAAATCCTGGTATAGAAAATAAAATAAAATACAGCTCAGTACCTTCCTGCTCTCTGCTGCTCCTCATCAGTCATGGTGCTGGTCAACAAGTCTTTAAGAGTGCATGTGTTTTCCATCCATTCAATGAGTCCGATTCTGCAAAGTTTAGGAGACAGGGTTACTTGAGCCACTTCAGTTCAGATTCGAACCTTCAAGATTTCCTTTTTTCACCTCTGCAACATTGCTCGTCTCTGCCCTTCACTCTCCCTCCCCACAGCAGAAATACTCATTTATTCATTTTCAGATTAACTAAACACCTACTTCTGTAAGTTTGAGACATCTACCCCTCCCCCAACTGTATCAGTCTTGTAGCAGCCCCCCTACCCCCACCTCTCAGCAGCCTGCCTAAGTACCCCCCCCCCACACACACCTCCCCCCTACAGTACTAAGTAGTAATTGTTTAAATGTTTATTTTATGTTATACAGGTTGTTTAAACGCACCAAGACACTTTATAGTTATTGCAATAATATGATATATTATTATTTATATTGTTTTATATTACTGCTTGCACAATACTGAATTTCAAAGTGAAAATGGCTCCCCTAAAATAATGAAAGTGTAAACAGCAATACAAAACAAAAAACTAAAATATACAAGAATTGTGCATTGTATGCACTTTGAACCACTAATAATCAAGTATGAAAATATCTTAAAAAATAAAGTGTCTTGGTGCTTTTACAACCTGTATAACATAAAATAAACATTTAAACAATTAGTATTAAAATTGAAATAAATATTTAAAACAAAGTAACATATTGTGCACACTGCACAATACTGAATTTCAAAGTAAAATTAACTCTCCTAAAATATGGAAAGTGTAATGTGCACAATGTTTTAAACATAATTATTTGAAGTTAACTTTTTTTATTATTATTATTATTATTTGTTACCGTTTTACCCATATCAGCCCCAAATATTGGCTTAAGGAAGTCGGCAGTCCATATCGGCCATAGGCCAAAGGTGATGGAAAAAAATCGGCATCAGCCATTAAAAAAACCTGCATCGGTCGATCCTTATTCAGAACTCTGCCGCCCGCCTTCTGACTCACACCCGCTCTAAGGAACACTAACCTACCCTGAAACGTTTTTGACTTATCTTGCTAACTAGCAGACACAGAGACAAATTAACTCTGGCAAAAACATAACCTCCTTGGCGGAGGTAAATATGACATAAAAAGTCAAAATTATGAGATAGTCAAAATCATGAGATAAAAACTAGAAAAGCACTGAGAGCGCAGATCTCTGCCAAGGTAGACCCCCCTGGATCACCACCAAAATCTAATCATTTCGAGATCTCCCCATTACCAACCTGCCCTGAAAATGTAATCAAAATCTGTCCATGACACATTTATGTATGTAATTCCAATTTTATTTAATGAATGACAAATTTATTTAATTTTGGCACTTTTAGTCCTCCGTAAGTAAGCTCCTACCGTGTGGTGATGGGAATGACTTGGTAGGTGCGCAGCTGCAGACCTCTGTGCGTACATGCCGTGTCGTGGCTCAGTAGGATGTTCATGACGCTGAAAAGCTGCTCAATGCGCTGGTCCTGCCGCAGGTCCTCCCCACCTTTCACCAGGAACGGGTGATCCCGCTCGTCATCCCCACGGATGATGAGACGTTTAGGACGGCGGATGGACGACATCACTTTGACCTGCACGGAGTCAAACCATCAGTTTTTAGTTTAACTCTTTAAGTGTCAAAATCACAGTATTGTAATTATCAATAAAATAGCCTGCTGTTGGCCTGAAGGCCTTGTGTTCCCCATCATACAAGTGACAAAAAATGTGTCAAAAAGTACGAGTATGAAAAAAATTACCAAAATAATCCACAAAATTGACCAACACAAACAGTAAATGTGTAGAATAAGAAAATACTTAAACAAAAAATGAACAAAATTAATCAATAAAATGAACAAAAATAAACAAAATATTGAGTAAAGTGAAAAGTTAAATGTCTCATTTGAGCCAAGACTGATCTTGGAAACTTGAGCCAACCAGCTTTTAAGACTTGAGTTTTCTTTATCACCAACACATGAGGGAACATTTCATTAGTTTGATTCCAGAAGTATTTGACTGTAGACCAGTGTAATCGATGGCAGACATGTGCATCTTCAAAACTAACACCATTTCAGGCCATGCTTCTACTCAAACTGAAGAAGAAACTCCAGTTCTATTTCATCCCTCCTGATCGCCAGAGGGTGGTGCTGAAAGCACTGAATGATCCCTTCGCCCATGCGCAGTTCGAGTAGTAATACCAAATGAGTCACACCTATGACCCTGGATGACACTCCAGAGAGCACCAAAAACCTGTCATCTATGCATAATGCTTCTGCAGCTGGTCTGGATTGTGTTCCAGCTGTGGAACTTGCTATTGCTTCCCTCATCGTGTCACCTGAGGAAGCGCTACACAGAGATTTTAGGTGTCCTCGGCCTCAATGTCATGTGACTGATGACTTTATCAGCGGCCGTCTGGGTAATTCCCTGGTGCACCTTATGTTTGCGTTGTGGATTGCGTCCCATATTAGACCTGAGGGGACTCAATCGCTACATGGTGCTGACATTCCACATGCTCACCACATTGGAAGTCATTCAGTCTGTAGCGGACCAGGAGTGGTTCACGCTGATAGACTTGAATGATGCTTATTTTCATATACCCATGGCCCCTGAACATCGGCGGTTACTCAGGTTCGCCTATCGGAGCCTCCATTGGCAATTCAGGGGGATCCCTTTCGGCCTTTCCCTCTCCCCAAGGGTGTTTACCCTTGTTGTGAAGGCATCGCTCGCTCCCTTGCAGGCCAGTGGACTGAAGATTTTGCCGTACCTGGACGACTGACTGGCTGTTGTGTGCTCTGTCCGAAGTGTGTGCAGTCCGGGATACGGACCGCCTGCTGGACCATGTGGCCCAGCTGGGGCTCAGGGTCAATCCGGCAAAGAGCATTCTGACCCCATCCCAGACTGCGACATTCCTTGGATTGTCCTTGCACACGGTGGCTCGCCCATCAGTTCATCGGGTAGACGACATACTCGGTATGGTCAATCATTTCAGGTTAGGCAGTCGCCTTCCTCTTATCACTTTCCTTCAGCTTCTGGGGAAGCTAACCTCTGTGACACATGTTGTGCCCCTCGGTTTGTTGTCTCTGCGTCCTTTCCAGAGATGGCTGAACAGCTTCCGACTGGACGTGACATGACACAGGTATCGGAAATTGAGGGTCACATGGCAGTGTCTCCATGCGCTGGCCCCGTGGAGGGACAGGATGTCTCTGTACCGAGGAGTTCCCATGGCGTTGGTGGTGTGTCGCAGGGAGGTGGTCACCACAGATGCTTGCCCCACAGATTGGGGAGTGACAGCACAGAGCAGTTCACGGGACAGGGGCCTCTAGGAGATCGCGCTGAGCACATAAACGTGCTGGAGCTGCGTGCTGTTCATTTGGCTCTCAGGTATTTTCTGCCTCATTTGAGAGGCAAGCATGTGCTCATACGGTCAGACAGTGCCTCTGCCGTTTACCACATAAATTACCAAGGGGGTGTCAGGTCGGCAGGTCGACTCCTGTATGTGTCCCGCCGTCTTCTACTGTGGGCTGCGCCTCGTCTTGCTACCCTGCGGGCAGTATACCTGCCAGGAATTGACAATCAGGTTGCAGACTCCCTTTCCCGCCACAGCCCCCCCCCCGCCCCCCAGGAGAATGGTTTGTCCACCAGGAAGTGGTGCACACGATTTGGAGCCTTTTTGGTCAGGCAAAGGTGGATCTTTTTGCCTCACAGGAATCAACACATTGCCCTCTGTGGTTCTTCCTCAAGGGGGTGCCAAGACCTCTGGGCAGGGATGCGCTGCCTCAGTGCCTCTTGTATGCCTTTCCCCCTCTCCTTCTGATTTTGCCAACTCTTCAGAGGGTTCTCATGGGAGGTCACCGGTTGTTGCTGGTGTCCCCCTACTGGCTGGCGCGACCGTGGTTCACTTTGCTGCGCAGCCTATGTCACGGCACGCCATGGCAGCTCCCGGACAGGTGAGATCTGCTGTCTCAATTGGGGGGTCAGATATGGCACCCTAATCCTCAGCAACTTCATTTGTGGTTCTGGCCATTGGAAGGTCCACGCCACAGTGGACTGATCCTGTTAAGCGGACCATTTTGAATGCCATGGTGCCCTCTACTTGGCTGCAGTATGAGAACAGGTGGAAACTGTTTTTCCAGTGGTTCTCTGACCATAGTGTGGATCCGGTATCATCTCCGATCCCTGTTATTTTTGAGTTTCTTCAGTCTCTCCTGGATATTGGTAGATCTCATTCGACACTGAAGGTATACAGTATGTTGCAGCCATCTCGTGTTATCATGATATGGTGGAGACTTGGTCAGTTGGGGGCCACCCCCTGGTTTCTCTGTTTTTGCAGGGTGCTCATCGGCTGCGTCCACGGGCAGCACCGCGTATTCCAGTGTGGGATTTATCCTTGGTTCTTGAGGTACTGTGTCACCCTCCTTTTGAGCCTGTGGCAGAGGCAGGGCTTAAGTGGCTTTCATATAAGAGACTAGCACTAGTGTCACCCTGTGGTCTAACATGGCTTTGTGCCCAAGGTGGTGTCCTGCTCTCGTTGTAACCAGCCATTGAGATTGGTGCAGTTTCAGCCCTCTCCAGGAGAGGATAGGCATGGGCCACAGTTGTGCCCTGTGCGACCATTGCGTGCATATGTGACGGCTATGGCTGATATGCGACGCTCAGATCAGATCTTTGTGTGTTGTGGTGGCCCTAGGATGGGGGGTCCCCTCTCCAAACAGCGTCTCTCTTGTTGGATTGTGGAGGTTATCCAACATGCCTATGCTCTGAAGGGTCGTGCTCTGCCATCTGGCATTAAAGCTGATTCGACCAGGGGCATTTCTACTTCGTGGGCAGCAATGAGAGGGGTTTCCTTGGAATCCATATGTGCTGTGGCCTCATGGGCACATTTACCAGTTTCTACAATGTCAATGTGGCCGCTCCTCATCCTTTTAGCTGCATCGCTCAGCAAGGATGTTCGGAGTCTTCTCAGTGAGGTTTGTACTCAGGGCCCTTTGTGACATTGTCGGTATTCCATCATTCAGTGCTTTCAACACTGCCCTATGGCGGTCAGTAGGGATGAAATAGAACGAAAGTTACGTATGTAACTACGGTTCTATGAATCCCAGATGACCGCCAGAGTTCTCTGTCACTCAGGACCCTTGCGTTTTCCGCGAGAAGGGTCTGTAGGAACAGAGCCATGGATGACGAGGGTTTATATTACCTCTGGAGTGTCATCCAGGGTCACAGGTGTGACTCATTTGGTATTACTACTCAAACTGTGCATGCGCAAAGGGATCATTCAGTGCTTTTAGCACGGCCCTCTGGCGGTCATCCGGGATTCATAGAACCGTAGTTACATACGTAACTTTCGTTTGAAAGAACTAGTTTAATAAAGTTTATTAACTTTTAGCTGTGCTGTTTGGATAAAAACTTTCTGCATTTTAGTTTCTGCAATGTCTAGGTTAATTTACTTTAAAGATAAGAGGACAAAAACCAAAGAAAATAAGAGAACTTCCATGTACATGTGTTAAAAGTTAAATTTACTAAAAAATGTGCAATCCAATAAGGCTGCTTCCCTGTGACATCACAATATGCAAATTATTTGAGGACATTTACTCCTATTATAAACATTGATTCATACCCAATATTTCTGTCATTTACAGTAAAACTATCTCAAACCACTTTGAAGGTACAGCTTTATGAAATCTTGTCAAGTTATTCATCATGAACAAGTGGGGCTCGGCACAACAAACCTCACCCCCCTTTCACACATTTTGGCTCTTAATGGACATTTTCCTCTCAAAATGTGAGACTATAGGTTTGACCTTTTAAGGTGGCTCAAGGTCAAATGTTATGATGCCATTTTGGAGCCTACATGTAGTTTCCTATCAGTCACTAACTGAGTTACCAACATTTAAAATTAGGGGACCTTGATTTTGAACTTTTAAGGTCACTCAATGTCAAGACATCATTTTAAAGCCCATGCCAGGTTTCCTATCTGTCAACAATAGTAACTAAGTCTCTATTGCCACTGGTTTTTCTGTTATAGTCTATTTTTAGTCTATTTTAAATGGTAAATGCACTGTACTTATAAAGCGCATTTTACACACCAGTGGGTGCCCATAGCGCTTTACAATTCCTCACATTCACCCATTCACACACACACTCATACACCAGTAGACGGCTGGTGCTGATACACAGACGCTGCCTGACCCTACTGGGAGCAACTTGGGGTTCAGTGTCTTGCCCAAGGACACAGAGTCGGGATCCGAAGCGCCGACCCTTCGATCATTCGACGACCCACTCTACCAAATGAGCCACAGCTGCCCTTTTTAGGTATTGACCCAGTGACCTTTGACCTCTTGTCAACAATAGGTCAAAATCTGTGCATACAAGATGCAGAATTCAAAGACTAGCATTCTGATGCTGATTGGAAGTCTGTGAAATTAATACTTCAGTTTAGTTCAATTTATTTCGAGCACACAAAATCATCAATACATCAATCAACATAGTAAAAAAACTTTTTTTGTACTCGAAAAGGAGTGAGAAAACTTCAAAAGTGATATTCATAATTCAATTTTGAACTTTATTGTGACCTTTGACCTAGAATCTTCAAATTTGTCCTTCAAGGGTCTGATGTAAATGTACATCAACAGTGAGAGCAAAAAGAAGCTATATGCGAAACTGAGTATACAGGAAAAGGAAATTCCTGATTTGCCCTATCTCTGATCATTATGCAAATACATTTTTGGTGACTGTGACCTTTGACCTACATGCACCCAAATTTAATGGGATCTGTTCTGAACTACCTCACATCTGTACTGAAAATTTCATGGAAATTGGTCGAGTAGTTTTTGCGTAAACCTGCTTAAAAACACACAAACTGATTCAAACACAATAGCCTTCTCCCCTTTTTTTTTGGGGGGGGGGGGTTACAAAGTCACAAACAGAACACTGAATTACATAAATTATCTTTTCATTAACAAAAGTAGACATACCCTTTCATCAAAGCCTGTTATTTTCGCGTGGTACTCTGGTAAAGGTTTACCTCTGCCATCGTATTGTCCTACAAAAAGAAAACAAAAGATAACTATCACAGTTGGATGTTTAAATGCCCTAAATCACAAAACAATAACACACAAATACATAGAGGTGGTACAAGTACATTCTATACTTGAGTAGAAGTACAGCTACTGGTATGAAAAAATACTCTGGTAAAAGTATAAGTTCTGATTCAACTCCTTTACTGAAGTAAAAGTAAAAAAAGTACAACTTCTCAATTGTAATAAGAAGAAATAATACTTTAACTAGAAATAAAGCCAGAAAAGTTTCAAGAGTATCCAAAAATAAAGCTTTTAAAAGCAAATGACTGTGTAGAAAATGTATTTGATCAGATCACGGTACTCAGTTTTATGGGTATGGACAGGGAATTTAGGAAAAATGGGGTGCGTAGGAGGTAAAGATATGGAAAATAAAAAGCAGACTTGTGAGATTATAAATATGAGATAAAACATGCACAGTTACACACACATTTGACCCAATTTTCCTAATCTCTTATCATTGTGAAGACATATTTTTGGTGATTGTGACCTTGACTTTTGACTTACACTCACCAAAATTTAATGAGATCTATTCTGGACTATGTTGCATATTTCCTGCCATGGAAATTTGTCCAGTAGTTTAGACTCAACCCCTCATTACCTCTGTTCAACCCACCTCACTGATTATAAGAACTCAATCACACAAGCTAAAAGAACTTATTATACCAATATTATCCTTTCCAAAGAAGGAAACTCTAAAACCCTTTTCTCCCTGCTGACCAAAATTACCCATACCCCCAACTCCCTTCCCCCACATTTCTACTCTGTTGACTCCTGTAACCAAATTCTCAATATCTTCAATAAAAAAATACAAACAATCCACCAGCAGTTGCTCTACAGCCACCACCCCCCCCACTACCCCTCACCACACATCACTTTACACACTTTCAACTACCCTCCAGTTCTGAAATTGCCAACGTCATTCAGCTATCCAAGCCCACACCCTGCCAGCTTCACCCCCTACCCACCTGTCTAGTTAAATCATGTCTTCATCCCTCCTCCCTCTAATAATTGCCATCATCCACTCCTCTCTGTCTTCTGGTATAGTCCCAGACCTCTTTAAATGTGCAGCCATTACCCCCATAATTAAAAAACCTGGTCTTGACCCCAACACCTTTAATAATCTCTGGGCCATTTCTAACCTTCCATTCATCTCTAAGTTACTGGAAAAAAACTGTTGCAGCCCAGCTTCACTCCTTCCTCACTGACCATAACCTCTTTGAGCCCTTCCAGTCCGGTTTCCGTCCATGTCATAGCACTGAGACTGCTTTGCTCCACATCACTAAAGACCTCCTAATTGCTGCAGATTCCGGATCACTCTCCATCCTTGTCCTGCTTGATTTGAGTGCTGCTTTTGACACCATTTAACATTCCATTCTCCTAGAGAGACTCTCCTCCATTGGTCTCTCCCACACATAAATTAACTGGTTTCATTCTTACCTGTCATGCCGCACTTGGTTCATCCAACTAAAAACTTTAACATCCGACCCCCATCCAGTTTCTGCTGGTGTGCCCCAGGGCTCTGTCCTGGGCCCCCTCCTCTTTATCATTTACCTTCTCCCCCTTGGCCACATTTTCCATAAACATTCACTTTCATTGCTTCGCGGATGACACCCAGCTCTATCTCTCTTGCAAACCTCATTCTTCACTTCCCCCTCCCTCCCTTACCTCCTGCCTACTTGATTTGAAATCCTGGTTCACCAACAGTTTCCTCAAACTCAATACAGACAAAATTCAAATTTCTGCTTTTTGGCACCAAATCTATTGTTTCAAAAATTGTCAGTTTTTCCATCACCATTGACAATTCCTCAGTCTCCCCTTTCTCCCCAAGTTAAGAGTCTGGGTGTCATCCTCGACAACACACTCTCCTTACACTCACACATAAATCACATCACCCAGACTGCATATTTCCACCTCCGCCCCTCCCTCACCCAAAACAGTACTGCCATTCTCATTTACAGGCTGCTCACCTCTTGTCGGGACTATTGTAATGCTCTCCTCTTCGGACTTCCTCACAAATCCATCCATAAACTGCAACTGGTTCACAATTCCACTGCTCGCATCATCACAACACATCACCCCCATCCTCCAGCACCTCCACTGGCTCCCTGTCAAACATCCTATCCATTACAAAATCCTGCTGTACACTTTCAAGTGCATCCGCAACCTCGCTCCTCTCTGCCTTTCTGATCTCCTCCATGTGACCTCCCCAGCTCCGCTCCCTCCAGTCCTCCTCCTCCATCCACCTCTCCGTCCCCATTAGTTGCCTCATCACCATGGGGAGCAGAACATTCAGTCGCTGTGCTCCCCAACTCTGGAACTCTCTCCCACCGGACCTCCGTAACTGTAACTCTCTCCCTACCTTCTTAAGCAGACTCAAAACTCACCTCTTCCAAATAGCATACTCTCGTAATCCAACTTTTCTTTTTTCTTAGCTCTTTCCATTTATTTCATCTTATTTATTTATAGATATTTTTTTTCATCTGCCACAGCCACCTGTTTTTATCCGTGTAGTTTTTGTTTTTAGACCTGCTTATATACTGTTTTTATTCTGCTTGTTAAGTGCCTTGAGACTTTTGAAAGGCTCTGATAAATAACATTTATTATTATTATTATTACCTGGGATCTCCAGTTGGCTGCTAAAGGGTCCTGGTTTAAAGCTGCTGAGCCAGGGCGAGTACTCCTTCAGGTTCCCTGGCTCCTTCTGGAAGCCCCGCATGGACGCTGCCAGCTCATCCACCTTCCGCGTAAAACTTTTATCTTTCCTCTTCTCAAACAGTTTGCTGCCGCTTGCACCCAGAAGTTTCTCCACTTCTTTTGCAAATTTCTGGTAAATAAAGGGTTGGAAACAATCTGGGAGTAAGATGATTTATAAAGTGAATAATGTGTCTAAAATCCTCTGTTCTTGCAACATTTTTGAATATATTATCAAACATAAATAGACTATTGTTAAAGACTGGTTCACAGATGTACAGTATACTGTTAATATTATGTCTATTCTTATTTTATTCTACTCCTGTTTTACTTCATGAAAATGTATAAACTAGAGCTGTACAATATCTTGTTTGAGCATTGACATCACAATGTACATGTTCACAATGGTAAGATATATAGTCATTAATTGTATCTTATATTCACAGTCAAGTTTCATTGATTACTTAATTAATCATCAATTTCTTTGTATAACCATTAAATGAAGTATTATATGCACATACAAAACTGACAATGTGCTACATAACTAACCTTGCATTCCTCTTTACCTCTAAATCATTTTGTTATCTATCACACCACCGGTTTAGACCGGTGTGAAGTTCCGTTCTGGTTTTGAACAAAGTTTACAGTATATAGGTTGAAGGACAACTGAGTGCAGCTGTGTTCCTATGGCAACGAGGGCGTGCATCATCAACTCCAGCCTGCAGAAGACGACGTCACAACACAACTATAAAATATTACTTCTGTGTTTTTTGTGTGTTCTCTGCTCTCTGTAGCGCCCCGGCTCTTAAGTCCGGACCAGAACAGAGAACCCAGACATCCGTCGCACATTTTTCTAGATTTAATAAAACTTCTGAAACTTCATTTTTGGATCCAGGTAGTTTCTTCTCGATAAAAACAAACACGAGTAAGAGGAAACTAAAAGCATACGTTTCCTACACATGACAGGTCCTGCCTATTTATTCATTTATTCTTATTTTATTACCTTTGAATGTTTTAAATTTTTATTTATTTTTATTATTTTATCTTTTTATTTATTTTTATTTATTTGTCTTTTTTATTAATTTAATTTTATGATTTTTTTCTTTTTATTAATTTACATTTAATTTATTTATTCATGTATCTATTTTATTGATTTATTTTTAATTAGTAATTATTTCAGCTACAGAAGGATGACAGTCAAACGTATGTTCACTGTCGACCACTAATCTGTTTGACCGTTTGTATCGGCACCACACAGCTGTCATTTACTCCTGAGGAATTTTTCATATCGCAGGGTCAAAAATAAATAAAAATTAAATAAATCGCCATGTCAGTTTTTTCTAATATCGTGCAGTCCTAGTGTATACTGTAATTCCTTATTTTCCCATTTTAGTCTTTGTCATTTCATATTCGCTCTATTCATATTTTCTGACATTTATTTTTTGTATTCATATTTTTGCAGTAATTAATTTCATTGCACAGACAATGACAACAAAGGCTAGTTCTGTATGTGTTCTATTCTACTTTGCAACACTGGCTTGTTATCATGTAAAAATTGTTAATAAGTGGAGAATTTATTTTATCTGAAATTTGACAGTAGAGACAAGAAAGTGACAAACAAAAATCCAGAATATACAAAGAATGTCTACTAACTTGAATAAACTTCCTACGAAACGCTCCATGGTTGTGGTTCTTCTGATCTCCAAGTGAAGAGTTCATCACTTCATACATCTGCTCCATCTGTTTTTTGTGAAAGCTGGCTTTCTCTAGTTCATTTTTCACACCATCCCACCAATCCTGCTCAAGCCAAAGGAGAAAAATGAACAGCACGATTAAAAAAGTCAGACACATATGTGATCCATAGATGAATATTTTTTTTACCTTGAAGATCATCTCTGGATTGGTTAGCTGCTGCAGAGCATCCACAAAGTCCTTCACTGCTTCTCTTTTATCCAACATGCTACTCAGTCTGTCACACACAGTTTAGTTTAGTTGGTTTAGTTCGTTCACTAATAATTACAACCCTACTACTACTTAAATGGAAAGACAACTGCACAAAAACATCCCAGAATTGCTAAGTCAGCCTCTTCTTAATCACATGGTGCAAGTAAATGTTGTTTGTTTTTTTTTTAATGATTTTGTACTTTATTGATAATTTTTTTGTATTATACTCTGTCCCCATAGGTCTCCATATATAGAAAAAAATGAAGGTTTCTTGACATAAATCTTTTTTATTTGTATAATATGTTCTTTGTGACTGATATTTCAATTTGTTTTTCTTCATTCAAATGCATTCTTTGGGTTATCTGAAATATAAAGAAATGCATGTTAGAACCATATTTGTATGGAATGGGGACACCCTACATATATATATATATATATATATATATATATATATATATATATATATATATATATATATATATATACAGTTCATTGAACGATCGTTCACGAACGATATCATATTTTTGACGAACGTGAATGACTCGTTCACTTTTGCCAAATGAACGAGAAGTTGTGAACGCGGTTATTCTGGCATTTATTGAACTGCGCTCTTATGTAGTTCACGTTTCATTCTTATCACATTGAAATTATTGAGTCCTACAAGGTATAAAATGGGATCAAAACAGAGCATTATCATAGATGTCATTTTTGTATTATTCTGAACTAATTTGGCAACATAATGTTGTGGAATAGCCAATGAGAAGCGTTTTGGGCGGGGCAGAGAGAGAGAGAGAGAGAGGTGCAGAGAGTTTTTGGGAGCAGAGAAAAAGAGTTAAATGTACAGAGTGTGACCAGCGACCAGAGCAGGTGTTTGTCCCGTTCTTATAAATAAACATTATAAATGAAACTCAGTGAAACCACTCCTTGTGTTCTAAGAACCTGCAGAGGGAAGTTAACCCTGAGAGGAGGACCACATTTTACCATGATTTACTGACTATGGTCAGGATGATGTTAGGAATGGTTAATAATAAGTTTACAATAATAACACAAAAAAGAACAAAAAAGTTCATTTTGGGATTCATGAACTTCTAGTTCATAATTTGGAAGAATGAACGATGAACTGAACTAATTCATATTGACTAACTTGAACTGAACTTTGAACTAGTTCCTAAACAAGGTGAACTTTCCCAACACTGCATACATATATATTGTTCTGTAACGGTTGTTTAATTTTCCTGTTTCTAATTTATTTTAAAATAAGTGAACTCTTTGTTTTTCTAAGGCAGGCACTATCCCTTTAAGAAAGACAGGAAGTAGGCCCCAGTCATGTGACTCCTTTCAGGAAGTAGTACAGGAAGTGTACTAGCATTCCATTGTAAACATTATCATCTAACACAACAGAGCTCCAGTGTTTGTTCCAGTCTTTTTTATCTTTATCGTGGCATCGTTGGTATGTTTTGTCACTTTTTGTGTTAGTCTATGATTACAATTCATTATTTTATATAAGCGATGTGTTTTGTGAAGTTTAATGCCTATAAGGTCTGTCTAGCTTTCTAGTTCTAATTCTGACATGTGATTACCTACCTGAGTTGTTGTTTTCTGCAGTAAGACCTGTTTGTACAATATATATACATATCCTTCATGGTATACAATGTACGTTCCTGCTATGAGACACTTTTGTGTTTTATATACTTTAATTCTGACTTTAGAATACAGGCATTAGCATTCTTTAAAGTAATTGAATTTGTTGATGTGCTATGCATTTGCTAATGTGACAGTAACCTTAGTCACAATTAGTTTACTTTAAATTTGTTTGCACTGGGCACATTTTTGATTATTTCCTTTGTCTATTTGCAGTTTTACCCTTCTGATTCTGTTAATAAAACCTGTGGACTAAAAGAGAAGACGTCTTCAGAGTCTTAATAGATGGAAGACGTTAATACTTACTGCCAAGTTATATCCCCTACATAACGAGGGCGGCATATATATATATATATATATATATATATATATATATATATATATATATATATATATATATATATATATATATATATATGGGGTGTAACGGTATAGAAAAATCACGGTTACATACCTAAGTTTTGAGGTCAAGGTTCGGTTCATTTTCGGTACAGTATGGAAACAAAATGCTAAACAATTTTCTACCTCAGCATGGTATTTATTAAACCAAAAAAATGCCAATATAAAAATGGAAAGAGTAAATAATTCAAAGTGCTGCTTGGTACCAGTAATTTAAATGATATATTCTTAAATGATTAACCAAACAGTAAAAAACCCTTTTTCCAACATCTTAAAGGTGTCATTCCTTTTGGAATCTGATGGGTCACCCTGAGTTAGAAACACATGTGAGTGTTGTGCGTCCCCTCCACTGGCTGTATTTCCCATTCATAGATGTTATGACCCTTGGTGTCATTTTATTGTGTTATAAGATGTGATGTATCCTCCTGGTCACAGGGTGGAGTTCTGTGTGTGGATGTGTGTGCCTCCATTTCCTGTGTCCAGGTGGCTGATGGTGATTGGCTGCTGCTGCTTATAAAAGGAAGAAGCTGATGATGTCCACTCGCTCACTCCTTCGCCATCCAGCCAGTGTGTGTAGTAGACCTTGTGTAGTGTCGATTGAAATTTGTAATAGTGTAACTTTTTGTAATATTGATTTATGGTAAGAGACCAATTTTGTAGGGGAGGGAAGCCATTTTTGTTTTTACAGTTTTCTCCTGTTTTTCTGTTAGGAAGTTTAGCAATTGTGCTTTTGTTTATTTAGATAATTTTTCTGTTCAAGAGTTAAACTTTTTGTTTGTTGTTTTGGCCTCACCCTCCCTGACACTTTTTGTTAAGAAATAAAATTATTGAATTGGATTTACTTTAGTTGCATTATTTATATGGAGGCTGGAAGAAGGAGGGGGCCTTTTATGGTATGCCCTGGTTCCCCTAGACCATAGGGCGTAACATAGAAAACAGAGAAACGAGCCACTCAGAAAAGCCTATCCACTACACATCACAAGGACATTGGTGTCACCCACGTGGGGTTAAACCCGTCCCCCATTGCAGCGATTCTGAAGTACCATTAGCATTTACAAGAGAAGACAGCGCCACTGTAGCTGCTGCACAAACTTGAAAAAAATGGTGGGGCAAACTGGTTCATGTGCTCTCTGTGGAAATAAACAAGCGACAGCACAAAACGTAGCAGGATGCTAAACAAAACAAAACAAAGTTGTTTTATACAAAGTTGATTGGAAAACACAAACAATAACAGAAATAGATGTCACAGGCCCCTCCCCCTGTCCTTAGATCCTCCTTCTCGGCAGGAAAAATTCCAAAACCCAGTGAGAAAGTAGAAAAACCACAGTCAAGAAGAGATCCACTCCCATGGAAGAACAGGTTATAGATGAATGTCCATTTATAGAATGTAAATTAAAATGGCAACCATTTTAAAAATGGCCACCATATTTCTCCTACACATAATCTAGAGTGGCTTTACATCTAGAAATGTGCAGAATACCTTAATCTATATATATGTAAAAAAAATTGGTGCTTTTATACGGATTTCAATAATTGGTTTGATACGCCACTGGACTATTTGTGTGTTTCTACCTGTTGACAAACTCCTGCTGCTGGTGTCCTGCCGCAGAGTTCTCAAACTGGTAACTCTCACTGCTGATCATCAGAGCATACACCAGGGCTTGTGGGTAGGACTTGGCGATCTGTTCGATGCAGTGCTGCACCGCCACGGCTTCCTGTTTGTCCAGCAGGGCCACCATTTGACTGATCCAGCCAATCAGCATCCAGCAAGGAATGGACACCATCTGCACAGACCAAGATGGAGCATGGTCAACATTAAACCCCACAAACAATAATACATAACATAGAATTACAGTTGTATATGCGTATAAAAACCTCTTTAGTCATGATGTCCAGGGTCTCAGACGGGTACAGCTCAATGATCTGGAGCAGTCGTGGGAACCTGAGCCGAGCTTCCTCTGAATTCATCTTCAGAGCTTTTAACAAGCATTCGACTACATGAACAGGAAGCGCGAGGAAACCTGGGAACTGGCATTCTATTAAAAAGATAAAGTACAAACAAGACAGTCAGAGATGTCAAACCTGGGCCAAGGCTAACAGTCACAGATAGGGTGACAGTGAGTGAGTGGATCTAACCTCTATAGCCCCTAGATCAGGGGTGCTCAATCCTGGTCCTTGAGGGTTGCTATCCTGCATGTTTTAGATGCATCCCTCATCTAACACACCTGATTCAAATGATCAGATGACTGATAATGACAGTCCGGTGTGTTACAAGAGGGAAATGTCTAAAACATCCAGGTCATCGGCCCATGAGGACCAGGATTGGGCACCCCTGCCTTAGATTGTCTGATAATCTGAAGTGTTGACCTTGAAAACATTCCTCTAGTTCTGGAAATCTGCTGGATACATTTAATAGTTTTGGTAGCGTGGGTCGCCCAATGACCGAGAGGTTGGCGGGTCGCGTCCCAGCTCTGGCTGTCCACATGTCGAAGTGTCCTTGGGCAAGACACTGAACCCTGACTTAGGCCCCCAGTAGGACTGACCTTAGACCTTAGAAACCTACTGGTGTAGTATGAGTGTGTGTGTGAATGGGTGAATGAGAGGCCAATGTAAAGCGCTTTGAGCACCATGAAGGTGGAAAAGCGCTATATAAGTGCAGTCCATTTACCATTTATACATATATATATCTGCCCTGCTCCATGAATGTCTTGTTCCAGTAGCCAATTTAACATCAGGGTGTCCTGGTTCCCTTAACCCCAACCCCTAACAACCTTGTTGTCCCGGGCACCGTCCGAGCCGGTATGACTCTATTTATTGTATCGCTCATCGTGAGGTAAAGTGCCTTGCCTAAGGGCACACCTGGGATTCCAACTGGCAACCTTCCGCACCAAAGTTAGTGGTGTAGACCACTAAGCTATCCAGTCGCTGACAAGGACAAGGACAAACCCTTGCATGGTGTGTACCATCGACAAATTGAGGAAGTGGCTGATATGGAAAAGACATACCAGTGTCTGGAAAAGGCTGGACTAAAGGACAGCACAGAGACACTACTCATGGCTGCACAAGAACAAGCCCTGAACACCAGAGCAATAGAGGCCGGGGTCTACCACATCAGACAGGACCCCAGGTGTAGGCTGTGTAGAGAAGCCCCTGAAACAGTCCAGCACATCACAGCAGGTGTAAGATGGTGGCAGGTAAGGCATACATGGAGAGGCATAACCAGGTAGAGGACATACTGTACAGGAACATCTGTAAAGAGTATGGACTGGAGGTCAAGGGTCAATATGGGAGAACCCCCCAAAGGTGACAGAGAACAAACAGGCCAAGATCCTGTGGGACTTCCAGATCCAGACTGACAAGATGGTGATGGCCAATCAGCCTGACATAGTGGTGGTGGATAAACATGAGAAGACAGTGGTGGTGATAGATGCACAAGTCATGCAGTAGGTATGGATGAACTTAGAAAAGGTCCAAAGATCAAATTTTAAGTATTAATCGTTCAGTAAATCTACATTTACTCCTCACCTTTGTCACATTGCTCTTCCTCCCGTAACCGTTTATCACAGAAATTTGCCAAAGTCATATAAGTGTGGGTGATGCTGCTGGTCTCCACACACTCCTGAGTGTAAGACTGAATCTCCTCATCTGCTTTTCTTGAAGCTTCACGCAGCAACTTAAGAGCTTGTAACTGCAAGCCCACTTCCACATTCTGTAGGAAATAAGAGGTTCTATCAATTTATCTATTCACGCTTTCTTCATTTGCCCATAGTCCCAAGGAAGATACATATAACATTTTAAATTACTCTGAGCAGTAGTTTCACAAACAGACAGAGTACCATTGGATTTTCAGTTGGCCAAACTGTTTCAGAAAGTTTGACAACTCTCTCTGCTTTCTGAGCTTCAATAGTCCCCAGGACAGAGGGACTGCTGCCCACAGCTGTGGACAGGATGTGGAAGGACGTTCCCTGGAGGATCTTCTGTTCTCTGAAGACTTTAGTCGATGCACTCTGCACTTGAGCCTGAAGGTCATCTGAAAGAAGAAAAAAGCCAATCAGGAGCAGTTTGGAGTTTGTGCATAGATGACATTTGAGGTAACTTGTTGAAGTGAATGTTTTGTCCAACACGATCTGGGAGCCAAAAATAATCAGGAATGTCATATTGTGATGAATATCATTGCATTAGTTAAATCATGGCTATAGATGTGAGATGTTCTATTCATGATGATTTGATATAAAAATGTTTCCTTTTTCTTCAGGAGTGATATGAAGAACAGATTTGATTTGTAGTTCTGACAGAAAATTAGTATTTACAGTCACAGCATATTAGATAGCTATGCACGCGTACTGTAGTTAGCCAAGTGTATGCACTGTAGTTAGCTAACAGCGTGTACTGTAGTTGGCTAACCACTCGTACTGTAGTAAGTTAACATGTTCACACATTTATTGTTTTCTATTCAGTTTTATTTTTTCTCATGTCACACCTCCCCTGCAGTTGTCTGGCACCCCCCAGGGGAAGCGGTGTCCCCAGGAGAGGCCCCGTCTCACTATTTCAAAACCGCTGGTGTAAGAGAACCCAGAGAGCTGGTTTGGACGTTCTTGCTGTGATACACCAGTCACCTGCACCACTCTGCCTAAAAACAGAGGATATTCCCAGTGAAAGGCCTCTCAGGGGTTTGTCTTACCCAGCAGGGGGATGGTCTTCAGCATAGAGTTAATTTGCTCCACAGGACGTTGAGTGTGGCTGCGTTTATGGCTGAAGCGGCTGAAACTGTGAACCCAAGGCAGCAGCCAGCTTCTGTTTGTTTTGGCTTCTCTGTGCAGTTCCTTCAGCAGCTTGGTTGCCACAGGAAAGTTGTTCTGGAGAAGAAGACAGCACAAGCTCTGAGGCGTATCTGCAGTCACCATGAGACACAAAACTACAACAATGCTTTAAATATAAAAGTGTTAATATGTTAGAGATTCTGTTGTATAGTGTATAAGGCCAGAAACAGAAGCTAGCGGTCAAGAGCATGGGGAGCAGCAGGAGTGGGGTTATCCCACATATTGGGAGCCATTTGATTTTTCTTTTATTATTTAAAGAAATTGAGGAAATGATGTTTCATATAGTATGTCGTTTCTTGATTTGTTTTTTTTTCCCCAAACCACTGAATGTGGCAATTTTGAGTTTAATGCCAAATGCCAAAAATAACCCAGTAGAAGTGTGTGGAATGCAGAGTGGACATTTGGTTTGTTGTTGGGAACAGTGCTGTGTGCTGGACGTTGAAATGGAGCCTAAAATAATTAATTTAAATGTAAATTTGTGTTAAAGGGGTTAAAGAATCATACGGAGCCCTTTAGGGGACATAGGGGAAAAAAAGACAAACTGTATGTGCTACTGACAAACACTAACTCGAGATATCGAGTTTGTTTTGCGAGATCTCGAGTTTGAATTGCAATGCACATTTTGGCCACGAGGGGGCTGTCTGATGCAAGAGACAGCAGTTACAAACATGGCAGCTGTAAGCTGAGCTTTTAACAGTGGACTTAATGTAAATTAACATTGTCCATTTTATTTTTTGTAGCTTGTTTTGGAATTTTTTTTCTTGCAAAGACATAGCACTTGTTAACTGGTCCATTACAAGTCTTCAACCACTGATGCCATTCATTCTCATCAGAATCTCCTGTGGAATGTCACTCATGTAACTTTCAAATTTATTGTCAGCATTAGTTATTTTGGAATATGCGCATTTTTGTTGAAGTACACTAATTAGTTGATACGATCAGACAAGGTCTGATACCTTCAAAAACTGTCTGAACTTTGTCAAGCCATTTGTGTCATGGTAGCGCCCACAAACGCTACTGATATTTTAGTTTTGGAATTACTTGGAAGATTAAAGAATACAATAGCGTTTAAGAAGAAGCAAGGTCTTTGGCAGTTGTGTGCACATCTAGCCTACATTGTAAATTGCATAGTCACATTTTCTTATTTACTGTTTGTATAGTGAAACAAAATGTCTATCAGTCAATCTTTATTGGTAATTAAAATACAATTAAAATACAAATATTGCACAGAGAATTGAAATTGTTTCACCAGACACCAAATTTGCAATTTAAACTACACACTTATTTAATAATGGTTGCAGGAATGAAGGAGTGTCCAGTGTGTCTTCTATATACCCTGTATTTTGCTGTTTGCAATACCCTGACATTTTCAAGTATTTCACCGAATTGTAAATATCTATACAAAAGTGTCACATGACAAACTACTTCCGGTTGAGGGAACGCTGGCGCGTCTTACTACAGCTGCTCACTGGTAACTTTTAAAAAACTTTTAAAGTGTTTTTACGGTTCTCCAGCCATATTCCGACCATATAATCCATCAAGCTTGAAATTTTATCCCTTCGTTTTCGCCTGATGCCTTCTTCACAGCTGTCACCACTTTGTACCTTTGGATCAGTGGGCTAACTTTTGTCTACCTGCTCGGCTCTCTGCCTGGCTCCACGCCATCATCTCTCCTCGGCGCTTCACGATGTGGGCCTGCAGGGTTTTTGTGTGGTCCATACTGATCTGGTCTGTCCTCTCACTCCTGCATCTACCCGTGGAAGGACTCCTTCAGTACTTGGAAGTGGAGCTTCTTAGGCTCCGCTCTCAACGGTCCAGATCTTCACCAACAGCTCTCAACCTTCACCTGGACCTTCCAGCCTTGCCCGAGGTACGTCGATTGTGGTTCTTGACGGACCTTTCTCTTTGGTGGCTCCAAAGGGATTACCTATTTCTGGTCCTCCACTCACCATCCTCCCAGATTCACTGGCTGGTCTGTCAACCACAGTGTGCTAGCCTGCCTGGCTAGGTCGGCTAATGCTCCTCTGTCCAACCACAACACCGACGTCAGCTTCGGTCTGCTGAACATCCGCTCCCTCACGAGCAAAGGTCATCTCATCCAGGATCTCCTCACAGTCTGCAAGCTGGATTTTCTCTGTTTGAATGAGACCTGGCAATTTCCTGGCAACTTCTCCCAGCTCAATGATGCTACTCCGCGTGGGTTTGTTTACACTACCAAACCTCACGGCTCGGGTCGGAGGAGGTCTCACGATACTGCACCGCGAGAAGTGGAAGGTCCTTCCAGTTCCTGTGCCTCCCCTGTCAACATTTGAATGTCTTGCGTGCCAAATCTCCGGCCCCACCCCCACTATCATTGCCACTGCCTACCGTCCCCCCAAGCCCCACACTGAGTTTTTAAATGAACTCTCTACCCTTCTCACCCACCCCTCCACTCTCTCTCCTAATGTTATTCTGCTGGGAGACTTCAATATCCACATGGACAACACTGCTTTTCCCATCACCAATGACTTCACTTCTTCACTCGACAGTTTTGGCTTCCACCAGTTCGCAGACTTCCCCACTCACACCAAAGGTCACACCCTGGATCTGCTGCTCTGGTCTCACCCCTTCCAACTGTGCTGTTGCTCAACTTCACATCACCGACCATGTCTTGGTCTCATTTAATGTTACCCTCCGTCTCTCCATTTCCAAGACCCACCTGTCATCTCATTCCAAAACATAAAGAATATTAACATGGACTCTCTCTCCTCCTGCATCTTCAGCCTGACTTTGGACTTTCCTTCCACCCCTGATGACCTTGTCTCACTGTACAGTAATGGACTCACCAACATCCTCAACTCACTTGCTCCTGTAAAAAAAAAAAACTCCTGATCTCCATACCTTGAAATCCAAAAATCGTCAGCTGGAAAGACTATCGGAAATCTGGACTCACCATCCACAAAGACATGTATCTCACACATCTATCTCTCTACAAGAACTCCATATCCCATGCTAAATCTCAATATTACTCTGGACTAATCTGTTCTAATGTCGGAAGCACTAAGGATCTTTTGTCTGTACTCAATAATATCATCCAACCCCCTGACTCCCTACCACCCCACCTCTACTCTTCAGACACCTGTAACACTCTCCTCCAGTTTTTCAATGATAAGGTCATGAAAATCCACCAGTCCCTTGGCTCCACTACCTCTCCTCTCCCTTCCTCTGAACTTCTCCCACCATCTCTTTTACTGTCCATCTTTGAACTCCCTTCCCCCTTTGTTATCTCCGACCTCATCACCAAGTCAAAGCCTTCAACCTGTCTACTGGATCCCCTCCCCACAGTCCTGGTCAAGTCCTGCCTCCCCTCCATACTCCACCTCATATCAGCTATTATTCATTCCTCTCTGTCCACTGGAACTGTTCCCGCTCTTTTCAAATCTGCTGCCGTCACCCCCATCCTGAAAAAACCTGGTTCAGATCCCAACAACTTCCATAACCTCCGCCCTATTTCTCACCTTCCCTTCATCCCAAAGATCCTGGAGAAAACTGTTGCCTCTCAACTCCACTCCCACCTGACCCACAACAGCCTTTATGAACAGTTCCAGTCCGGTTTCTGCCCCTGTCACAGCACTGAAACAGCCTTATTTAAAATCACAGATGACCTCCTCATGGCAGCTGACTCCGGTTTGATCTCCATCCTCATCCTCCTCAATCTGAGTGCCGCCTTTGACACCATTTCACACTCCATCCTGCTCAATAGACTCTCCTCCACAGGCATCACTCATACCCCTCTTCACTGGTTCCACTCATACGTCACTGGCCGCACTCAGTTCATCCAGCTCAAGTCCTTCACCTCCCAGCCCGCCCCCGTCACTTCTGGTGTGCCCCAAGGGTCCGTCGTGGGTCCCCTCCTTTTCATCATATACCTCCTACCACTCTGCAATATCTTCCGCAAATTTGGCATCAATTTTCACTGCTTTGCAGATGACACCCAGCTCTATCTCTCCAGCAAACCAAACTCCATTCTCCCACCCTCCTCCCTCATCTACTGCATCACCGAAATCAAATCCTGGTTCACCTCAAACTTTCTTAAGTTAAACAGTGATAATTCTGAAATTCTTGTTGGTACCAAATCCACCTTATCCAAAACAAACAGCTTCCCCCTTACAATCGACAGCTCCTCAGTGTCCCCCTCCCCTCAGGTTAAGAGTCTGGGTGTCATCCTCGACAGCTCATTTTCTTTTCTCTCTCACATCAATAAGATCCCCCGGTCTGCACACTTCCACTTACGTAATATAAACTGTCTCCGCCCCTCTCTCTCCCCCTACACAACTGCCATCCTGGTTCACAGTCTCATCACCTCACGCATTGACTACTGCAACTCACTCCTCTTTGGTGTCCCCCACAAATCCCTCCATAAGCTCCAATTGGTCCAAAACTCTGCAGCCCGCATCATTACCAAAACCCTTTCCTCCGACCACATCACCCCCATCCTCCAGCAGCTCCATTGGCTGCCTGTCAAATTCCGGGTCACTTTCAAATTACTTCTATTCGCATTTAAAGCCATCCACAAGCTCACCCCCCCCTATCTGTTCGATCTCCATATCATTTCAAATCAATACTCATCTGTTCCGATCTGCCTACTCCCTGTAATCCACTGCTCCATTTTACTTTGCTGTGCTTTTATTTATTGGTCTTACTTATTTGTATTGTGTTTTTATATTTGTAAAGTGTCCTTTAGTGTTGTGAAAGGCACTGTTAAATAAAATGTATTATTCTTATTATTCTATAAAGCCTATCAACAAAGAATAGGAAAGCAAAATGAATGTAATACAAAGACATTTTATATGAATGGAGTGTAAACACAACAGTATAATACCACTTTTAGAGTTCTTCCAACAGTGCAAGAAAACACAAAATAAATATATCTCAGCAAGACTTTTTAAGTTTGAACCTTGTAAACACAAGTGTTGGCTGCATAAAAGTAAAAAGAGCATTTATAAATGTGTTGTTTCTATGGAAGATGGAAAATAGTGATTGTATCTCCAGCTGTGAGCCATCACACTCTTTGTTATTTGAATACTAGAGCAGGGTTCCCCAATTAGATTTCACCAAGGGCCAAATTCTGACCTGGGCACCAAGCCGAGGGCCACAGCACTGGTGGGGAACACGGTGGTACGGAGGGGGTCGCCACAATAGCCCCAGTCCAGTGACAATACAGATAATAATGTTGAATCTGCACTTATAGTGAATTATAACATTATTAGTTGTGCCTGGGATTCAGGAATACTATTTGTCAGGGTCACACAAAGACAAATTTCACTCACAAAAGTTGCGAACCAACCATTTACTCCAAATAAATATTTGGTTATTAAAGTCTGCTTGGAAAGTTGACAGATTTATAACAGCAGCTAGTTAACTCTAAATAAAATTTTAAAACTATACTTTGCTAGTCTGCTTGAACAAATCAACAGTAATACAACTGTAACAGCAGCCAGTTGTACATACTTAAATAATAAATACTAATATATATATATATATATATATATATATATATATATATATATATATATTTATTTATTTTTATTTTTTTATTTTTTTGTCAAGGGTTTGTTTGACTTCAGTGGTTTTTCATTTATTTAAACCCAAGTCCAAAGCCAGCAGTGATGAGGAGTGCACAATTTTTACAGTGCAAAAATACCAAAAAACCTAGGAAAAAGAAAAAATAGTTACAAGAGATCTGAAAACACAATAAAATAAAATTGGTATCTTTTACCATTCAACACAAAAAAAAACAGATTTCAGCCACACTCTTACTTCTGCTTCAAATTCAAATCTGTCTAAATCTACAGAATTTATCTCTAACTACACCCCCCCTCTACTGGGAAACACTCCCCTTTATATATCCCTAAGCTCCACCCATGGACATAACAATTACCACATTATTTAATTAACAATCTACAATATTTACATGGAACAAACATTAAACTGAAATCATATTAACTCATATAAACAATGGCACCAATTATCCTCCATACATAAACACAAACTGAAGAAAAACCCAAAACAATGAATGAATGTGTGTGTCCTGTAGTCAATGGTCCCCAACCTTGTTATTACCGCAGACCTGTCAACATTTGACACTTTTACCATGGACCAGGGGCAGTTATGTAGATTGTTTATATTGGTCACCGCAAATTATACAGAGCGGGTCTGATCTGTGGGAATCACCTGTCACCATAAATCCATATTTCAAATAAAACAAAATAAATCCTGATATTGTCTGTTAAAATCTTTCATTTTCTTGGAAGTTGGAGGCTCTTCTTCTGTCTCTTCAGTGGTCTTTTCCTCTTCGAAAAGAAACGTTCCAAAGACATCTGTTTTTTTACTTACTTTGCCAACATGTGGGTTACATTTTTGGCATTCAAGTGACAGATGTAACTGAGAGAATCTGGTCATTTTTCAAAATAAAAGATTGGATGATAAATACAAGAGAAATAATGAATGAATTAAGCAATTATTAGGCGGCTGTTGGCCCGGTTCCAAGTGATACACGGACCGGCCCGGGGTGGTTTGATCATGTGTTCAATGAAGCCTGTGAATTATGAGGTTATAACAGTGGTCCGGTTCTGCAGCAGGTGTGTGTGTGTGTGTGCTCCTCCAGATGCCCACCACATGGGGAAATGGCTGAGTAGTGATGATAATGTCCAGTTTAAACATATGTCGCAGGAGAGTCGTGCCTCACACACTCCAAAAAAGACGAAAGGAAAAACACATGCGGGGCAGAGATGACGGCGTGCTTATGTCGCAATGTTACAATATTTCAAAAAAGAATATTTTTTGCTCACAAGTTGGTGTGGGCCAGTCTGTGTCTCCTCATGGGCCTCTTCCGGCCCGCGGGCCGCCTATTGGGGAAGCCTGCTCTAGAGCCTTTATTTGAATAATCTAATGGCTGTTACTTTCCATGTTGTTGCTTGGCTATTGTTGCTGAATAGAGCATACTCTCACCTCTGAAAACCACTTTACCTGTGAATAGGGTTAGGTGTGACCTCAGATGGCTGCAGATGTCAGGAAGTACACACATTTCTTTTCACTCTCTTTAAAAAGGGTCAGATATATCATTTATTTTATATATATATATATATATATATATATATATATATATATATATATATATATATATATATATATATATATATATATATATATATAGCGACTTATATAGCTTAGTGGTCTACACCACTGCAGAAGGTTGCCGGTTCGAATCCCAGGTGTGCCCTTAGGCAAGGCACTTTACGCTATACATGCCTATACCTCTCGATGAGTGATACAATAAATAGAGTCATACGGACAGCGCCTGGGACAACAAGGTCTGCGTCAGGGGTTGAGGAACCAGCATTGTACCTCATCCACGGTACAAAGATACTACAGCAAGGGGGAGCCAGGACGACAGGTCAGCTTGGGGGTGGTTTCACCATCACCCCCAAGTGAATGTGTGTTGGGACACACATTCATTCATTGTTTTGTGTTTTTCTTCAGTTTGTGTTTATGTATGGAGGATAATTGGTGCCATTGTTTATATGAGTTAATATGATTTCAGTTTAATGTATGTTCCATGTAAATATTGTAGATTGTGTGTTTAAATAAAATAAATAAAAATATTAAATAATGTGGTAATTGGTATGGCCATGGGTGGAGCTTAAGGATATATATATATATATATATATATATATATATATATATATATATATATATATATATATATATATAAAGGGGAGCTTTTCCCAGTAGAGTGTGTGTGTGTGTGTGTGTGTGTGGGGGGGGTGTAGTTGGAGATTAATTTTGTAGATTTAGACAGATTTGAATTTGAAGCAGAAGTAAGAGTTTGGCTGAAATCAGTTTTTTTAGTGCTGAATGATAAAAGAGACCAAGTTTATTTTATTGTTTTCAGATCTCTTGTAACTATTTCTTCTTTTTACTGTATTACTGTTGATTTGTTCCAGCAGACTAGCAAAGTACATTTCTAAAATTTTATTTAGAGTTAACTAGCTGTTGTTATAAATCTGGTAACTTTCCAAGCAGACTGTAAAAACCAAATATTTATTTGGAGTAAATGGTTGGTTCTCAACTTTTGTTTCCAGAGTGAAATTTGTCTTTGTGTGACCCTCACCAATAATATTCCTGAATCTCAGACACAACTAATAATGTTATAATTCACTATAAGTGCAGATTCAACATTATTATCTATATTGTCACTGGAGTGGGGCTATTGTGGCGACCCCCTCCCCAATGCCGTGTGCCTGACAGGTGCTGTGGCCCTCGGCTTGGTGCCCAGGTCAGAATTTGGCCCTTGATGAAATCTAATTGGGGAACCCTGCCGTAAGCTATTTTTGTAGCTCACTGGTGGTTCAATGCTCACCTAGCATATATTCCTGTAGGAAGTACGAGAAACGCTTGTTCTATAATCCATTCACTATTTATCTGGTGACTACTACCCAAGAAGGGCAAATGACATGTTCTATATCCACCATACATATATAGCAGTTTCAGACCGCCTTTTAAAAAGGTTCTGAGACATTACAGACCCAACCAATTTTGGGGGGGGGGGGGGGCTACATATCACATCACAGAACAAAGATTAATACTCCATTCAACCACTTTCTATCACCTTTAATATTTCAGTGGATTTAAAACTACATGCATATAAAGCAGTTAAAAAGAAAAGTAACTCACTGTATGATTTGTTAAAATGGTAATATTCATTTGTTCAAAGGGAACATTTTTGTGTTTTGTGTGACATGATTAGAAAATAATAGAAACTATGGACACTGATTGAATGAAATTAGTCAGTTGATGATTTGGAATGTTTGAAGAACAATAAATAATAAACAATACTCCTTTGTGTGAAGTAACGGCATGACATGTGTGTGTTTTCCTGTTCTCTGATCACAGGCGTGCTGAAGTTAAATAAATATATATGTTGCCTCCTCCTGGATCGCTACCCAGGGGAGCAACAAATAAAATGTACTCCATTTAACCCACTTTTCCACGCTCGTTTTGGAATCTAACAGGTCACCCCGAGTTACCAACACAGGATGCGTTTGCTGGCTGGATTTCCCATTCATAGAAAACAACAGAGAAACAAGCTACTCAGAAAAGCCTGACATAACAAGCACATAGGAGTCACTCACATGGGGTTAAGCCCATCCCCCATTGCAGCGAATATGAAGTCGCATTAGCATCTACATGAGAAGACGGTGCCACAGTAGCTGATGCTCAAACTTGAAAGAAATGGTGGAGCAAACTCATTTATGTGCTCTCATGTGCTGCACATTTTCAAAACAAGCGATGGCACAAAACCAAACTGGATGGTATTCTACCATGTCATAGACATGTATGCACAAGTACCAGTAAACTCTGTTGTTCCACCTCCAATCATTTTTCTACAAAGCAATCTGGATGTTTTTTTTTAAATAGAACCAACACACAACGCATTCAATAACAATGGAGGACACAGTAATATGAATGAAATAACAATGGAATGACTCCTTTAAGACATCCTGTTCATGCTGATCTGATGTATAAACATTTAGAGATAAGTCAATCTCACCTGATTCCACGCACTGTCGGCCATGTGCAGCTTCATTTCAAACTTGCAGTTATTCACGACAGTGTTGACGTCTGAACCATCCACCTCCATGCTGTCGCTGGAGGCGTGGCTCATCAGCCTTTCTCTGATCTTGTCCAGGAAGAAACACCTGAACCACAGAGATGAAATAAGATGTTGTTGAAACATAGCAACATATGTGGATTCTTTTTAAATTAATAAAAGGTTTCAACAAGCTCTGCTACTTTTTAAGGCCATTACGAGCACATTTAAGATCATATTATTGCAGAGAGGGTTACACTGAGCCTACTTAATGTAGAAAGATAAGGTGCTTTTTATGATGTATATAGGGTTGCCACCTGTGTCTGACAAAAATCCTGGACATTTTGGCCATCCAATCGGTCTTTTGATTGGAAGCAACGCAGCTCTTTGCACAACTAACCCAGAAAAAAAAAACCAAATACATCAGAAACAAAAAATTCAAATAAAAGATTAAGAATTACTTTTCAACTCTTTCTGGATCTTTCCAGTTGTCATTTTTCTTGTCTCAGTTTTTTCCACTGATCTTTAGATAAACAAATATATATATATATATATTTTAGTAATTTTAAGATAGCAGCTGACACTGAAGGTAAAAAGAAGAAAACAAATAAATAAGAAATAAACAATTCAAGCCTAACCCAATTCGAATCAATAACACATCTACACAATATACAACAGACCAGACAATTATTATTTTTGGCTTCTTTACGATCACAGCAGTATCAATAGGCCGTGCGCCTGCCGTGGACGTGGCGGAGGCCTAATAAAGAAAGAAAAATTCAGAAATGAGCAGGAACAATATGGTGTTTTTCTGACCCCCCCAAACTCAGCCTCATATGAAATCTTTCCACCTCTCCCACGTCACTGTGGGGTCAGAGGTCACATTTGACACACTTACACTCACCTCAGTGACCCTGAGTGGGCGTGGCCCATAGACGCCCATTCATTCTGAGCAGGAGCAAATATGTTGTGTGTGTGAGATGTGCACATGCTCGTACATGGCTCGCTACCGTGAATGTGTGAGTGTGTGCGAGTCGTCCCTGGCGACCGCGTCCCTGGCATATTTTATCCCCTAGCGATCACAGCAGACTCAATAGGCCTTGCGCTGACGTGGTCCGCGGCGAAGGCCTAATAATAGATTAGACTTATATAGTGCTCTTATACAAGCCCCTCAAAGTGCTTTACCCTAGTGACTAGGCCTGCAAGATATTGTAAAAAAATTTTTTTAACCCTGCAATATAAAAAAAATACTTGGGAGGACATAATAGCTGTGTGTTGCCGACGTAAATAGTCAAACTTCTCTCAGTTAACTGTGATTTCCTCTTATTTGTTGCTCATTTTTCAAAGTTGTTACAGATAAGTAACTGACTCATGATTGATTGATTAAGAATGATTGTGATTGGTGGATCCCTGGTTGCAGTGTGTACCCTTGAAATGAGATCAGAACACATCGAGTTTATTCGTCTCCTACATTTCAGGACTATTGCGCAGATGTACATCTTCGATGCTCAAACCATATATTGAGTATATTGGGTATTAGTGACCCATTCATGAATTCAAAAATCATAATCACAGTTCATTTGTTTGTCACTATGCACTTTCTGTTAAATACTGTAACTAAAAAAGCACTCTGAGACTGCAGACCTCTGCCAAGGTAGACCCCCCCCTACCCCGATCACCCCCAAAATTAAATCAGTTCTTCCTGTTCACATTTCCAACATATTCTGAAAATTTCACCAAAACCCGTCCATATGTTTTCGAGTTAGACAAACAGATAAACGCCAGGAGGTAATTAGACCTCCGCCGCGTACCACGTCAGGCGCAAGGCCTATTGAGTCTGCTGTGATTGCAAAGAAGTCTGCTCTTTGAGCTCTAATTTGCCCCCCTGAACATGCACAAAAACTCACCAAATTTTACACACACCTCAGAAGTGTGAAAAGTTTTGATTATATATAGGTTTCGTAAAAGTTGGTAAAAAAATGTGTCTATAGCGCCCCCTAGAAAAGTGACAGTTTGTATTAGGCCAGATCACGCCCCAGTGAAGTTAGAGCTATGAAAATCGTTAAACATGTTCATCATATTATGATTAACAAATAACCTAATGATGGCCACGTCCATGAACCAACAGGAAGTCCGCCATCTTGGATTGAAATTTTAAAAATGGATGGATTTTCATTGTCATCGGAATTTAACGAACTCCTCGTAGGCCGTTGGGCCAAGTCAGCTCAAAATTGGTGAACATGATCTAGACAAGTGGAACATCAAAAGTTATCAAATTTTTTTGGAAAAGTTATATTGTTTTTGTGCTACGATGTCCCCAAATTTTCTAACTTTTCGGGAAAAATAAATTGCTTCACCTCGGACATACGAACACCGATTTAGGTGAAATTTGACACAGACATCTATCTCCCGGGTCTACATCCATTTAGCTAAAGACATTATTATGATTTTGTACTATAGCGCCCGCTAGAAATTTACTTTAATTAAAATGGTTGTAGTTGGGACATACAAACACTGACTTGGCAGACATTTGACCTACACCAGTTTATCAATAGAAATTGTGATTTTGCTCTATAGCGTCCCCCTTTACTAAAAACACAGATTTGGCTCAAATTTGACTCCGACGCCGCTTGGGGAGGTGGGCGCCAGGGGAGGCGTTTGTGAGGGACAGCGAAGGCCTTGGAGACCGCTTGCAGTTTTAATTACATTCCTTACTACTTTACACTTTTCAGTTATTCTGTATTGACACTTGCATGTGACATTACACCTGACCTTGTTTTGCATCTCACCGTTTGTCTGTTTTACTTATATGTTTAATAAAATAGTATTTAATTCCCTCTCATATTCGGACTCATTTATATTGGTATATTGGTTGCCAGTGGTGGTTTAGGTCTATAAAGGCTTTAAACTTTTTAGAAACCCAGGGAACCCATGTTCTTCTTACCGTGATGTAATGATATCATCCCAGATATTCACTGGATCCACTTTGGGATCTGGATACCGCTGAGTCCATAATCTGGTTAGCCGTTTGAGGGAGTCCACAGATACTATCACATTAAACAAAAATGTTACTCAAGGACAAGTAAAAGGAAAATAAAGCAGTTTTTGTTGTTCCATTATAGACCAAATTTCTTCATACACCAGTTTAAAAAAAACAACAACCTATGTTGTAGCTCTCTGAGATCTTCTCAGCAGCGAGGTTAAAATCGCTGCTGAGAAGATCTCAGAGAGCTACAACAGAGCTGTGGCTCAAACAGGAGAGCAGCCAGTGTTTTTATTGGGTGATTTTAACAGGTGTAATATTGCCACTCAACTCCCACAAGACAACAGAACATACTGGACATGTGCTTTGGTTAGATACCAGGGGCATACACATCAAAATCACGGCCACCGCTAGGCCTCTCAGATCATAATGTCATCCTGCTGCTTCCAAAATACAGGTTACGATTAAAGACAGAGGAGATATTAACAAAAGACATTAAGATCTGGAATGAGGAGGCAGCTGAAACTCTGAGGGGCTGTTTTGAGCTGACAGACTGGGGTTTGTTTTTTGATGACTGTGGGGATGATTTTAGCAGACTCTCTGATGTGCTCACCTCATACATTCTTTTTTGTGAAGATATTGTCACCCAAACCAAACATATAACCATCTACCCAAACAATAAAAAATGGGTCACTAAGAAAATGAAAGACTGTTTGATAGGAAAGAGAAATGCTTTTCTACAGGGTGACAAAGTCCGAATGAGGGAGCTGCAGTTCAGGAGGGAGGCCAGGCTGGCTAAAACCTGGTATAAGAACGAGGTGGAAAACAAATTAACATCTGGGAATGCAAGACAGGCATGGCGGGGTTTGAACACCATGCTGGGCAGAGGTACCAAACCTGCGGCACTTGACTGCCCAGACTCTCTTGCAGAACAATTAAACAGCTTCTTCACCCATTTCAACAGTAACGTCCCACCGATCACCTGGACCCCCCCCCCCCCCCCCCACCACCACACAACCCCTCACCATCAATCAACACCTGGTAACCTCCATCCTATGCAGAGTCTACCCCAACAAAACCCCTGGCCCTGACAGGCTCAGGGGCAGGGTACTCAAAGACTGTTCCATCCAGCTAGGAGGAGTGTTTACCAGGTTGTTCCAGAACCTGTTGGACTCAGGTATCGTACCTCACCAATGGAAGGAATCGGCCATCATACCCATCCCCAAAAAAACAAGATCTAAAGATCTGAAGGACTACAGACCAGTGGCTCTGACATCCATCCTCTGCAAGTGCATGGAGAGGGTGGTCTGTTGTCAGTTGTTGGGGGAACTGGAAGGCAAACTGGACCCATTCCAGTTTGCCTACAGGGCAAAAAGAGGAACTGATGAAGCCAGTCTCATGCTTTTAGATACAGTCACCAAACAAATGGACTCCACACATCCACACACAAGGATTTTATTCATGGACTTCTCATCAGCTTTTAATACTGTAAACAATGACACCCTTTTTCACTGCCTTTCATAACTTCAGGTTCACCCCACACTGATTTTATGGATAAAGGACTTTTTAACAGACAGGCCACAGCATGTGCTTTTAAATGGTTTTAAAAACGGGGCTTCCCCAGGGCTGCGTCTTATCTCCACTTCTCGTTTCTGCAAACACAAACAGTATTACCTGCAGCAGAGAAGGGCTGAAACTTTTTAAATATGCAGATGACATGGCCATGGTGGCACACATTACAGACACACAAGCCCTGACCCAGTACCAGCAGGAGGTCCACACCCTGGTCCACACATTTATGGAGAGCTCACTGCAGCTCAACATAACAAAAACAAAAGAGCTATGCTGTGGATCTTCTCTGAAAACACCAAACCTGTTCGAACCCCTGAAAATTCATGGTCTGGGTGTGGAGCAGGTGTCGTCTTTTAAATATCTGGGGATGGAAATGGACACCACTTTGTCCTTTGGGCCACATGTGGACTCCATTAATAAAAAAGCCCAGCAGCGCCTCCACCTGCTCAGAAAGCTGAGGTCTTTTAATGTCAATAAGGACATTTTAACACTTGTTTATAAATCACTCATCGAATCCATCCTCACCTACAATATCTCCACCTGGTACAACTTCCTCACAATCAAACACAAAACAAAACTCTCCCGAATAATAAATCAGGCCAATAAAATCACCCAAACAACCCAATCCCCTCTGTCTGAACTTTACAGTCGCTCAGTGATGAGGAAAGCCCCCCTCATCACTGAGGACCCTTCCCATCCCCTGCATCACTTCTTCATGCTGCTGCCATCAGGCAGGCGCTACAGAACCCCCCCCCCCCCCCCCCCCCCCCGGCCAAGAAAAACATTTACAAGGGTTAGGGTATCCCCTCTGCAATAGCTTCTCTCAATAACACAAAAATATCTGCACTGTGTTTTTAGGGTTTTTAATTATTTTATGTGATTTTATTTCATTTTATTAATGTCTATTAAATTGTGGCTATGCTTTTATGATTGTATTTATTTATTTATTTATTAATGTCTATTAACTGTGGCAATGTGTCTTTCGTGGAGAGGGTGTTTGCTGTAAGAAGCCGTGACAAAGAAGAATTTCGGTTTTTTATGTGGAACAGACAATAAAGCTATCTATCTATCTATAGCATCCATAAAAATACAAATTCTAATTGTTCATATTTTTTGTTCTGTCTCCAGTCTTTCTACTCACCGTCTCCTTTAATGAACAGCAGGAAGTCCTGGATCTCAGTCAAGGCCTGCACTGACTGCAGAATGGTCAGTCGACTCTGGGTCAATAGTGTATCCACACTGGAGTAACTCTGCACAGTCAACAAGAAGCAGTACGTCAAATGTTCAGAGGTGGCCAAAAATAACAGTATGACTAAAACATTCAATAAAAGGATGAAGAAAGGAGAAAAACAGCTTTTGTATTTTTGTTTAATTTTTTTCTTCTTCCGATTCATTTCTAGTAGAGACACAGTTGTGGAAACAAATATCAGACCATCAAAAGTCATCAAAATAATGGTTATGTAGTCAAATACCAACTCCTGTGTGTGTCATGTGACTAAAAAAGAGAAAAGAAAACATGGAGTGCCTGAGAGTACTGTTTTTGTCAGTACAATGTGATAGATATTACTTTATTTTTCGGACTATAAGAAAAAGTTTTTTTTCATAGTATGGCCGGGCTGTGACTTATACTTCTGAGCGACTTATATGTGAAATTATTAACACATTAATATATAATTTTGCATGTTATTTTCACACTGATAACTGCAAGAGGGCACTCTAGGCCTGTGTATCTGTACCTGCTACTTCTGTACCTCTGAAAACTGATCATTTCCACATTATCTGCAGTTGAAAACTGTAATTGAGCTGCAGAAAGAAAGTTTGGTGTGAGCAAGAAACTTGTAAAGAACTGGCAAAAAACTGAATGAAATGAAGAAAACAAAAAAAGCTAATTGTGGGCTAAAAGCCACAGCTAGAGGAATGAGTTTGAACATGGGTTGCTTGAACAACGTGCTGCTGAGAGGTTATAGTTATGCTACAATTATCTAAATAACTGTTAATATATATATATATATATATATATATATATATATATATATATATATACATATATATATATATATATATATACCAGGCACATTCTCAGTTCGTTGTTTATTCATCACATAACATTAGCTGAATGTGTTTACATGATCATACTGTACACCTACTCAGCCTGTTCTCTATTCTATTTTTATTTTAAATTGACTTTTAAAATGAAATGTCTGTTCTTGGTGTTGGATTTTATCAAATAAATTTCCCCCCAAAAATGTGACATACTCCAGTGCAACTTATATATGTTTTTTCCTTCTTTATTATGTATTTTTGGCTGGTGCAAGTTATACTTCAGATGACTTATACTCCAGATAATAAGGTAATATAAAAACTGAAGTGATTGTGGTTATTATCTAACAAACATGGAATATTGATACATTTTTGTTTGTATAATACTTGTCCAAACAAATGTACCTTTAGTTGTACCAGGTATTAACATTAACAAGAAACTGAAGACAATTTTTTTCTGCAACTGTGTGTAAATGTTTTGGTTCAGTGTTTTTGTTTCATAAATACTGTAACAAGGTAAAGTACAATTAAAAAGACAAACTGTGCAGTTCCATATGTCAGAGCAGACCTGCAGGAAGAGCTGCATAGCATGTTTGGTGTAGTATTTGGCCCGGTCGTAGTCCTCCTGCAGGATGTAAAGCAAGCTGAGCTCTTGACTGTAGTGACTTTCCAGAAGCTTCTTACGCTCTTCAACTCTCATGGCTTTGTCAATGAAGTTGAGGAGGGTTTGGTCCTGCTCGCCGAGCTGCAACTGCTTCAACATGCTGCGAATCATGTTCCGCAAATACATTTCCTTCAATGAAAAACAAAATAAAACAGTCAATAAGTTCTTAGTAGCCCATTCAATAAAACACTGAAATGTCATTTGAATAATTAGAATATAAATATATTCATAATGTAAAGAAAAACAAAATAAGTGGTACTTGGCACAATAACCCCCCCCCCCCACACACACACACACACACACACACATTTTACCTGATTTGCTCTATCTCTTATCATTGTAAAAACATATTTTTGGTGACTGTGACCTTTGACCTACATTCACCTAAATTTAATGGGATCTGGTAGGTTTTTCATAAAGCGGCTTACAAACAAACAGACTCTAAAACAATACCCCTCTGCCCTCAGGAGGGAGGAGTATATATACAGCATTCTCCAGAAAAGGAAAGGCTTCTATACCTGGTGCAGAGGTTCTGACCAGATCTTGTCCAGGTCGGGTGGAGTGTTTTCATCAATGTAGACAGTAGAACAGAACTGCAGAGACTTCCATTCAGTTAGTTGACCGTATGCCTCCATCGCAGCGATTTCCCAGAAGTCTTTCTCAGAGTCTGTGGGTTCACCGTCAGTCCAGTCATCAGTGTTCAGAGCCTTGAATGAAACGATATCATTCATTCATTAAACTCGTACTGAATTTTCATCTGTTTGGACATTTACAGTAATAGTCTGGAAGCCAAAGGCCCAAATTCGGCTGAACCTGGCTTCGTTTTTTTTGTATGCTGTTTGTTGTTGTCTAAGGTCTAGTCATTAAGATGAGAGAGGGTGCCCGGTGATATCCCTTTGGCAATTCCTTTATTGTTGGATGTGGTACAGTCATAGTCTAAATTCTGACATTTTGACATTCTTCACTATATGTTCACTAAATTCTATACATCATACTTATTTTTGTGTTTGTTGACATAATAGTTTAAGGCTTGGGGTTAGGGTTGGGGGTGTGGTCATGCAATTGGGGGTGGGACTTCAGGGATGCAAACACAATCATAGTTAGAAAAGAGAAGCAGTGTGGCGGTGCCCCCCCCCCCCTTTCTGAACCTTTATGCTACCCACATCTTACCTCTGCATGATAAATGCAATCACATACTGGTTCTGGAAGTATAACACTGTCCCTGATTTTGTCTGCTGCTGCTGAGACCTGACTCTGGCTTTCTGAAGACTGTTCACCTTGAAGAGCTGTGCCACACTTTGGCTTGACGAAGTGGTCACTCTCAGTTTGTGAATGGCAGTCTGGCAGTGACAATAGTCTGCTGGCGTAGCTGATCTCTTTAGTACAAAGGCTGCACTTAAAACACCCCTTTTTTCTATTTATTTTTGAAATGAGAATAAGGGAATGTCTGTTTCCCTGTATTTAGTTCAACTGTAACATCCAACTTTAACTATGCCCATTTCCAACAGGTCTTGCAACCCTCAACCAACTGTTGCATGAGAAGTGCATCCTTTTCCTGCATTTCTCTCATCCTGAAAATAAATGCAAAGTTGAACATTACTGGTTTTAAATATCATACATTTACAGGGTTGGGTAATCCACCTTAAGAAGATACAATCCTGCACTGTACTCTCTGGTATTATAGTAACCATATTATTTACATGAATCCAGCTTTGGGAACACCATCAGGTGGACAGTTGTTAACGTGTAAAAAAGGGCTTGGATGAATTCGACCTGTTACAGAACGAGCTGTTCAATAAATCATACTTATTAGTATGATGTATATATATATATATATATATATATATATATATATATATATATATATACATACCCTCATAATGAAGGACCCCCAGAAGGAAACAATACCATCTAACTACCGGCCTATAAGCTGCCTCAGCCTCACATGGAAGCTACTATCAGGCATCATAGCGACTAAGATGAGTAGACACATGGAGCAATACATGAGCAGAGCACAGAAAGGAATAGGCAACAACACCAGGGGAGCCAAACACCAGCTACTGGTTGACAGGGCAATTGCCCGAGATTGCAAGACGAGGAACACCAACCTGTGCACTGCCTGGATTGATTACAAGAAAGCCTATGACTCAATGCCACATACATGGATACTGGAATGTTTAAAACTGTAGAACATCAACAGGACACTAAGAGAGTTCATCCAGAACTCAATGAGGCTGTGGAAGACAACTCTGGAGGCCAACTCAAAGCCAATTGCACAGGTGAACATCAGATGCGGCATTTACCAAGGAGATGCTCTGTCCCCCCTGCTGTTCTGCATAGGCCTAAACCCCCTCAGCCAGATCATCTCAAAGAGTGGTTTTAGATACCAGTTCCGAAGTGGAACATCCATCAACCACCTCCTCTACATGGATGACATCAAGCTGTATGCCAAGAATGAGCGTGACATTGATTCCCTAATTCACCTCACCCGGATCTACAGCAAAGACATTGGGATGTCATTGGGACTAGATAAATGTGGGCGGATGATATCTAGAAGAGGAAAGGTGATCACAACTGAAGGGGTTGACCTACCTGAAGGGAATATCACAGATGTTCAGGAAAGTTACAAATACCTAGGGATCCCACAGACAAATGGTAATCATGAGGAGGCAGCTCGGTAGTCAGCCACAGCCAAATACCTACAGAGGGTAAGACAGGTCCTGAAAAGTCAGCTGAACGGCAAAAATAAGATCCAGGCCATTAACACCTATGCCCTGCCAGTAATCAGATACCCAGCTGGGATAATATCCTGGCCACTGGAAGAGATACAAGCCACTGATATCAAGACAAGGAAACTCCTTACCATGCATGGAGGGTTCCACCCCAAGTCCAGTGTCCTGAGGCTGTACACTAAGCGAAAGGAAGGGGGCCGAGGACTAGTAAGTGTCAGAACTACTGTCCAGGAGGAAACGGCGAACCTCCAGGAATACATCAAGAAAATGGCCCCCAATGACCAACTGCTAAGTGAATGTCTCATATATATGTACACTAATTAAATTATATATTAAATAAATATATTAAATATATATTAAATATATCTAAAACAATTGCAAACAAGTAACAGTGTGCACATTACACTCTGTATTTCAGGAGAGCCATTTTCACTTTGAAATTCAGTATTATGCAGTGTGCACTGTGCACAATTTGTTACTTGTTTGTAGTGTTAATTTTAGCAAAAAATAGAAACATATTTTTATTTTGAACGTTACTTGATTATTAGAATGTATATCAAGAATTGTGCATTGTATACATTTTGACCCACTCTAATAATCAAGTAATGTCCAAAATAAAAAATACCTTTGTATTTTTTGCAAAAATAAAATATCTTGGTGCTTTTAAACAACCTGTAAAACATAAAATAAATATTTAAACAATTAAAGTTACAAACAAGTAACATATTGTGGACAGTGCACACTACATAATGCTCCTTTTCAAAGTGAAAATATGTCTCCTAATACATGGAAAATGTAAACAGCAATACAAAAACAATGTAAAAACTAGTAAAACTACGAGCGGTATTATAGGCCCTCACTTCCCCTGCGACCTCCTCCTCACACGACCGCAGAGAACACCCGACAGCGGGAGGATGTTTTTTAACCCCCTTTCAAAAACTGTAGGGGGTGGCAGAGAGCCATTTTGTGATCCCAAGTCCAAAACCAGCAGTGATAAGGAGTGGAAAAAGGAAAAAGAAAAAATTGTTGCAAGAGATCTGAAAACACAATAAAATAAAGTTGGTCTCTTTTACCATTCATTCAGCCACACTCTTACTTTAACTTCAAATTCAAATCTCTCTAAATCTCAACTACTCCCCTTTATATACCCCTAAGCTCCACCCATGGCCATACCAATTACCACATTATTTAATTAACACACAATCTACAATATTTACATGGAACATACATCAAACTGAAATCATATTAACTCATGTGTTTCTCAGTAGTGCGGGGGGTTTAGTTGAGATTTAGAGAGATTTGAATTTGAAGTTAAAGTGAGAGAGTGGCTGAAATCATAGTCCATCTATGATGACATTCCTGACCTGCAGAAAGCCATTCTCTGTTTCATCACAAAGAGGCATGTCACATGGGAAAAGCCACAGGCCTGATGACCCGCGGTAGTATGGTGTGCTCTGTGGTATTCCAGCTCCAACCACAGAGGATCGACTCTAAAGGTGCAGAAGCTGTTTCTGAAGGCATCATTCAACATTACTCTTTTACAAATTCTACACGTTTACACACCACGGTAACCACACATAAACAACTTCTTCCAACCACACACTTACACATTGTTGTGGGTTCTTATTTACATCCACATCAGATGTAAGAGAAATTAAAAACAATTCTCTAGAATAATTCTCACATGCATAGTGAAATGAAGTATGATTTTGGGATCGCCGTTTGATTGGGTGAGGACAACATTGTCACCCAAGCAATATGTGATAGGCATTCTAGTCTAAATAAGTGATTAAAAAAACATTCTAACGTGCCCTTTTCTGTTCATTCTCAAATGCTACAAGAGGATGCAACACCTGCCTGCGGATCCCCAAAACCTGCCCAGCAGTATTTCCAAATTGGTGTACTTTATTGTATATTTCCCATATTTTTTTTCCATGTGTTTTGGATTATGTATTTTTTGTAAAAATAAATAAATAAAAATCAATAAAAGTGTGGTCAAAGTGAACTGTGAATTTCATTTTCTGCATTTTTTTAAATTATTTTTTTAAATAAATACTGGCACCAGCCAATAAAAATATACAGTACAAAAATACAGCGCAAAAGAGCAACATGCAACAGCACAAATAAACTTGAGTCAATATGTGGGATAAAACCCACATAGTGGTGGTGAGGGTCAGGGTACCAGCCCCTAACTATCCACACACAACTTGGCCCAGGGAGCCATAGTGCCACACAACAAATTGCTGATATGCCGCATATCTAAACTGTCTGTCATCTTTTGGATTTGGGGGGGGGGGTGTTCCTGAGCACGAACATCATTCTAGATTCTCCTGGCCAGACGAAGGACACCCTCATTCAGAATTAGAAGTTCCACCTGTGATAGGAGGGAAATACAAACTTGTGGTGGCTACAAGTTATGCGTTTTCACATTATAACATGCACCGTAAAGGTTTCATTTTTTGTTTTCGGGACATGTTTGTATGTCGACAACATTCATACGTAACATTAGCATTAGCAAGATAAACTTGTTGTTGGTTATATTACATGACAAAATGTGAATTTTTTTTACAAGAGCAAATATTGGTACGTGATGGAGTGTTTTCTCACCTGAGACATGACACTTGAATTTCACGTTTTAAATACTTTCTACACCGTAGGGGAGATGACAACCTCTAGTCTTCGTAGCCAACACAATACAGCTGATGCGCGTTTATGAGCATGGAGCTGAGAGTGTGAGCGGGGCTACACAGCCAAAACATGAGGGGAAGGGGGAGAGGAATTGTTTCCTTACGAGTCTCATGTCGGAAACTAGCTTGTTTCGGAACTCTGCCTGCCGCAGATTTAAGTTGAGGGGCGAGTGTGAGGGCTGTATAGCCCTCAATAGTGAGATTTCCCAACACCACCCTTGGGAGCAAGGGTTACCCTGAATGCATTGCATATGTTCAGCAACAGACATGGCTTCAAAGAAGTCGAGCTACAAATGTCAGTATTTTCTTTGTTAATGGAGATATAAAAATGACGAAAATCTTATTATTTTAGTTTAGGTCCATTTCATGGATTATCTACCTCATTAATACATAACATGTCGTTTTTTTATTTTATGATCTTTTTTCAATAGTGACTGGTGCGGACAAGCTAGCTATCGTTTAAATTAGCCAACGTTACAAAAAGTGTCATTTATCATGGTGGTAATGTAGTTGTTTTGTCAAGATCACAGCCTATATAACATGCTTGTGCCGATAATGATATGTGACCCCCCACCAGTAAACCAGGCATAAGTGTGTGTAAATCCAAACAGAGTTATGTGTGTATCTTGGTAGAGTGTAAACTAAGGTTTAAGATGGTGAAAAAATGATGTTTCTATCACAAGTAGAACCAAAGTTATGGTCATTTTAATATCCACATTTGGACATATTTTACAATTTGCATATTTTTAGATATTGTCCGTTAAAGTTTTGGACTGTTTTGGGGTAGGAAGTCCTTAGCAACGCATAATAATTTGTATCCGATTGACACAAATTGTTGACAGATGTTAAAGGACACTCTGATGGACATGTCACAGAAGTTTTATATATTATAATAATAGGACAGAAGTGTGACGTATTATAATCATTTGGCTTACACCATTGGACAGAACATTCAATATAAGCTTTTACCTCGTACCAAACACTTGGGTGTTTACCCACGGAACGGAGATCGTTTTGTTTGGCGAAAAGAGGTGGAAGTCGTCTTTGTCTTTGCTCAGCAATACCTGAACTTTTGTCGCCGCTTAAATAATTGACTCAATAAACACCTTTATTGATTGGATTTCAATGTAATGACCACAGGAAGTGAACATAGAGGTGTTAAGGTACCGTTTTTTGATAAGGTGTAAACACTAATAACAAATCACCTTCCAGCCTAAATTTGGCTGTAGCTCTGAATGGCTCAGCGCCACTTATGCCTGGTTTGGTGGTGGAGGGTCACATATAAGATGACCGGGCTAATGTCGTCTCCCATAGCCGCAGATTTACCTAACAATAGTTATAGCTGGTGTTTACCTTTCATTGAGCCGTGGTATGCGGTGACAGCTGAATATGTCTGTGGTTGTGTTATTTATACAGATTATTTGTTTGATAGCTTTAACTGAAGGAATAACTTACAGATAGTCCACAACTATTTCAAAAGCATAAACCTGATGGACCAGTGGATGATAGCTGTGTTTGTGGTTTATGATTAAACAGGCAGGGTTAACAGTGCAAATATAAAAAAAATAATAAAGTTGTGTTTCATTTCAGGGACTACAGAGACAATGTTGAGCCCTAATTAATTTCAGGGCCCGCATTGTCTCTGTTTAAGGGGAGTCCCATTTTCAAGTCACAAATAACCCTTTAACCCTTAGTTTTGAGGGTTAAGGGAGGAATTTTTAAGTGGGTGGTTGCCTTGTTCTCAGTACCTCATTGTAAAGTTTCACGGCTTCTGCAAAGTCAGTGGAGGCTTCAGCTTGAAGAGCAGCACAAGTGATGGATTTGGTCCCAACTTTACCCCCAAAGATTCCACGAACAACATCATAGTCCTCTAATGATCTGTAAAGCCTGGAGAACAAAACACACATGCATTAAAATGTAATCCAGGGCTGTCAAACCCATTTTAGTTCGGGGTTCAATTTGATCTGAATTGGGCCTTACCACTAAAATAACAACATAATATATAAATAATATTAACTCAAAATTTTTCTCCACGTTATAGAGCAAAAAAAAATAAAAAAATTCACATCTACCAACTATCCTTTAAATCAATGTGAACAACATGAATAAACTGACACTTCTTCAGAAAACTAAATGCAATTTTAACAAGATCATGTCAGTATCATTTATATTCACTATAATTTTTGTATTTCACAAATTTAACCCACAGGTCAGACTAGACCTGTTTTGGAGCTGGATTTGGTCCCCGGGCCACATGTATGACAACTTTGTTTTACATCCTCTTGTTTCTCAAAGCATCACATTACTCTAGTACCTTGCGAGGTGGATCCATTTATTGGTGTCAGGGGGGATTTCTTTGCGTCCTCGTGAGCGTTTGGTGGGTGGTTCACTTGGCGGACCATCATGCAACAGGCCCTCCTCCAGCAGTAGGATGCCCAATGGTTGCTGCAGACTCATCAGGCAGGTGGAGCTGACGTCTGCAGGATTGAGCTGCAGCAGATCCTTATGCTGGTAGCACATGTCCTGACAAAACAACCAAGAGCCCTACTTACAAATATACAAACACCCTTAGAAATTATACTAATGATCATGTGCTGCAGTATTATCCGTCCGTCCGTCCGTCCGTCCGTCCGTCCGTCCGTCCGTCCGTCCGTCCATCCATCTATCTATCTATCTATCTATCTATCTATCTATCTATCTATAATCTATCTATCTATCTATCTATCTATCTATCTACCTTTAACCTAGAATTTTCTAATTTGTCCATCAAGGTTCTGATGTCAATGTTCATCAACAGTGAGGGAAAAAAGAAGCTATATGTTAAACTGAGTATACAGGAATGAAAAGGAAATTCATGATTGGTCCTATCTCTGATCATGGTGAAAACACATTTTTGGTGACTGACCTTTGACCTACATTCTCCAAAATTTAATGTAATCTATTCTGGACCACTTCACACCTTTACTGAAAATTTCAAAGAAATTAGTCCCGTAGTTTTTGCAAAAACTTGCTGACAAACAAACAAAGAAAAAGACTCAACACAATACCCCTCTTCCCTTTGGGTACGGCGGTAATAAACACTTGGGGGTACATTTCCATTTCCAGTCATATTTTCCTCACCTGCACACATGCCACAAATGGAGGGTAGCAGATTGTACTCTTGAGGAAAGTGTTCATGTTACACCTCAGCTCTTCTTTAATCTCATGCGTCTCCTGGGACGATTTCTGCTTTTCCACTTCTTGAAGGATCCCAGCAAACAGGGAGCTGAACAATTGTTTGGCTAAAATGGGATCTTTCTACAAGGAATAAATGGAAAAAAATCATATCTGTAATTAATTACATTAATATAATTATGATTAGGGCTGCATGATATTAGCTGACATTGCAATTTTTTTACAACCCTGAGATATGTTTTGATATGAAAAAATCCTCAGGAATAAATAACAGGTGTGTGGTGACCACACAAAGGGTCAAACAGATTAGTGGTCAACACAGAACATACGTTTCAGTATCATTCTTCTGTAGCTGAAATAATTAAATAAATTAAAAATAAATAAATGTATGAATAAGACAAATAAATAAACAAAAATACCTAAATATAAATGAATAAAAATAAATAGATAAATTTAGGACTGATGAAGATGCTTGTTAAAACGTTCGTCTATTTGGCCAAGGTGGTCCTGCTTGTATTGTTGCCAGTTTAGCTTGATCTGAGCGCTGACTAAAGAGAATTTCTTTGAAGGACTGGACCGTTGCTTTCCACCCTATCCATCTGACAAAACTGACAGGAACATTCGCGGAAAATTTGGAGTGACGAAAGTACTTTGGGGCAAGCCCCTCCGGAAGCCATAGAGATTGTATTGAAGTGACTGTTGCGTAAAAAAAAAAAAAAAACATGAAAAGTTCATGAAAGTCTATCAGTGAACTGTTGAGCGATTTTCAACATAACTGAAATCACCCTAAAAGGGGTGGTACCAAGTCTCACTGACTGTACTTTGGATGATGATATCCACAGAGAGACAGATGAGACCAGTCAGCTCTGCTAAAGTAGGGAAGGGTGAAAATAAAAAAAATAATTTATTTATATTTGCCATGGTGTGGCAGTGTGTCGCCCAAACACCCTTATGGAAAAACCGCCCACACTCCTGAGTATTTTTTCATACTGCAATATCAAATCACAATGTCAGTTTTTTCTAATATGGTAAATGTTCTGCACTTTTATAGTTGTTTTCTCATCTTCATGGTGCTCAAAGCACTTTACATTAGCCTCACGTTCACCCACACACATACACACACACACCCATACACACACACACACACACACACACATACACACACTAAGATTTCTAAGATTCTGTCCTGTTCTAAGACCTACTGGTAGATTAACTTAAGATTCAGTGTCTTTGCTCAAGGACACTTTGACATGTGGACAGCTGAGCCGGGACGCGAACCACCAACCCTTCAGTCATTGGACAACCTGCTCTACCAACTGAGCCACAGCCGCCCTACTGTAAAAATGTTAATGTTTTATATAAAGCACTTATAGTTGTTTTGTGCAGGAATTGTGTTTCACAAATAAACCTCCATCACCTGAACCACCTCCATCTGAAACTTCTTATTCACACAGGAGTGTTGGTTGTACCTGGGCGAGAGCTTGTAGTGGTGCGATGAGACTGCTGTACGGGATCTGGACGTCTGGAAAATCTCCCACCCTGTAGTTACGATACAGAGTCACTTGAGCCTCCTTCTGCAGCCTTCGATCAGCTTTTTCTTCCTGTTAAACACAACACAATCACTCATTTACGTGATGTTTTTTTTAATTCTGGATTATTTATTACCTCCACTAAGGAGGTTCTGTTTTTGCCAGAGTCTGTCAGTTAGCAGGATACCTCAAAGACTTATGGACAGATTTAGCTGAAATGTTCAGGGTAGGTTGGTAATGGGTAGGTCTAGAAATAATTAGATTTTGGTGTGATCATGGGGGTGGGGGGTCTGCTCTTGGAGTGCTTTTCTAGTTCTGAATAAAATAATTCATAATTTTTCATTAAAGCTATTTCTTTCGTGTTTACATAGCCCTGTTAATTCCAAGTAAAGGTGCCCATGGAAACAGCCATATTCCGCTCTAGTTAATTGGTCTTTCAGAGCTCGAGGTACAGAGGGTTCTGATTGGACAGAACAGCCGCTTAATGTCCGGATGTCTACTGGAAAAAAACAATGGCGTCCACTTCCTGTTTTGCATTGGTTTCAACTATCAACATGTTAGATCAGAGACTACATGTGATGTTTGACTATATTTTTGTCCTAATTATGAAGCAGCAGCTTGACCCAATCAACCATGGGAATCAAACTAATGCCCACAGCGAAATATGTGCATCATCAATGCCAAATATGTACGTCATGGCAACAAGACCAGGAGCATGTGCAGAATGACAGGAATAATGTTAAAGAGGAATTACTGAATTCAGAATTAATAGCAGAATAAACCAGTGACTTCATTCTGAATTCAGTTTAATTGTGAATTATAATTTTCAACTGGAATTAGGTGTTTACATGGTTCATCTGAAAGAGGAATTAACTTTTATTCTGAATTAAACAGGAATAAAAAAACTCCCATGTAAACAGGACTAATTACTATGGAACTGTTAGTCTTATTAAACCCAGATCTGTCCTTTACCTTCTTCTGCTTTTGATGTTGTATTTCTTTTTGTGCATATTTCAAGCTAACTTTCTCCTGGTCCTTGAGAAACCTGCGCCGTAATCTCAGGATGTTATTACGTTGTTCGTTTTGTGCTGTTGAAAAAAACAAACAAATGAAGAGCAGAGATTAGAGCAGAGATAAATGATTAAATTATAAGTAAGTGTATACTGTACATATATATATATATATATATATATATATATATATATATATATATATATATAAAAATACTGAACATATATATATACATACCTACGTATATACACACACACATATATATATATATATATATATATATATATACTTACACACACATATATACATAGGGGCTGTGCAATAAATTTAATTTCGATCACGATTACGATTATTAGGCTGGTCGATTACCAAAAAGGTGTTATCGAGAAAATAAGATTGTCGACGCTTCATTTCGCACGTGTTCTTGTGCAAGCACATCCACGCTCGTCCACGCGAAAGCCCGCAGCTCATGCACGCCCACTATTTGCATCTACTAGCTACACATGGAAAGGTGATTTGAACAATGTTAGAGCCGCAGGAAAAACAGCTTGTAGGCAAGAGGAAAAAGACTTTGTCTATGAGGAAGAAGACGCGGAGAAAAGACACATAATATGCAAAAAGTGCTTTGTTGTCGTCTCTGCTCCAACTGGCAACACGACGAACCTTTTCAACCACCTAAGATTTAACCACCGAACCGTCTATGATGAGGTAATTAAAAAACAAAGAAGCGCAGAGCCAAAGACTACACCGTCATCCAGGGCTGGACTGGATCAGGGTTCAGGCCGGGAATATCCCGCAGCATCCAGCACCATGGAGGCAGAAAAAAAAATCCCCTCCAAAAACCACACCTTTGGGGGTTGAGGGGGTTTTTCATTTTCTTTTAACAATTAAAGTAATACTATTACACTGGCTGTGACACAACACACTATTAAACTAATGTATGACAACAGCTCAGTACAGTACAGCTCAGTACAGTACAGCTCAGTACAGTACAGCTCAGTACAGTACAGCTCAGTACAGTACAGCTCAGTACAGTACAGCTCAGTACAGTACAGCTCAGTACAGTACAGCTCAGTACAGTACAGCTCAGTACAGTACAGCTCAGTACAGTACAGCTCAGTACAGTACAGCTCAGTACAGTACAGCTCAGTACAGTACAGCTCAGTACAGTCCAGTACTTTTCTCTCATCCTCTCACTGCCTTCACCATATTTTCTTTTGTCTAAGGTTACTTACATATGTGTTATTAAGAACATGTTTGTATTATTTTGTCAGCAAACTTTTCAGATGTCATCTTAGTATGGCTAATAAACACTAATATTCAATGTTAAAGTTCAAAGGTCAACAGCCTATCCTATAACTGAAGTTTAAATATCTGTCAGTCTTCCTGCAGACCACCTGTGGAGTTTTACCCATATGTCTAAAAATACTGTATGCATTAAAATTAACATTACATTTATTCATATGTGCTCATATATACTATTCTGTTTTTCAGTTTCCCATCATATTGGAATATTGATCAAATAAAACACACTAATCTTTACTGTCCACACACACAATCATACAACTCTCCAATCATCATGAACGCAATTATAATGAAAATAAGATAAAATAAAGTCCAAAAGCCCTGCTGTGATCAAAATATGGGATCAATTTAAAAAAAAAAACCTTCCTGAAAAGGTCAGTAGGTGGCACATTTTAGCCAAACATAGCCAAACTAAACATAAATTGAAATCATGCCTATAGCAACAATAAAAGCACAATATAAATCCAGAGCTAACATTAGCATTAGCATCAGTAGCACTCTGGCTGCTGCTGGGTTTAATAAACTACTCAGTTAATTTCTGACCTTTCACCTCCTCCTTCTTTTTCTTTCCATTACAAACGTGAACATAACTAATGATAATCTATGATTTAGTAAAAGGTTAATGATACCTGTCTAGGCTAACCCTCGTCAATGTTTTTCTCTTTTTTCTGGAGTTAGCATTAGCTTAATGCTATGTTATAAATTAGCTTAGTTGGCACCTCGCACAATTAACTGTAATGTTATGTAACATAAGCTGGCTGTCAATATTTGGCAAATATCTATTTAACTTTCAAAAATGATGAGTTATCTCAAACTACTGTAATAAATAAACCTTTTCGTTCCAAGAATCACACAGATTGACTCCTCCTCCGACTGTCTGATCTGTCATTTTTTTTTTTTTAATTTATTTTATCTCGGTCAAAATACTTCCAAGATGCGCTCTGGCAAAGAGTATATGATTCAAGATAATGATCTGTACTTCGGGCTACTTTTGTTTTCGACGCGGTGATGATTTTGCAACAAACATAAAATGTATAGAAATGTGAAGACGTTACGTGCGCCGCTACTCAATGAATGTAGCGGAAACACTGCAATCACAATGTGTTTCTTAAACAAAAAAACCCGCTACCAATCACTACCGCTGTGACTCTTCGGAGCTTCGAGCGCTTTATCATTGTTTACAAGCAAACTAATTGGGGCGGGGGTCAGGCCAGGCAGGCCACTGAGCAGGCAGGCCAGCGGGAAAAGTCCCGGTTCTCCCGTGGGCCAGTCCGGGCCTGCAGTCATCTGAAAAAAAGCATTCAGCACCAGTGGTAACATTGTGACTTGCTTGAGATCATCCTTAAAACCCGGATCACGTTAATAGACTGGTGTTTTTAGCCAAAAATCTTTAAGGTACATTTCGGGGCCTGCAGCACTAGGTCAAGTAAATATGTTCATTTGATTTGTTGCAGTTCTTCATAATACGTCAGGATTTCATTTGAGTGCAATAGGTTTTTTTACTTGATTTAAAATTTGCACTTTAATTTAGATTTGTGTTTATGTGGCAGTGTTGCCAGTATATTACTGTGAAGTTCTTGAAATGTGCACTTTTTATTTATATATAATATATGCTTGGATTTATAATTGAACTTTTTCACAGATTCTGACATTCCTCAGTTGCAAAATTTTAAGATTTTGTTTGTGGGGAAAAGCACATTTTAAAGTGAGTAATCATTTGATTTGTTACAGATCTTTACCTCAGCATTTCATTGGACTTTGTTTACTTGATTTTAAAATTTGCACAATTTTTTAGCCAAAAAAGTTTGCATTTGTATTCTTGCGCACTATTTCTCAATTGCACTATTATATATATATATATATATATATATATATATATATATATATGTGTGTGTGTGTGTGTGTGTGTGTGTGTGTGTGTGTGTTGAAACGGTACATCATGAGCCAAGAAAAAAACAAAGCCAAATTCCTTGTATGTGTTCACATACTTGACCAATAAAACAGATTTTCATTCTGAATATAATCCCCACAGTATTAACTACTAATAATAACTAATAATGGTTTTTCTCATACCTCTAGTATGACTGTCCACCTCATCTGTGGACGCAGTGAGGCGCCTCAAGCCAAAACCTTCTCCTACTGGTCGTCTCGCTGGCGCTTGTCTCTCTTTTTTATCAAACACCAACAACAAAGATGTAGATTCAGAGCCAAGTGTGTATTCTGCAAGAGTGTCCACGCTGCTACCAGTCAGCCAGTTATAGGCCAAACGTCGACCTGGGTAAAAAAAAATAATTTTTTTTTTAAAAGTTAAAAAATAAGCTGCTGTAATGTCTGTAGAGTTTTTAATACACCGTGTGGTTTGACTAGGAAGTTAAATCAATGCAGTACCGGTGGTCTGGGTTTGGCTAAACTCCAGGGAAGTCTGGGTAGCTCGGAGTCTTCCCTGCATGGATCCAGACTGGGATGCGGCCACACTTTCAGGGTTTTGGGAACTTTGGGTCTCAACAAACATGGGGGTCATTACTGTGCTCCTGAAGCGCCAGTTGGAATCAATTACATAGTCCTGCAGAGATGAGATTATTGATCACAACACACCAATGAACACAGAATAGAATAGACATGTATTGATCCCTTTACAGGAAATTCAATTGTTACAACAGCAGAGAATATGGTGCAGTAACAAGCTGTCCGCTACAGATGCCAGGTAAAATTCCATGAAAGAGATGAGAAGGGAAAGTTGCAAGTGCACATAAAGAACTTAGACACACAATTAACACAAGACACATAACATTACTCAAGGTCCATGAGCTGGAGTGTTTTCTTCTTGGGACACAATGTGAAGACAGTGGTGTTACGGGCCCCACCCTTATCTGGTTCATTGGTCATTTCCTCCTCGTGATTCTCTGCTGTGCTGACGTGTTATGTCTTTTATGTAAAACCTGCTGCTCGGAGCCCTGTACGTGGTTGGTCCGTGGAAGTCGCTGGGAAAACTAAAGTCCGTCCCTCTGGCCCCTTCCCCGTTCTGATTGGCTCCTGGATTCCCGCCTCTCCCTTTTCCGTCCTGTTCCTGCTCCAACCAATCAGACTCCTGCCACTCGATTGAGCCGCCTTCTATAAGACTGAACACCTTGGAGAAGATCACTGTGTCCCAGTCCACCACCACCACTCGTCCTCTGTGTCTCTTTAGGATCACTGTGTCCCAGTCCACCACCACTCGTCCTCTGTGTCTCTTTAGTCCTGTCACTAGGCTAGCATTATTTGTGTGACTTATTTATTTATTTGAGACACTCGTTAATTTAGTTTTCTTTAGCTTTTGTTTGCCTTCAGTTAAAGAAGCTAAATTTAGTTATTTGAGTTTGTCATTCCATACTTCGTTACCCGTATTTAAAAATTTTACCTTTTTGTTTCCTCACATTGTATTTCCCCTTTTGGGACACCTTTTGTTAATTCACTTTATCAATTATTAAATTTACAATTTTAGTTCCATTTTACATCTTGGTTTTTGTGTTATTTCCTGCACACACCCCTAGATGCCACCTGCAGGACGTAATAGTGGTATAAACAAAGAAAAAGGTTGCAAACAGAGCACAGACATATCATTGTAGGAGAATTCAATGACACATGAGGGATAAGACACAAGAAGCCCAAACAGAGACATCTCATTCTGCTCTAGGTGAAAAATTAACCCCTTGTAGGGTTATACTACACCCTTAAAATAGACTTAACCCCCACATCACTCATCTGCCCGGTACTTCCTCAGTACATCAACCTCTGCTCAACCTCACCATGGAGCTAATCTGTCCCACACAGTTCACAAGATTGTCCTGGGACTGGGTCAATGACCGCTTTAGTCTGGTCACATCTGTGAAGATGAAATACTATGTGGAGTATCTGGAGAACACGCGGGACGACAGCCCGCACTACATCTTCGACAGCAGCTATGGCGAACACGCCAAACGCTGAAAATCCTGGAAGACTACCAGGTCCCCGTCTTCTTGAGTCCCGTGTTCAGTTGTCTTGTTCTTTCAAATGTATTTTCATTGTCAAACAGCATATATATATATATACATATATATATATATATATATATATATATATATATATATATATATATATATATATACACATATACATATACACTGCCACTGCTATAAGGCATAAAATGGGATCAAAACAGCATTATCATAGATGTCATTTTTATATTATTCTGAACAAATTTTGGCAACATAAGTTTACAATAATAACACAAAAAAAAGAACGAAAAAAAAGAAGGAAAAAGTTCATTTTGGGATCCATGAACTTCTAGTTCATAATTTGGAAGAATGAACGATGAACTGAACTAATTCATATTGACTAACTTGAACTGAACTTTGAACTAGTTCCTAATTAAGGTGAACTTTCCCAACACTGGATGTTACCTATTCTTATTGTATGACTTCATTATAAATCCAAACTAAAATCCACTGCAAGGGGAAAGAGGTAGACATTTCCACATTAATGCATATACACACAACACATTGCACTTGTCCTCTTATTAAATGCTGGCCAACAGTCGAACTGTGGCAGGAAGAAGCTGTTAAAAAATTCTATTGCGTGTGTAATAACGCCATCATCATCATCATTATATCATAACATCTCATTTTTAGTGCCTTTGTTTTTTCATCTTTAATCCACTAACCTGGAAGGTACATTCTGACAGCGGATACTCGAACATGTTCCGTTGGAAGTCAGGACTCTGGCTTGTCATTTCCAGCAGCAGGTTGGTTGCCAAACTCAAGAAACACCTTTCTATTTTACCACTGTACAACGAGCGCAGCACCATCAGCATTCGCTCAAAGGTGGCAGTCGGAAGGCGATTCTCCTGGCTCCAGAAGTTCTGCACATAAAGTCTGAAAGGATAAAACATGATGTCATTTCAGTCATAGCAACCAGGAATAGAAGAGAATCACTTTATTGTCATTACACACATTTATGTTACAATGAAATTATGCAGCCCTTCCCCCAGTGCAAATCGAGCATAAAGATAAAAACACAATAATATGTAATAAATAAGACTTGATATATATTAAAAATAAATGTGCTTAAAAAAGCTTTAAAAGTGCTTTTTCTAAAGAGCTAAGAGATAAAGTGATAAAAGTGCCCCAAAATTAACATGTTTAAAAGCTGTATTACCCCAAAGATAAAAAGGATCTAAGCCCGTTAGTTTAGCTCCTCCCTAAGTGTAGGCAGTTGAAGAAACATCGACCAGGGTGGGATGCGTCTGCCGGTTCCTTTCCCTCTTTAACCCCCTAACGTTCACGATGTCCTCCAGGGAGGGCAGGGGGCAGTCAATTATATTTTGGGCTGATTTAATAACACCCTGCGTACCACACTGTTAAACAAACGTCAGCACACTTTCCACAGTGAAGTGATAAAAAGTCTGCAGCAGATTCACATACAGGCTCTGTTGTGCTTTTCCAACTAATGCAACTGTATTTGTGTACCACCTGAGGTCCTCTGCTTTATGTACCCCCAGGTACCAGAAAGAGGAGACCCTTTCCACGTTTATCTGGTGTGGGCTGGAGTGGGCATAGTGTTCCGTTTATCCTCCAGTCCAGCACTATCTCCTTTGTTTGGCTGGTGTTCAGATGCAGGTAGTTCACTGAACTCCACATTGCTAGACTCTCAATGTCCTTCATGTACGGTGCCTTGTCCCCCTTGAAAATGAGGCGCACCACAACGGTGTCAGCAGCAAATTTCACCAATATGGTAGAAGGGGGCGTAGTCATATGTATATAATGTGTACAGGGAAATATTAACACACAGCCCTGAGGGGAGCCCGTGCTGAGTCTACGGGTGGAGGATACATGGGGCCCACCCTCAGACACCCTACATGGGGCCCACCCTCAGACACCCTACATGGGGCCCACCCTCAGACACCCTACATGGGGCCCACCCTCAGACACCCTACATGGGGCCCACCCTCAGACACCCTACATGGGGCCCACCCTCACTGTCTGTGGCCACTCTTGTCAGGAAGCTGCTGATCCACTCACCAGTTGGTCAGCTTCTTGAGTATGTTTGGCAGAATGGTGTTAAATGCCAAACTATAATCAATGAAGATCATCCTCACGGAGCTGCCCCGTTTCTGCCCATGAACCGCAGAAGCGTGGAGGACAGTTAACACCACATCAGCTGTTGATCTTTTTTTCCTGTATGCAAACTGATGCTGGTCACATCCTCCAGTTTATGGCAAGCCAAAGTGTTCACATAGCCACGCGTTTCCTTTATTATATCACGCGTTACGGGACGTGCTCTGGTACGCGCAAGGTTCTAAAGGTTCAGTTGTGTGGAATTGTTTTGGGTTTTTAGGGTGTGATGAAGCCCAGCTACTGCCTGGTTGTCAGCTGTGTCTTCACACTGTTGTTGTTGACGGTAGCGGTACGACCACTGTGTTCACATCTGAAGCAAAAGCATCCAGTGGGGGGGGGGGGGGGCAGAAATCTTAGAAATGTTCTTCAAAATGTTCAACAAACACTGACTGAAAGCTTTTCTCGCCGCACACCTTATGATAAACATGGAGCACGATGTGGAGCGATAACAGACACAATAACATCATATATTTAAAATATTGGTAACATGTTAGGGCGGCTGTGGCTCAGTTGGTAGAGTGGGTCGCCCAATGACTGGGAGGTTGGCGGTTCGCGTCCCAGCTCTGGCTGTCCACATGTCGAAGTGTCCTTGGGCAAGACACTGAACCCTCACTTAGGCCCCCAGTAGGACTGACCTTAGACCATAGAAACCTACTGGTGTATGAGTGTGTGAGTGAATGGGTGAATGAGAGGCTAATGTAAAGCGCTTTGAGCACCATGAAGGTGGAAAAGAACTATATAAATGCAGTCCATTTACCATTTACCATGTTCAGGTTTATTGAAGAAGTTTGATTGAAAATAAGGTTTTGTTTTATTTTTATCTTACTTTTACACTACTACGTTTTTTTACAATGTTTTTCATATAATATGAGTATTAATGTATATTGTTTTAGTTGTTAAAATATTTTAAGCTTTCTTTTTTCCAACAAAATGTATGTTTTACATTATATTTTTTTTTGCACAGTTTTTCCTGTAACAGTGGTGGATATGTCTGGACTTACTACAGTTCATGTAGACAAAGTCTCAGGTTGTAGTTGCACCTTTTGTACAAATGATTTATTATTTACACTTATTTGTAGAAGTATTTTTGTTTTACATGTTATTTAATTAAAAAAGAAGACGAAAGAAAACACGTTTGTAGTGTTTTCATTTTCATTTAGCCCACGTGGGAAAAAATCGTATCGTGAATCGAGTTTTTTGGGAAAAAATCGGAGATTTTTTAAAAAGAGAAAATCGCCCAGCCCTAATAAATAAATATATATATATATATATATATATATATATATATATATATATTTATTAAGTTTTTTATCTGTACAGCATATTTACAGCACATATATTTTATATTTATATTTTATTTTATTACACTTTCATCATGTCTCTATTTTAAAGAGAAAATAATAAGTAACAGGGACGTCTGTGCTACTTTTGCTTTACTTTGCCCCCGCAACCCGGATGAAGCGGGAGACGACGGGTATGAGTACAAGTACGAGTAAATAACATTGTGTGGTGCCGACACAAACGGTCAAACAGATTAGTGGTCGACACTGAACATACATTTGTGTCATCTTTTTGTGGCTGAAATAATTAGATACAATAAATAAAAATTAATGAATACATTTTAAAAAATTAATTAAGAAATCAATAAAATAAAGTAAAATAAAATACCAATAAATTAATACA
>CM035802.1:501793-581793 GCA_020466265.1 Siphamia tubifer | reverse complement strand
GAACTACAGCCATTTTAATAAAAGTACATTTCGAGGCGGCGCTATAATGTCATTAGCTAAATGTCATTAGCTAGAACTGGGAGATAGACGTCTGTGTCAAATTTCAGCCAAATCAGTGTTCATATGTCTGAGCTGAAGTGTAGTGATCATTTTTCCCGAAAACTTCACAAAAATTTGGGACAGCGTAGCACAAAAACGATACAACTTTAAAAAAAAAAAAGAAAAAAGGATAACTTTTAATGTTGCACTGGTCTAGATAGTGTTCACCAATTTTGACATCATTGGGCCCAACAACCAAGGAGGAGTTCGTTAAATTCTGATGACAGCTAAAATCCATGACTCTGTTTTTAAATTTCAATCCAAGATGGTGGATGTCTTGTTGGTTTATGGTTGTGGTCATCATAAGGTTTTTTGTTCGGTATCATATGGTGTATACGTGTACCGATTTTAACTTCACTAGAGCGTGATCTGGCCTAATACAAACTATTGTCACTTTTCTAGGGGGCGCTATAGACACATTTCTTTACCGACTTTTATGAAACTATATATACTCGCAAATTCTCACTCTTCTAAACTGTGAGCAAAATTTGGTGAGTTTTCGTGCATGTTCAGGGCATCAAATTTGACCTCAAAGGGCTGACTCCCCTTGAGATCACAGCAGACTCATTAGGCCTCGCTAAGGCCTAAAAAGACAAATTGATGATTTCAAGTAGAAGGTTAAAGTTCAGAGAACTTATAAAAATCCTACCCCTCATTTAACAATTTTAAATTACAATTATAACAATTTTATGAATTTCATTTACATCACTCATTTCAATGTACATCTTGACCATATGTCTGCTTTAAAACTGAACCTCCTTATAGACTAATTTTGACCCGTTTCCGCTTTCCTTCCTGAACTCCTCCCACATGTGCCTTTTGCTTTTCACTTCCTATCTGGCAGCCTCCAGTTTGTTTTACTAGTTAACTCTGATAGAAACACAGTGAATCAGTGAGAAAAATAATGGACAAGTCCAAGAGTAAAAGTGGTTTGGGACCTACGTGTGCTGTCGGTTGTAAAAACGTGAGAAAACACCTGAGTGAGTTAGGGTTAGATAGAGAGTGTTTTGACCACAAACCTGCCACAAAGAGGCAATGTTCATGCCCTCCGTTGTTTTCATTTTTTCCCAAGCCTGATGGTGACTCTGAATCACAGGCCTGGCTGACGGCATTACATTTTTAAAAAATCCACTGGCTTTACCCACAGCCAAAGAGGCGACGACTCACAGAGGGAACTACTATCTCCCCAAAAAGCCTTCAACTTCAATCTGATGGTAAGTTCATCAACTTTAGCTGTGAAATGGAAGCTTTAGATATGAAACTGATAATACTGAAGTTATTATACACTAACATTGCTACCGGTGTTTTACTAAAACAGCTGATTGGAGGTTGGACAAACAATGTTCACCATATAAGCCAATGTTCATAGACAGTAGAGCCAATGTTACATCATTGCTGTATATGTACGTTGGGTTGATAGATAGCCTACAATGCTCTGTGTGTAGAGTTGACAAACGTATTATCCCCTATTTAAAAACAAAATTGTTATTTTTCCATTGAGGATTACATAAAAAAATCAGGTCTGTGAATCTGATGAGATTTGCCATAGTGTCCCGTATTTTTCCTTCACGGAGTTGGCAGCCCTATCTGTGTGTGTCTGTGTGCAAGCATTATGCCATGCACTAGTCAAACATGGACTAGGCTCTACATTTGCTTTCAGATACACAAAACAATCATGTTTGTATGACATAACACAACCAACTTTGTCACTATGCAGATACTGATAGGCCTCGGAGGCTTTCAGATTGTCCATAGCTTTCCCGTCTAGTATGATGGAGTCCACAAAATATGCACAAATCTTGCTGTACTTTACGTTGGGCCACGTTGTCATATTATCCTCCCAGGTCTGCACTAAATTCGGTTGGGGGACTCCATCTCCAGACAAAGTATTTGAACTATGTTCCCAGGACATTATAGCTTCCTGCAGAAATTAATTGCATATCTGGATGATAATGGTGCCGCTCAGGGTTTGTTGCATACACTTGTCTATTGCAGGTGGTCTATTTTTGCAGCCTCTGCACATTTTTATTTATGGACACACACTTTATAATAAAGGAAAAGAAAAGAAATTAAAACTGCAAGTAGTCTCAGAGGCCGTTGTCGTCCTTCGCAACCGCCTCCCCTGCGCGAGTCAAATTTCAGCCAGATTGGTGTTTGTAGGTGATTTTGTAGAGGGTGCTATAGAGCAAAATCGCAATTTCTATTCTTAAACTGGTGTAGGACCGAGAGATAGACATCTGAGTAAAATTTCAGCCAAATCGGTGTTCATATGTCCGAGCTGAAGCAATTTACTGTATGTATTTTGTGAAAACTTCACAAACTTTGCAAAATCTTAGCACAAAAACAATCCCATTTGATGATTTTTTTTCCAAAAAATGTCGATAACCTTTGATGTCCCACTTGTCTAGATCGTGTTCACCGATTTTGAGCTCAAGGAGGAGTTTGTTAAATTCTGATAACAGCAAAAGTCCATGACTCAACATGTTTGAAATTTCAATCCAAGATGGCGGACTTCCTGTTGGTTCATCATAAAGTTTTTGTTCATCATCATATGATGAACATGTGTACCAATTTTCATCACTAACTTCACTAGGGCGTGAACTGGCCTAATACAAACTATTTTCACGTTTCTAGGGGGCGCTATAGACACATTTCTTCATCAACTTTTACAAAACCTATATATACTCGCAACTTTTCACACTTCTGAAGTGTGTGCAAAATTTGGTGAATTTTCATGCATGTTCAGGGGGTGAAATTAGAGGTCAAAGGGCAGACTCCCCTTTCGATCACAGCGGACTCCTTGCGCATGACGTAGTCCACAGTAAAGACTTTATTTATATTTTGTTTATTTTTTATTTCATTTTATTTTCATCAGTAAGGGAAATTTTATGATTTCCTAAAATGTAATTTATTTCTTCCTCTGCATATTTATGTAGAAAGAAACGTCTGCATAGTTGAACCAGATTTTTAACAGCTTTGATCATTGAGGCGGTTCCCCAAGTTTACACCTCTCCTGGAGACACGCGTACTTTTTAAAGTTGTGTGGGAGGGAATACAGGGTTTGTAAATTTGCTTTTTTTTTCTCAAATCATACTTTTCTTCTTGTGTGCAGAACATTGTTTGAATGTTTACTGGTAACTTTTTCTTTTTAACTTTAAACAGCTGATTAGTTTTGAATTTTACAAGGTTACTAAGCTTCAACATTTTTGTTTGAAGAAACAAAACCTTTGTATGCTCACAATATCCAACTAAATTAACAATTCTGACTGCTTTTTTTGTATTTTATATAATGCTTCATATGAGTTTCCCCAGAAGAGATAAGGCAACTACAGATTATGAATAAAGCTTTGTTGTCTAGAATATGTTTGGATTTATTCATCAAAGCCATAGTCTTTGCTGCCTGATGTGTGGTTTCACTAGTTAGACCCAGAAAAGTCTATGTTTTGACGCTATTTCTATATTATTGATCTTAATTTGTGTTAGCTTGTCTATGTCACGGTTCCCAAAGAACATCATTTTGGTCTTCATGAGTATTTAGTATTTTAGTATGTACTCTTTAATGATCATTTGTTTCAAGCAAACCAGTTTTTCCTTTAAATAATACATTGGTGACCTCATTCACAAGTTCCTGAATTTTTTCACCCGAGTACAGAATTGTTATGTCATCAGCAAACAGGACAACCTTAAATTTATCAGATGCTAAATAAATGTCATTTATATATAAAAGGAAAAGTTTTAGACCCAGAACAGATCCTTGAGGGACTCCACATGTAATGCTACTGCTCTGGAATCTGTGCTGTTCCCACTGGACATACCGTTTTCTATTTTTTAAATAAGACTATCCAACTAAAGGCTGTTCCTTTGATCCCATATTTTTAAATCTTCTGTAATACTATGTTATGATTCATTCTGTCAAATGCTTTTTTTTTTTTTAAATCAATGAAAATTCCAACATCACCTTTTTTGTCAATGTTAGTAGTTTCTTCTACAAGTTCTAACAAAGCTAATACTGATGATCTATTTTTACATTTAATATAATGTTTACATCAATTAATCTATGTGAAAACAACTTTTCCAGTATTTTAGACAACTGGGGTAAGATTGATATTGGTCTATAGTTTTCAAATAGATCATTGGCACCATTCTTATACATGGTGCCAATTTTTTAATCATTTGTCAAATGATTAAAAATGTAATCACTTGACAGCACTATATGTACCATATCTAAAAATGATGACAAGAGATATTCAATATTTTGTCTTCTCACACCTACTTTATAAAATCGGACATTTACTTCTCTACCTGTTGAACATAAAAAGCAGCGGAAAGTTGAATAAAAACTCACAAATGAAAAATAAGGCACAAATTACAATAATGGTTAAAAATATATACAAAATATTCAGCTAAGACAAAAAAAAATCACTATGATGAATAAATTATCAAGTGTATATAACTAGATTTCAAACCCAAACTCAAATCAGTGAATTGAACAGTTGATAATTAATCGGCTAATAATATAATCTCTGCAGCTCTTGGGGCAGTTAGTGTTACAACATCTAAATGTTTTGACATTAGTCACATAAATACGAGGAATGGGTAGATGATCAGATACGTATCGATACACATTGATACGTATTGATACGCTGACACAAACATGCATGATGCAAGGCTGTTGGTAGAAAAACTGTGATTGAATGAAATGTTTGGAATAATATCACGATGCATTGGTTACTAAATGTTTGTAGTAATACAATTTGATCTGTTCAATGGAATATAATTTTAGTTGAATTTAGAATAGGTCTGTATGATATTAGAAAAAAACTGAAATTTGATCTGACATTGATTTTTTTAACCCTGTGATACATATTGCGGTATGAAAAAAATCCTCAGGACTAAATAACAGCTGTGTGGTGCTGACAGTCAAACAGATTAGTGGTCAACACTCAACATAAGTTTCACTGTCATCTCTGTAGCTGAAATAATTAGATACAATTTATTTAAAACAAACAAGAATAAATAAATAATTAAAAAATTAAATAAAAAGTGAATAAATTAATGAATAAATACATAAAAAAGACAACAATAACTAAAATAAAATACATCAATCAAACTAAATAAAAAAATGTAATTTTAAGAAATGAATTAATTAAAAATAACAAATATATATACAAATAAATTAAATACATGTAATTAATTTAATTACATAAAAATTAATAAATAAAAAAATAAAAAAGACAAATTAATACAAATAATAAATAAAAACAAAATAATAATTACATAAAAATTGAATTAATGAATTAATAAAACATTTGTAAAAATAAATATACATAGCTTCGCAGTGACATCACTTCACCTAGTAACGCATGCCGCCATTTTGAGAGGGGGAAAAAAAACAGCATGAACCGCACTGTCCTGCAAGCTTAAAATCTTGTGCAGTTTTCGGGTGCAATAACCATGCTTGGATGGAAGAGAAGACAGTAAAGGGTGAAAAATGTGCAACATGGCTTCAGGCGCTGAGAAGAATATCTCTAGCACTTCTAACCCTGGGCCTGCGCAAATTTGCGCAGCATTCCCTGAAAAGGCAGCCCCCCCTACTTCAAAAGCCCATCAAGGCACAAGCCATTCACCAGCTCCATGCATATGCAAATGCATATGCGCAGCCTTCAATGACCTGAATTACAGTCCATTGAATTGCAAATCTCTGTTGAGGCACACTCATGTCAGGTACTATATACTGAATTGCTCAAATGTATTTTTCCTTTGTATAGCAGAAAACTGTATGCATCACAGCATTATGTTTCATGAATATATGCACAACGACCTATTCACTATCGATGTAAGCCCCATTATTCATTGTGGACAAACAGGTTGTTCAGGGTTAGGAACACCAGATGTATGTGGGCGTATGTGTGATATTTGGACTATAAGAGCAGACACCATTTCAAGTCAAGAAGACAAACATCACGATGGCGGCACGACAAAGTAAGACTAAGAGGTATACGCCACTTGAGGCTTTGGCTATTTTGCAGCAACTCCCTGATGTGGACTCAGGCAGTGGTGAAGAAGAGGATCCCTTTGTTGGCGAGTCTGAGTTCATCTCATCAGATTCCTCATCTGATGAAGATGTGGCAGCACCAGCAGACTTGCAGCCTCTCCACACAAAACTTCGGCGTAAGCCAACTAAATGGCGAGTAATTGTTGAAGAGGACAATGAGTATGCAGCTGCTGCTGTGAAACCACGGGGCCGGAAACGCAGGCACACTGGAGGAAAGTCTTCCTCATCACAGAAGCGCAAACGCACTGGACAGAAGTCTTTCCAGTCCCAAAAAAGCAAGGGTGCTGAGAAAAACTCCAAGCCAGGACTTTCTGAGACAGCCAAAGACGGCACTATTTGGGTCCAGCAACAAATTGAGGACTTCAATACCATTCAGCCAACGCAGACAGCATTCAGTGACGCAGGAGGACCGACAGAGTTTGCAAGACGCAAAATTACTAGTCGCTTGCAAAGCTTCCTTTGTCTATTTGACATCAGCATGCTGATGACCATCAGAGACTGTACCGTGCACAAAGCCCGCAGAACACACCCTGACTGGAACACAAGTGTCTACGAGCTGATGGCATTCATTGCTGTTTTATTCTTTAGAGGAGCGATTGGCAGAACTGGTGCCATGCATGATTGCTGGTCAAAATGCTTTGGGATTCCTGAAATCATATACACAATGTCCCGGGACCGATATGAAAACTTGATGCGCCATTTACGCTTTGACATCAAGGACACCCGTTTGGAACGCATGCAGACGGACAAATTTGCTGCTATTTCAGACATTTGGGGGCGCTTTGTACACAACTGTAAGCTGTCTTATAACCCAGGGCAACACATAACAGTTGATGAACAGCTTTTTCCAACAAAGGTAAGATGTCCTTTTCTACAATACATTGCATCCAAACCGGACAAGTTTGGCATAAAGTTTTGGATTGCAGCAGACTTGGACACTAAGTACATGTGCAATGCCATGCCTTATTTGGGAAAAGACCCCAACCGTGCCGTAGGAGAGCGAGTTGCAGAGAATGTTGTGACGCGGCTTATGGAACCCTTTTTGGACAGGGGTAGGACTGTTACTATGGACAATTTTTTTACGTCACTGTCTCTGGCTAACAGGCTTTTTCAACGCAACACAACTCTGGTTGGCACAATCAACACAATTCGTCGGGAAGTTCCAGCGCAGGCAAAAAACACCACTGAACGTGAGCAGTTTTCAACACAGGTGTTCACTTCTGGTAGTGCCCTGCTAACAGTTTATGCAGCCAAGAAGAAAAAAAATGTCTGTCTTCTGAGCACGCTGCATAAGAAAGTGGAGCTTGCAGAAGATTTCCGGCGAAAACCCAATGTCATCACAGACTACAACCATTTGAAATGTGGTGTTGATGTGCTTGATCAGAAATTGCGTGCTTATACAGTGCGCACAGGAACACGGAGATGGCCTATAGCTGTCTTCTACAACATTCTTGACATTGCTGCTGCGAACGCACACGTACTGTACAAGGCATGTACTGGATCAAAAGAATCAAGGCGAAAGTTTCAACATAACCTTGCAATCGAACTGAGAAATAGACACAGGCAGGCACTCACACAGGAAAGAGAGAGGAAGGAGGTACTGCGTGAAATGAAAAGGGTTACCGAAGGGAAAACAACGACATGTCAAGTCCGTGCAAGGTGCAATAGAAATCGCAGCACTGAGAAATGTGCCATTTGCCACAAATACACGTGTCGTAAATGTAGAAAAGGATCTCCATTTGTTTGTGAAAACTGTTGAATTGGAATGTTAGCCACTCATCACTCATCTGTATAGCAGAAGAATGGCTCAATTGTATTTTTCCTGTGTATAGCAGAAGGCTGTATGCATATTGTGTGTTGACTGTGCTCACAAGTTGCTTATCATTGCGATTTGCCTTGAAAATTTTTCTGTGTGAAATAAATTTTGATTTTCACTAAAGTAATTTGTTATTGTGAAATCTTTCAGTTTTTGGCCAGCTACTACTTCTACTTGTACTTCCCTCTTCCACATACCTGACAATCGTTTGTGGGGGTGGGGGGGGGTTGTATGCGTGTATGGGTAACGAGGGGGTGGGGTGTGAAGTCAATTTGCAACTCAAAGGTCCAGTGAATTGGATGATTAGCACAGCACAAATTTGAGAAGGGGGGTGGTTCCTTGCAGTAACAAGGAATTCTTCAGGGTTGGCAGTGCTAGATGCTGGCAAGCCCTGAAGTCCCAAATCAAAGTGGACCTGCTGTTTGCTCTGAACATTTTGTCAGTGGTGGGTCTAGCTATACGACTATTTTAGTGCCTAAAATTAGAACATTTTTTCATGAAATTGAGACGCATTTTAGTAGTTTTTTTAGCCTACATTTTGGTGTAAATGACAAGACTGTCTGAAACCATCCCAATTGAAAAAAACAACATAAATTAGAGTTTGTTATTAATAGAAATTAGATAGGCCTACATAAACATAAGCCCCTAGAGATCATACAGTGAGAAAGTGAGAAAAGACTGGAGAGCTTGTAATAATAAACAAAAAATAAACATGATAAAAGAAAGGCTAATGAACTAAGAAATGTTTAAACAAAGTAAAACTAAAATAGTGGTATACACCTTGTTCTTGTGTATACCTACTGTACATGCCAGGTCTTTTGACGAGATAGTCATAGATGGCTGGCCACTCGATATTAAGCCATGTCGTGGGGTCATTTCGCCAAGAACCTGCCGGTAATGTATATGGACAGCTCTCCAGTCTGATCCCTGCTAATTTCCATTCATATTGGTCTTTTGCGGAGGACAGAAGGTTATCAAAATAGCTGTAGGAAATCGTCACAGAGCTATTGGTCTAGTGTTGCTACACTGTTGTTTTCCCCTTTTAAAATGGCGGCGCGCATTACAAAAATACAATATACAAATAAAAAATAACTGCAGGACCTGTGGTGTGACTATTGCACACACATACATTGCAATGTTGATGCTAAACAATAGTAAAATTAGAAAAGCCCCCCCACAATTACCACCAAAATCTAATCATTTCTGTCCATAAGTTTTTGACTTACCTTGTACACAAACAAACCAACGCCGGCAAAAACATAACCTCCTTGGCGGAGGTAACAATAGTGCAAGCTCTAAGATTCAGAGACTTGCCTGTAGTTGTCCAGGATCCACATGAGGATGTCGTACATTCTCTCTCTGCAGACCGGTGAAGGATGCCAAACGAATGCCGTTACAGTGCCTATGAGCTCCTGCAGCTGGACTGGAGTCAGGAGGCTGATGATCTTGTAGATGATGTCCAGACACACTCTCTGCCTCACTTCATCCCTGAGTCACATCACAGTTCAAACACAAAAACAAGCCTGCAGCTGAAAACCCTGAGCCTTCAGTCCAGACCAGGGTTTCCTGATCATTTACCCTCTGACCCTGCTCCACCTCCTATTTAAGAACTACTGGTGTATGGCAAAGAGGTTTTTATTTCCACCACCAAAGAATCAATCGAAATGGTCAACTAAATGTTTTTTGCACTGAAAAAGGAAGGGGAAGAAGTAAAACTTATAAACTCCGCCCCCTTTTTACAAACTAATAATCCAATAAATTCTGGTTGCTTTTACATTAACATACTTTTCTCTGTCCATTTATCAACACAAAAGATCCATAACTATTTATATATTTTTTTTATGTCACCTCATACAATTTGATATTTATATAATCAACTATAAGTATATTTATATTCACTTTACTGCAAATACAATATTTAATAGATATATCTGCTAATCATGATAGTCTGTGTTACTTTGGTTACTGGCGCATGCATGGCGTCTGTCAAAGCCACCGCCTGACTTTATTTCTGAGAAATAAAGTTTTTAAAGTACTTGTTTTTATCTGTTAAAGTTTTTCTTTTACTCAAACCCAAGTTTTAAATATGGTCTTTTAACCTGAGTAAACCTGAGAAAAAAAGACTACTTCTCCACCAACACAAGCACCGCTGACCATCCTGCATTTGAATGTGTACGGTTACACAACCATCAGATAATTTCTGGACTAATCTGTAACGTGGATTACACCCTTTTCCCGGCATGGAAAAGTGCTGGCTGGCTGCCAACTCAAAAACTCTGCATCAGTACCGGTGGTCTCACAACCTGTCTCCCCCGCTGCTCTGTCCTCATGGGCCAGACCCACACCAGACTGCTTCTTACAGTGCACTTCACATACTTCACACCTCACTGTATGTAGCTACTCTTAGGCACATATAGGGACACAACAGTTAGGGCCTCAAGAGCAGGTGGGGGCGGGAGGGATGGGCTCTGTGGTGGGGCAGAGGGCAGGGCTCTACAGCCTTGTCTCTTCCCCATCACCCTCTTGCTTGCCTCCCCTGCTCTCTAATTTCTTTTTAATGCACCACATACATTCACACCTTGAGGGTAGGTCTGGGACGGCTTGGGGAACTTGGGCCAGGGTAGGCTGTAGAGTAGCCATCCTCTGTGGTCCTCTGGCCTGCCCCCTGGATGCCTCGCCCAGCCTCCCCACTTTTAATGCACCACATGACACTCAGGGTTACACTATCACGGTGCAGGGATAATGTCTCCAGTCAGGGATCTGGAGACATATTAACAGGGAGTAATGGGGGGATTTCACTAATATGGCCTCTCTGGTGGGACCCAGCCCCCTTGTGGCTATGATGTAGCGGGGGTGGATTACCATCCATGTTGCTGTGGCTGGGGGGTCCCCGGGACCTGGGGGCTGTGGTTGGGGGGGGTTCTCCTGCTTGCCCGTCGGGTCCAAGCTGGTGTGATGGTTCTTGGGGGGCTGTTGGGAATGGATTGGCCGTTCTGGCGGGCGCTGTGGCTGTGCTGGTGGCATGTGTTGGCTCTGTCCGGGTGGGTTGTCGGGGCGCATTGGGGGGGCCTGGGTGGGTACTGCGCTCGCCTGGGGCCGGTGCGGTGGCTGTGCGGGGTGCCTCCCTGTTGGTGTCACCGGGCCCCACCACACTGTCCATTTTTACCCTCGGGACTCACATCGGGTCCCGGCTCCGTTGTCCTCTGACCGGCTCCCGGTGGCGGCCTGTGTGGGGCTGTTGGCCCCCTTGTGGGAGGGTGTGGGGGTGGGGTTGGGCAGGTTGGGTGGTGGGTTTGTTGGGGGATGGGGTGGGCGGTGTTGGGCTGGCTGGTGGGTCCTCGTGCCCCGGGCCACCTGGGCCGGTCTTGGTGTGCTGGGGGGGTCTGTAGCTGCTCCCTCTTGTTCTCCGGGTTTGCGTCATTCACGGTGGCTCCGGTGGCTCTCTGGGGGCGGCGCCCTGTGGCTCCTGCGGCCCGGGATGGGGGGTGCCCTGTTGGCTCGGTCCTGCCTTGCTGTGATTGCTGTTCGGGGCCCTTCACACTTGCATATTTGATCGGGTCTCACCAGCTACTGCCAAGTCCCATTTCAGTGAATGATGGAACCCGCCAGAACGCGCTGTGAATCTCTCCAGAATCTCTACCCTAAACTCATTCTCTTTTGCACTAGTGTCCTCTTCTGGCCTATTCTATTCTCTTCTATTGCATTCTATTTTATACTATCAAGTCATCCACAATTATGGTGCTCACTACCGTTTTGTTTAATTATTTATTTATTGAATCTCTTTTTCTTTTGTGCTGGTTTGGTTTTCGTCTCTTTTTTTCGATTTATTTATCTATTTTTATTGATGGACAGCCTGTTCATTTCTTTCCCTGTCCGTCCTGTCCAGTCTTTGTTTCCCCCACACAAAACTGAGGTGTAGCACTGCCCTCCCTGGCTTATAATAGAGAGTTCTAATAAAGGATGTCTGCTCAGCTTTCAGGGAGGACCGATGATGGTCACACACATGCACTAAATATTAAAATATTTGGCTGCAAGACTAAAATATGCATTGATCTCAAACAATGTTGACACCCCCTCTGTGGGTGTTTAATAACGAGAACAAATCCAGACAAAAAAAAACAACTGTTGGCCAGCCGGACGGCTTGTCAGCTCATTGCACGAGGAAAAGTTATTTTAAACCCATTGCCAGTGTTAAATGGTGTCTCCACTGTTTTACATGCTGTTGGTTCTGATTTTAATCATCACATTCACAGCATCGCCTTCAATTCTGACTTGCTGTTTACACGGCCATGGACACACAACATGACCAGCCAGCTGATCTAGAGGAAATTCCAGACTGGATTTCACCATGTGATGGACCTGGAATTGTCACTCACCAGTTTTGCAATAGAGTCATTGTCTCTCAAGCATCTTACCATCGCTACTATTCATCGCATTCTGCCTGCCTCCAGGTTGTAGCACAGGTGGAATGCTCCACGCGACCCATGACTCCGGTGTGGCTCTCTATATTACATCTACCCGATTCTGGAGCACACGTACAACCAGGTGTGTGCCAAGCAATACACACCATTTTCCCACATTTTGCTGTCCTCCATCTATGACTCTCAACAACTGGACCGGTTGATTTTTATCATGATTTTACAGGACAATTTCATTACTCCATTAAGCAACTTATCTGATTTCAGAAATGAAATCAGATCTACAAAAAAAACTTTTCACAAAACTCCCTACCCATTCTCTGATTGGTCTACTACAGATTACCTCTGGCAATGTTCATGTAAATCCTGGCCCAGCTCCTGTTCCCTCCACTTAAATATGTCCTTTAATGATTTCTGCTCTAGAAACAATCTGGGTTTCCTGCACCTCATCATAAGAAGCTTGGTGCCAAAGATGGATGGGTGGACTGTACCAAACCTGATTTCCTAGTTTTAATAGGGGCCATGGTTGTGTAAATCTATAACCTAGCCTGAGATCTTCATATGGGGTTATAATATTTTCCACCAGGATAGATCCTCAAAGGGTCGAGGGGTAGCAATATATGCAAAGGTTCATCTCCATTGCACTGTAGTCTTCCCCAAGCAGTTTAATATTTTAGTTATTAAAGTTAATCTATCAAGTAACTTTTCCCTTACTGTAGCAGGTGGCTACTGTCAACCAAAAGCTCCTGCTTGTGCACTGGAAGTGCTAAGTAGTGTTTTAGCACCTTTCACAAGATCAGAGCTTGTTCTCCTTGGTGATCTGAACTGGAACATACTCTCCCTACCTGACAGTCTCACACCAGTTTGACTCCCTAAATCTCCATCAAATAATCAACCAACCTACCAGGCTAAAGTTTACCCTCCTAGACATCATTGTCACCAACTCCCCTCAGATGTACCAGTCAGGTAATTTCTGTGATGACCTTAGTGACCTCTGTGTCATTGCCTGTATCCACTGTCACTGCTCCCTTAGACAACCTGCACAAATTATCTGGAAAAGAAAACTAAAACACTTTGATCAACAAGCCTTTCTACATGATCTGGCTTATGCTGACTGGTCTCGAATTAACTTGATCCCCTCCATTGATTATGCCTGGACCCTTTTTCATGACCTCTTTAGCTCTGTCAAAACAAACATGCACCTCTGAAAAAAATTAAGAATCAAAAATTGGCACAGTCCCTAGATCAGCCGTGAAATTGCTTTACAGCTCCAAAATAAAAACGTGGCCTTACACAAAACTAGTCTTTCTGGATCTCATTTAGACTGGATAGCATTTAAACAGATCAGAAATAAGGCACTTCAAGCTGTCCGTCAAGCCAAAACACAATATTTTAAAGGAAAATTCTCTCTCAGTGCCTGAGACAGAATGATCTTATGATGGAGGGTAGGGGTGAGGAACAACAAGCATCGCGTGGATGGTCAACAAACATTGTTGAAGGTGAAAGTGACAATTAAACCAACCACAATGGTATGAAAATGATTTACATGTCTGGTTCATTTTACTTGTTTAATGTTCAGTCAGTGAAGACACATTTCCCCACTGAGACCAATAAATTCAATCTAAAATCAAAAGCAAAATTTTATTTTCCTTTTAACACATATTTCATACAAAAGTGGTACCTTTTTATCATTTTTAAAGGGTAGTATTGGGGCCTTGGAACCAATCAGGCCTTTCAACATGTAAAATGCTACTCTACAGTACGTACGAAAAATTCTTACAAAAATACCACTTCTGGAACAAATTAATTTCGTAAGTAGAGGTGTAGAAGACTCCCAGATGGTATTGTGAAATACTATCTGGTGACAGTCAGGTTACACTGTATTAGAATATATATGAATAAAATAATAAGTGTAAAAACATGTCTAAAATTTAATTCCTTAATACAAAAAAAAAAGTCAAAAAATGGAAATAAATGAAAACATTGACATTCCTGGACATTCCAGCAGTCCAACTGCAGGCTGCAGATTTTGTACCTGTGAGCCATTATCTGACTGAAGCCTGTGGTCTTCAGCTGGAGGAAGATGTCAGGGATGACGTCTGCTCGGGTCAACACACACTCCAAACAATTAGTTTTTACCACACCATGAAGCTTTGGCAAGATGAAGAACACAGAGTTAACAAACCTGAGAAGAAAGACAAAAACAGTCACTAAGATTCTGTTTGAGCATCTCCTTTCATTCAGTACAACATAAAAACAATTAATTACAAAAATAAATGAGTAATAAAAGATGTAAGTAATGCATGAATAATATACATATATATATATATATATATATATATGTATATAAATACATTTTTAACATGTCCAGAGTACGAGTTAATATTTTACACTATGTGAGAAGTAACACCCATAGTGTTATTCATATTCAATACTGAAGAGTTAAGTGTTAAAGGTGTCATTTGGCTGAAAACCACTTTTCCACGCTCTTTTTGGAATCTGATGGGTCACCCTGAGTTACCATCACATGCTGGCTTTGAAAGTGGTTTGTCACCTCCACGAGGAACCCAGAAAACGCTGGTCCATATGACATCAGATGGACTTTAGCGTCATACATGTGGGGTTAGGGTTAGGGTTAGGGTTAGGGTTAAGCCCATCCCTGATTGCAGCAAATCTGAAGTAGCATTAGCATCTACAAGAGAAGACGGCGCCACAGTCGCTGCTGCACAAACTTGAAAAAAAATGGTGGATCAAACTGGTTCATGTGCGCTCTGTGGAAATAAAGCCTTGGTTTTTTTTCCTGCACGTTTTCAGAACAAGCAACTGCACAAAAGCTGGATGCTACTCTGGTAAAGGTAAACACACATCAAGAGCGAGAGGGGAGGGGGGGACTGTTCCTTCACGCATTCTGAGCCAATCAGAGATGCCTCATCACTGTGTCATGTACATGTATGTGGAAGTATTGGTAAACTCTGTTGTTCCACATCATTTTTCTGCTATGCAAAAACAGCTGCAACAAAGGAAGTCAGACTTTTTTCTTTGAAAATAGAACCAACACACAATGTATTCAATAGCAATAGAGAACACAGTAATATTCATGAAATAACTTTTCAATTGTAAAACCTACTTAACTCTACATGTTGTTAAATTACTCCAGAAAGCGTTGATTTTTAACTATTTGAAAACACGACATTTATTCCTGTTTGAAGGAAAAAAAACAAAAACAATAATTTATTTCGAAAAACTTATCGCAGTTTTTCAATGTTCAACTTCTCACTCAGTTTGAGCACAGAAGTTGGTGGGTGGGGCTTTTCAGTCTTTTTGTAATACTGGAAGGTATCTTACACTTATTGGTATGTGCTTTCTAAAGTACTTGAGAATGACTCATCTTCCTTTTTATAATACTGTATATACTAACATCCTAAGAAGATAAGGAGATAAATGCTAAAATGTAAGAATACTTTAAGAGCGTAGGGAAAAGATTCATAGTTTCAAAGATGGTGGTGGGGGTCTTTTTCTTTTTTACAAAACATAAGCCAAGTGAAATTTTTAAGAATACTTAAAGGCAAATAAGTCTCTTTTTAACACTGAAAGTTATCTTACTCTTATCAGTGTTAACTCTGACAGAATCAGTTCACTTTAACACTGAATATATGACACTGACAGAGTAAAACCTCTGTTAACTCTAATTATTTTCACCAACACTGGAAGTTATCTGGTTAGATGTTACTCTATCTTTTGTTAGAGTAACTGTGTAAGTGTTCAAATATTTTGACACTGCATTTTTAACACTGGTATATGTGTTTGTTGTCAAACTAAACTCACCGGTCCATGAGTGGAGGAAAGTGCTTTGACACTTTGTTTAAGCAGATAATGAACTTGTCATCCAGGTCTTTTTTCTTCAGATTTGTGATTTTAATCACGGTGAGTTCCAGAAGCTCCTGATAGTGAGGCTGAAAACATAATTAACATTTTAGAAAGTATGTGCGACATTCATTCAGATAAAAATCTGGCACTGAGCATACACTATAGTATATGGACAAAAGTACTGGGACACATTTAATTTAACAAGGGTCTGGTATACACTGTAAAAAAATTTTGAATTTTACAATTAAAAAAAACTGTAAACCATGACAGTGTGTAAACCCTAAAAATGATTTGATACCGTTTATATGATCCTGAAACACTGAAAAAAAAATTAGTGTGAAAAACTATTTTATTTTTTACATATTTTGTCATGAAACATACATTTCCCTACTCTTGTATAATTTTTAAAAAGGAAAAATGCCATAATATGCATTTCATACAATACTGTAATTTTTACATTTCTTGAAAAAAATATTTTTCAGTTTAATGTACATTTTGTTGTACTGATAATGAAAATATGCTGCAGTACATATAACAAATACATGACTATATTTACAAGTATTGCATAAAAAAAAAAAAAAAAAAACAGTTTGTACCTGTAGCGTTCTGACAACCACAGCTGCCGCTATGATACCGTAATAATAAAACTAAATCATATGCATTTTCAAGTTTTAATGTCAAAACTTTATTTTTTATGGTAAAGCATAGTATCAAGCACATTTTCAAAAAGAACAATTAACTGTGCCAATACATATTTTTTCTGTAAATGAAGAAAATGTTTTAGCGTAAATTTGCGATCATGTTTCGGTGACCACAGCTGCTGGAATTTTACCATAAAAGTAGAAATTTTCTTTTATAGTGTACAAAACAATAATGACAATATTGGGAGAAATGTCATTGTATTGGTTAGTTTGGTTTAAATTGTTGTCTTTGTTTACAGTGAAAATGTTCTTATAATGTAGAAGAATGCATAAAAAAAAGCTATTAGGAGATAAATACTGTTTAGTAAATTTAAAGTGAATATAAATATCAGATGGTGTGAGGTGACTTATAAAAAATGTTTATAGAAATGGTTTGTATGGATGCTTTTTGTGTTAAAGCAAAGTACGATTATTTGATTATTAGTTGTAAAAAAAGGGGTTGGAGTTTATACGTTTTACTTCTTCCTACGAAATTGTTGACAGTTTTGATTGATTACTTGAAGTATGTGTTTGAAATAAAACAAAATTGAACTGAACTTAAAAACCCTCAAAGATATTTTTAGTTATTTTTTCTTAACACTCATTTTGTTTTGTTTTTTATCCATTATTAGAATTTAAAATGTTCTACCTTTACATTTCTAAACAATTTCTTTTGCTCTGATTGTAAATAATTTTCTACCAAAACTAACCATCTACTTTCTTTTACTCTGAAGAAAACTTCAAGGAAAAATTATAATTCATCTGAAATGAGCATGAACAAGGCATCTGTCAGCTGTAGACATGATGTCACTCTACATTTGTATCCATATAGTTTAAACATCAACATCTCTTCAGACCCTGCGTCCTCGTACGGGGACAAGACTTTCACAGCTTTAGAAATAAATGTTGTCCACTGCAACATGTTTACACACAATATATATATATATATATATATATATATATATATATTCATGTGTGTGTGTTTGTATGTTTATATTTTTATTTGTCTCTCTTTTACTCCCATTTTGAATCTGTACCGATTGTGGAAGTTGTAAGACTTCCATAATTTTTCTGTATTAGGTGGAGGCTGTCCAGGGTTTCTGTCTCTACCTTCCCTTTCTTTTATTTCCTTTTATGACTTGGAACATTGTTATTGAACCTGCAAAATGTCAATGAATCCAAAGTATATTACATAAAAAAAACAAACGTGCATTATAACTTGCATTATATTAGTTCCAAAAAATGCAATTATCTAATGTAAAAAAAAATATATGTAAAAACTTATGCTTTCCTGGGTTTGAAGAAGTTATTGGGAGTTTTTTCTTCCTAAATGAGATGTGAAGAAACTAGAAGTTTATCTGAGCTAGAATACTTGTGTCCATATAATATATGAAATTAAACACAGAAATGAAATTCAACTAAAGCCTCATACATCATCCTTTTCACTCATATTCTTCAGGATGAGGCCAATGATTTCAGCCGCAGCAGCGTATACGTCTTTATACCTGACGAAGGACACGTTGTTGGTCAGAGACTGGATGTACCTGAAAACACACACCACACAATAGCAGTCGTCTCAAATGTTTACCGTATTTTCTGGACTAGAAGTCGCTCCGGAGTACAAGTCGCACCATCCAAAAAATAATTAAGAAGGAAAAAACATAAATAAGTTACACTGAAGTATAAGTCACATTTTTAGGGGGTCAATTATTTGATAAAGTCCAACACCAAGAACAGACATTTTGTCTTGAAAGTCAATTTAAAATAAAAACAGAATAGAGAACAACAGGCTGAATAGGTGTACGCTATGCTAAAGTAGCACATTCAGCTAATGTTACATGATGCAGCGAACTGAGAACGTACCTGGTATGTTAACTCAGGCTGTCAAATGATTGAAACTGTTAATCTGATTAATCACACGGTTGCTTTGGATTAACTTTGATTAATCATGATGAGAACACTTTATGACACTCTGCTCTTCTGTCTCTGTTTAGGCCTTTTTTTTAAACTTACATTTCCCACAAAATACACACAAATAGACAAACAAAAAACACAGAGAAAAATATACAAAACATGCTAAAATCCACTAAAATTCACCCAAAAAAGCAATGAAATGTTCAAAACATATCCAAAAAAACGCTCCTAAAGTATTGAAAAAACACAGCAAAATGTGATTAAAATATCCAAAACATATGCAAAAATTTCAATATATATGCAATTAACTCCTTTATTCAACACCTTCAACAGTTTCAACTGGAAGCAACTGTTCCATTTAATTGCTTTAAAACTTTATGAGATTAAATCACAATGATGGATTAATCTGAGTTAGTGAGTTAATTTCGATTACCCTAATGTTAATGCAACATATTAACAGTTTTTTAGATAACTATAGCATAAAGAACGTGCTCATACTCAACAGCGCACTCTTGTGGTTGCCAGTGTGAAAATATCATGTGAAATTATATAATAATTTGTTAATAATTTCACATATAAGTTGCTCCAGGGCCCTGGGGCCAAACTGAAAAAAAAAAAGACTTATAGTCCAAAAAATATGGTAAATCAACTGTCGATTACAAGAATATTCTTAGTAAAAGTGTAATTATAGCAGGTTGTGTGGCACCTTACTTGTCATATTCAATTCCACAGGAGGCATCATAAGCAGGGAGGTTGTTGGCGAGGATGATTCCTAGCAGCTGAAGTCCAACAGAGTTGTCTTTACTGTTTGGGTCAGTGCCACAGAATCGTTCATATATCAAACTAGAAAAGCAACACAAGAGATAATGGGTTAAATGCACATACAATATCATGTTAATGTTGCCAAAAAGCATAGCACATCAGTGCTCAGGTCTCTGCACTGGCTTCCTGTCAGTTTCAGGATTGATTTGAAACTTTTATTGGTTTTTAAGAGCCTTAATGGTTGTGGCCCTGTTTATTTATTGGATCTGCTTTCAACATATGAGCCCCCTTGGACCCTCAGGTCTTCGGGTAGTAAGCTTTTAATTGTCCCTAGAGTTCATACTAAAACACAAGGTGAGACTTCATTCAGGTTTTATGGAGCAGTCAACCCGAGGATTTGAGGTCCGCTGCCAGTGTTCACATTTTTAAGGTTAAACTGAAAACCTACTTTTTTAACTTAGCTTTTTGCTATTTTATGTATTTACTTTTATTACTATTATTATTTCTTTATTTTATTCTTTTTAATTTTTTAAATCTTTTAACTTGTTCCTACAACTGTGGGATAATGTGGGGTCTGATGAAAAGTACCTTGTGCTACATGCACCATGTATGAAAATTGCTACAAAAATAAAGTTTGATTGATTGTTCAGGTGAATATGGCATTTAATGCATTCATTTTCTAATGTTTTATTCCATGTTTTATTCAACACATGTCAGATGTTTCGAATTGTTTGTGCTGCTTCTTATCAGGGGTCAGAGGTCACACCAAATACTGACTTTAGCCTTTACATCCCAATTATTTGTGTCTTTTGAGAATGTGAACATATTTACTGTATTTTCTTGTATCTGAAGAACAGAGCATGAGAAAGAAACATGCATGTACAATTCAACCCTGCAGAAACAAAGACAAAGGTGGAAGAAAAACTTTTGTACAGGACTGTATATTCAGATACAAACACCATTATGCTTGTATGACAACACAAACTAGCAAATTTCAAGTTAATTTTGCATTAAACATCCAGCCTTTTATTGTGGGCAGTATAAGGTACACCTGTGCACTAATCATGATGTCAGATCAGCATCTTGATGTGTCACACCTGTGAGGTGGGATGGATTATCTCAGCAAAGCACAAGTGCTCACTATCACACATTTAGACAGATTTGTGAACAATGTTTGAGACAAATGGTAATATTGTGGATCTGGAATGAATTTTACATCTTTAAGTCCATCTGGTGAAAAATGGGAGCAAAAACAAAAGTGTTGCGTTTATATTTTTGTTGAGTGTACATAAATACATTTTTATTATTTTTAAAAATAAACTACAATTTAAAATTTAAATAACACAAATAAATGAAAATAAATACATTGAAAATTAAATAACTTAATTTCAAAAATAGAAATAAAAATACATAAATACAATTAACTCACTTACTGCCATTGACCTATATTTACGTCAGTTGAAATACTCACGCTCACTGCCATCGACGTATATATACGTCATTGATGTAAATCTAATTAAATCACCTTTTTTATTTTTGACAATATCTGTAATTAGTTTCCTTATCTTAATTGTGAATGCATACATGATGGTTTTAAATGCTCCAGAAATAAAGGGCTGCTTGACTTATCTATATTGAGGCAAGGTTAATATATGGGGCATCACTGAAGGCCTAATGTTGAAACGCACGGCCCGCCACTGTACGTCAATCACTGTTTTTTTAATATGAGGGGCAGGGGAGCGGTCTGGCGCAGCCTGTCACTGAAAATCAGTCTTGTACTCGTTGAATTTCCAAGTGCCCAGCTATTTTACAGACAGAGCCTCCTGAGCAGGTTGGACCCCTAAAAGGTCCTGGAACCATGATGTATAACCCAGGGAATTTAACTCGCCCAGAAGGCTCTTTTTCGAGGTAAAAAAGCAGGGTGTTTGACCCCTGTAATGAGCCAGACAAAGTCCTGCTTTCACACATAGTGAGTTTTCGCAGCTGGGTCCTAGTAGCCCCGGCTGCCGTAAAAATTTAAAAGTGCCAATTTTGACACGTAAACATCTTTTCACCTTTTGGCAGTTGCTAGGGCCTCCTCAGTTAAAGTGAATGGGGGGACCGACGGTATAGTGCATTTTGCACGTTTGTGGGAGGAATTTTTTCTCGTGCTTCCCCAATTTGACAAACCAAAGTTTTAAGTGGTGGTGCTCCAGGGTTAAAGAGGCCAGGTTCAGAGGGTGAGTTACCCATGCTAGGGCAAAGGGACATCGGATCCCTTTAGTGGATTTTTTGCCCCCCAAATCTCCAGATCAAAACTGCTTTATGAATTCCCGCCTCAGAAGGACCTCCGGCGTCCATTTTGTCGGTCCGGTGGTTTTTTCGACATTGCGTGCTGGTATACGTTAAGTATCCGGGAGGGGAGGGCTCCAGCCTCTGGGACAGGGTGCGAGGTCGAGTCCTGCTTTCTCGCTCAGCGGTTCTACAACGCAGATCTGGGACTGCCAGGGGTCTGGGTCGCATCCAAACTCAGCGGCGGGTTGCAGTCCCAGCCACGGCGGCCTGACCTCGCATGGTTCTGTCAGAAGCACAGTGTTTTTCCAATCCTGTTCATACATGGCAGTGGGTGCGGTAACTGCTCCCGCGGCAGAGCGCTGGCTCCAGAACTCAAAGTTGGCTGGACCGTGTAAAGTTTCGGAGGGTATGCTGCTCACGCGGTTCGCTCTGAGGGGTAGTGGTTCCTTTTCCATTTTGGTTTTGTAGTACCAAGACTTTGTGGAAATGTCGACAGTACTTAGAAAAATTTCCATAGACCCTTGGTACTATAAAACCAAAAGTAGACTTTTTTTTTGGGTTTTGTAGTACCAAGGGTCTAGTTGTCTTACCGGGCCAGATTAAAGGTTTTAGCCTGAGGAGGAGGTACAAAGTTAAACCCTGGCCTTTATAAACATGGTTCCTGGTACGTCCAGGGGTCCATTTGCCCCGCTGTTCTCCCCCAGAACAGAGCCTCCCAGGCAGGTTAAAGTCTGGCATTTAGACCTCTGGTTCTATGTTGTTCCATGTGTCAAATGTCCTGACTTTTTATCCTGGAAGAGAGCCTTCTGGGTGGGTTAAAGCCCCAGTCTTTAGACCCCTGGTTCTATGTTGTTCCAAGTGTCAAATGCCCCACTATTCTGCCCCAGAACAGAGCCTCCCAGGCAGGTTAAACCCAGGCTTTTAGACCCCTGGTTCTATGTTGTTCCATGTGTCAAATACCCTGGCTTTTCACACCAGAACAGGGTCTTCTGGGTGGGTAAAACCACGGCCTTTAGACCTCTGGTTCTATGTGGTTCCAGGGTCCAGATGCCCTGCCTTTTTACCCCAGGTTAGGGCCTTCTGGGTGGGTTAAAGCCCGGCCTTTCGACCCCTTGTTCCTTAAGGTCCTGCCACCTGTCACTGAAAATCAGGAGGCAGAGGAAGAAAGGCGAGCTTGAGTGAAGATGGTGAACAAACGGAGATGTAGCGAACTGAGGCAGCTGGCAATGGAGCAAAGCAGGTTTAGGAGTATTTCAGGAGATACTGCGGCAGATGAGATGGAAAGAGAAAGGAGAGTAGGTCAGAGATTGCCGGCAAAGGGGAAGGGTAGAGTGAGTGGTTGTGGTTAGCGCCATGTGCCCTCGAAGGACCGAGGGCACCAACATGGCCCAGGTGAATCCGGTTCAGAGGATCACAATGAACCAGACCTGGATTCTTAAGAAAAATGGCTGCTGCCTGGTTCGACTGACACCAGCAGAGCCTCATTGCTGGAGCTGGATCGCTCTGATAATGGACGTGACAGAGCCACAGTCCATGTTACATGAACACCATTTTCCTCCAGTCGTATTATGGACACCTGTTGTCAATTGTGATGAACAATTTCTATAATTCTGTGTCCCTGTGTGAACGTTTACTGAGAGCACAGACAAACGTCTGTGGAACCCTCAGGAAAAACAGGGGAGATCAAAAAGTCTGACCTGCGGGCAGGGGAAAGAATTGTGTGCCACAATGGGCGCTTGGCAGGACAAATGAATCGTGAAGACAGAATGGAAGTGGTTGATGTGTGGCAGAGTGACCCAGCTTAAACCACCGTGTGTGATCGCCTACAACTCCAACATGAATGACATGGATAAACTGGACCAGAATGTGGCCTACTACCCCCTCATAAAAAGGTCAAAGTAGTTTGTGGCATACATGTTCTAAATTGCCATATGGCATATGCCAATTGCCACATATGTTCTGTATAGGGCCAGAAATCCAGGACAATGTAAGTAACTTTTGGAGTTCACACGCAGGGTAATGAGGATGTGGTCAGGGAAGTGGCATTGGGTAGTGGAGGAGGAGAGAGAACAGGCAAAGAAGATGTCCACAATCCAAGGGCATCTTACAATGTGCTGTGTTTACTGTCATGTGCCGCTACATGGAGGGAAATGTTTTACAGCATATCACACACAGAGAAATAATGCACTAATTAGGGCATGTTTATGAATAAATTATTGTTTTTATATCAAACACCATGTTTTCAGTGTTGTTTTTGTTGTTTCATAGAAGTCTACACTTTCTTTGGATGTGTTCTATCTTGTTTTAAGTTTGATGTGTTCAATGTCATAAAACTCAATATTCTATGGGTCTTAAAAAATCAGTCATAATTCTCCAAAGCTGCTGGCACTGTGAAGCTGGCTGTTCAGAAAATCACTAGCAGTGAATGAGTTAATAATCATTTTCTCTTGTTGCTTTTGGGTGATTTTCTGTCGTTGGTTGCTCATTTTTCAGTCTTGTTACCAGTGACTCAGTCCAAAGTGCTTCAGAATGATTTTGATGTGTTCAGTGTGTGTCAGGTTCTATTGAAATTAGAAAATGTTGAGCTCAATTGTTTCCTACATTGCAGGACCTGTCATGTGACTATTGTTCACTCATACATTGTGATGTCGTTGCTCCAACAATATATTGTGCAGCTCTAATTTTATAGTTACATTTCCAGATGAAAGGTCGCTTTAATGTTTTACCTGTATGGCACATGCAGACAGTCTTTCCAGCACTCCACCAGAGTCCGGATGATCTCCAGGTTGTGGCGGAAAATGGCCCTCTTGGAGTGAAAACTGTTTTTCATCAGAAACTCTAGCAGCCGGTTGGCGAGCACCTCGTCCCGTGGGTTACCCTGACAGAAAGCAGTCAACATATAGTGTAACATGTAACATCAAATAACTAAATAGAGGTAAAATTACACATAAATGCACTGTTCTATAACAGTTTTATCTTCATTGTTACAATGTAATTGTAACAAACCTACATTCTGCACAAATCAAACTAAATTCTGAGACATTCAACATTTTATTAATTGAAATGTAATGTTTCTTACGACTGTTTTACTAAAAGTGTTGAAATGTCAGACAATTTTATCAGAATAAAATCATATAAGATGAATAGAAGTTACTAAATTGGTAAGAATAAAACTCAGGTATAGACTTTTTGGTAACACTTTATTTATATTCATTTATAGTCGATCATATCTATGGATATCTGCTATTTCTGCTGTAAACTGATAAACTTGTGTTATATTTTGTGTTGTCAGTAACCTTGGGGCTGGCAAGGCTGGTCCAGGACAGAACTGTGACCACCACATCCACCACCATGAAATGGATCCCGTCTCCTCCGTTGTTTCTGGAGACGACAAGCTGCAGAAGAGGACCAAGCCAGTGTTTCGCATACGGTCGAAAAACCTGGAAAGACGGGATGATAAACAGGGGAATTAATTCACAAAAAGAATGTGAGCAGTCATGAGTGGACAAATGTGAGGATAGGAGGAAGTTCTTCACCTCCTCTGTGTTGATGAGCAACTTTGAGATGAAAAGTCGGATATTCAGAGGAGTGGCCGGGTTTGACAGTTTTCCATGGAGAAACTTCATCCATGGAGGAAGATCATTTGGATGATTTCCCTGTTTTATGAGTTAAAAAAAAAAAAGTCACCAGCTTACACAAAAAACTTTCAACTCACATTGCAATGATCACTCAGTAAATCTATCCACCACTATTAAATTAATAAATTACCAATCTGTATATAATATACAACTTTTCTGCCCTGTCAGGCCTTAAAGCATTGGTCTTTGCTCCAGACTGTGGAGATTTTCATGTATTAATTCATCTGTTTTTAGTGTGGTCACGTCAAGAGTAAATTAAACACATTCCAACATACCCAACATAATATAGTATAATAATGAACATGTGAAACACTATGATCAGCTAAAAGGTTCAGTTCTGCCACTTTTCATATTGTTGAATGTAGTATATTTTAAATTTTTTTTAATTAATTTTGTTATTTTTGCTTGATGGGGTTTTGAGCCCCCAACCAACCCTCCAAGGTTGCTGTTCCTGGAAGGCACTCCCCGCCCCCTCCAGCGGATCAAGCCAATCACAGCAGATGGAATTTATTAATAGCAAATGCAGAGCTCAGTTAATCGATGTGGTAGGAACATTTAACACCAGTCTGAAAGTTTGATCAAAACACAAATAAGCAAGTTGACATCATGAAAACCAAAAGTGTGGGAACACTTAAAAAATGCGAAGCGATGTGAAGTGTTCACTCTGTGATACGACACTGATCCACCACCAGCATCCCCCTCAACGCCCCCTTGTTCGGGTCACATTTCCCGTTTTCCCCCGACCTGATGAGCGACCAACATCCAGACGGTCTGTCTCCCTCGGGCCGATGACGAGGACCGGACCGGCGCATGTTGGGGTGCCCAGGGGCGTCAGTTTGATTTTTTAAGTGCTGGGGACAATAAACATAAACTTGAGAATGGTCTGAAAAGTGCTGGGTACGACTATGTATGTATATGTATGACGTAAGGGATAACAGCCGACGAGGTGACCTGTTCGACGGAAATAATAGCGAGGTGCAGGCTAGAATTCTGGCGACAAGTTGTTCTATTATGTAGCCTATGGACCCATTCACCATGTAAACAAAAAACAATGATAAAACAAATATTTAAGAATCTTTGGTTAAACAGGAAGTCCTTTGGGGCCAGCAATGGAACTAGAACCTGAACTGGTCCATAATAAACCAATATGTTTTATGTATGCACTGCACTGCAGTGTATTAAGTATTGACAAGTATTAAAAATCATAACATTAAGCCTATTTTCAATTAATAAAAGTTGGAAACCAACCATGTGTTTTGTCCTGTTTTCCAAACGGCGTTGGAAACCACAATAACTTAATTGGCTTGGGATAGCCTAACACAGGTATTTCAAATCAGCATCGTGCCTCAAAGAACAAACAGTCCTCCCAACATCAACAAAGTTTAGAATAGGCCTACCTGACCAAAATTACATTGCCCGACCATAGAATGAAACAAAACGAAAGGCTCCGACTGTCTGAGCAAGCATCAACCTTTTTGAGGAACACTATTTATGATTGATATGATCCATCTCGCATTGTCATAAAATACAATGGTAACAGCATCCAGAAGATAATTTCTAAGGAAAATACACTGAAAATTGCATCTTCCAAATCTTCATTTGGAAGTCTAACGAGCTTCACACATCGTTACACTGGAACTCATCGTAGGCTACACACCATCCTTAACAGACTGACCAAGTGCATTGTGGGTGGAAGTGGAGCAGATTCAAGCCTATCTTACAAAATAGTTTTTAGGAGGGCAAACCAGTCTTTTACTTGTCCCAAGCAGACAAGACCACCACTATATCCAAATTGTCAAAATATAGTAATGTGCAATGAAAGATCCAAGATATTAGCCTACATATCAATGGGAAATTCCAGGCAGCAACCAGATCATAATTGTAGCTCTAAGCATCCCCAAAACCAATAACTATCCAAAGCCAGATCGTCATGTGCAAATGACAAGCAAGTAACCAGCAGCAAAGTTCAAGTAAACCATATGTATTACCTTATGGCCCTCCACATAGATTCAAGCTATGAGGTCTTTATCCATATCATATCATAAGCATGCTATATTCTAAATAAAAATCTAAAATATTTCCGACTCCAACATTATTTTAATTCATTACCATGTCAGAGGTTCCTCCCCACCCCCTTGCAACGACACATAATATTAATTAGAAAAAAAATTGTGGTTTAACCTAGCAGTAAGCTACTTAACTGTCCTGCAACATGTCTAAAAGAAAAACTGGAACCGATATCACATCTTTTTTCAGCAAGCAAAAATGCGCTGTAAGTGTAGTCCTATGAATAAGACTTATTATAAATGGCCCATCATGTTTTGTATTAATTTGTAGCAGACTGTAGTTACCCTGTACATAATGGTGCTAACATTCACGGATAGTTAGCAGAAATCGTTAGCTACATGCCGGTCAGGCTACAGTTCATACTTTGACTAAAAATGATTTAATCTCCTCGATTTCCGTTTCCTACTGTATTTGGTTAACAGGAAGAATTTTTGTACAGTATCGATGATTTTGGACACTCCACATAGTGCATTCTATTATTCAAGCTAACATATCATTCTTGCATTAGCCTTTGCCAATCCCCCAAGCGCACCGTTATTCTGTACGCCTTGTGTGTACACTGTCCGCCATTTTTGTACAGTGGCCCGTTGTGACAAATACCTACACCTATTTGCATTTTCACATTTTGAATGTTTGCAACCTGCAGATTCAACACTAGATGTGCCCATATAATCTTCAGTTCATTATGAGTAGGCTGGACAAAGCGTCAATCACAGGTTTTTCCTGACTACCATTTTTTTCTGAGAAGTAATGAATTGATAAACATTTTAAAAGTGTGGGGGGGGGATTGTTCATCATATAAAGTGGTGGGGACATGTCCCCGGTGAAAATGATGCCTATAGGGGTGTCGCAAAGCGTCCAATCCGGCGTCGGGTTGCACTCCGGCCCTGTACCGGCGACAACAGCCCGGGTGAGTCTGATCGAAGCGCTGCGTTTCTCCAGACCCTTTCCTCGGGCTCCTTCAGCGCTGGCCCCCATTCTTTTCTCGAACTCCACCCGTTTCTCCCTCTAACTCCGGGCTCTCCAGCCACAGCAGGAAGGGTCAGCCGGCTGGTACCCTGGTCCCCATGACCGGGTCTCAGCCCAGCTTAGATCCGACGGCCAAGGGGAGGGATGCTGCCGGCCGGAGGACCTGGATCTGGTCGGTGGATTTTGGTTCATCTCCCCCATTAGCTTTTAACATAACATGACTACACCAGCAGTGACTGGTGAACAATGCGGTACAGACGACTCACCTTGGCTGAACTGTATAAATAAGTGCTCCTCAGGGAAAAATACAGCAATGTACCTCGAGTGCTGTGTTTTTTGTTATTCTGTTCAACATTTTGTTAATTTTTTGGTGCATTTTAGAATTTTTATTGATTTTGTTGTTCATTTTGTTCATAATATTCTCTTGTTTTTAATTGTCTATTTTGGTGATTATTTTATCTTTTTTTCTCTTTTGTTTGTATTTATTAGTTTTTGTTCAATTGGCAGATTTTTCTTTCTTTTGCAGAACGTTGTTTACAATTATCATATGTGGCAAAAAAAACCCAATGCAATAGAATAACACTTAAATCCATTTTAATTCAATTACATTTTTCATGCATAGCTAATGAGTCATGATTCTTTATAGATAAATTCAAACCCTGTTAACGGCACTGACCTGTTGGACTTTAGGGGTTATGTTGTTCCTTTGCATGTGTCCAATCAGAGCAGTCATGGCTGCCATGCATTCATGTTGATTCAGCTCATCCATTTCTAGATCCACAGATGTATCCTGGGATGGATTTGTCTCCTCTGTTTCCTACATTTACATGAACGTAACAATAATAGATTAGATTTATATAGTGCTTTTCTATGTAAAAACATACTCAGAGCACACAAGTGGATCCATCATTCATTCACTCTCACATGCCCCCTCTGGTGGTGGTAAACTACATATGGGTGATTCTCATAAAAATAAATCAATCAATCAATCAATCAATCAACAAAAAAAAAATGGCTCCAAGGTTTTAGTGGTTAAATAGGAAATAAACCTAATTTTAAAACATTCTATTTTTATTTCCCACTTTTTATACATTTTCTGTGAAAGCTGTCATTACCCAAATGTAATGCATGACCAAATTTTCTGGTCTTTGAATTAGGGGAAAACATAACAATAAATACAACTATTAGTATGTTGTTATATGTCAAAAGTGTCATTAAGTGTTTTTATCTTATTTTAATAATGACTATTCATAATATTTCAAGAAAAGATCATGTTCATGAGTCGTTATTGTTATTACCGCAATATATTTGAGAAGTGCATTGAATAGCTATAGGAATTTGAATATGAGCTGAAACTACCAACAATGCATCTGTAGTATAAGAAGATCCAAGACAGCTACAGGGTCAGTCAGTCACCTTTATTTTATGCTCTTGTAAAATGTTATGATTTGTCTCATAACTGCATGAACATGACAAAACTGATTACCCAAATGAAGTCACACTTCATAATGAAAATGTTTTTTCAATTTTAAATTTGTTTGGTAATAGTCATTATTTAGCTAGGTCATAATAGCTAATGCGAAGGGTTGGCGGTTCAATTCCCGCTCTGTCCTAGTCAGTCCGTTGTGTCCTTGGTCAAGACACTTCACCCTCCCTGCCTCCAGTGTCACTCACACTGGTGTATGAATGAGTATGAATGTTGGGTGGTGGTCAGAGGGGTCGTAGGTGCGAAATGGCAGCCACGCTTCTGTCAGTCTGCCCCAGGGCAACTGTGACTACATATGTAGTTTACCACCATGTGAGAGTGAATGAATAATGGAACACTAATGTGAAGCGCTTTGGGTGCCTTAAAAAGTGCTATATAAATCTAACCCATTATTATTATTATTAATGCTACAGTTAACATTATTGTGCCGAGTTATCGCATCACTGCAGTGCACTTTCTCATTAGCACAATAGTTTCATGTTTCCTAAGAATAACCACATTATCCTGGGGCAGACTGACAGAAACGTGGCAATCATTCAAATTCCTATTGTCATGAACTTCAAAATATTAAGTTTTACAATGATATCAGCTGTTACAGAGTAATTCCATAATGTGAAATGTGGGGCCATTTTTGGGAAGAAAACGAAATGCGTTACTTTTTTTGCAAAAGCTCGTCCGTGTCCTTGTGGGTTGTGGGAGCTGAATGAGAAGCTTTGGACCCCAGTGGAGAAATCAAACTGACTCATCTCTTCACTCAGGCTGCTGTCGGCCATATAGGACTGGGAGGAAAGGTAAACCGGCGCCTCTGCATAAAAAATAACCAGCTCCAAATGAGATAGATTCAGAATCAGAATAGAATTTATTGTCATTTGGGCATGTCACAAGGACATGCCCAAATGACATTTTCGTTAGCTTTGGTCTCTCCATGATCAAGGCTGGATGCAGCCATAACAGATGCTACCATTTATCAGGAAAACAGAAAAAAGCATTTACAGAACAAATAAGCAAGCACATATCACATCAGCAGTTTCATAACAGTAATGTTTTTGTTTACACTTAATGTGTTTACACTGGTAAGACAAAAGGTAGTAATATAAGATAGTATGAAAGTTTATTTCAAAAATAAGTAGGAATAAAACACAAAGTTGAATAAAAGGCAAAGGAAAACCACAAAACCAAACAGAACACTCCAGAATATTGAAGCCAGACCAACAAAAAAAATTACCTCAATATTTCGTTATTGTCTAAATTTTACCCATATAACCAGCTCCTTCACAATAAGGGAACTTCATACCTCCATTCTCCTTATTCGCTTCTTTACGAATCATGATGTATTTCTTCTTTCTCTCGAGTGCAACCTACATAAAAAAAAAAACAAGTAGTGCCAGGCACAACAAACCCTGTCCCCTTGCACGCATTTTAGCTCTCAATGGACATCTATCTCTCAAAATATAAGACTATGGTTTGACCTTTCAAGGTCACTTACGGTCAAAGGTCATTACATCATTTTAAAGCCCATGCCAGGTTTCCTACCGGTCAACAATAGTAACTAAGCCTCTATCTCCACAGTTTTTTCTGTTACAGTCTATTTGAGGTTTTTAGTTCATGACCCAGTGACCTTTGACCTCGTGGGTCAACGATAGGTCCAAATCTATGCAGACAAGATGCAGAATTGAAAGACCAGCATTTTGGTGCTGATTGGAAGTCTAAAATGGAAACGTCAAAAGTTATATCCATAATTACATTTTGACCTTTGTGACCTTTGACCTGGACCTTTGTCCTAGGGTCTTCAACAGTGGAACAAAACAAGCTACATTTGACCTATCTCTGATCATTGTGAAAATCCATTTTCAGTGACTGTGACCTACATTCACCAAAATTCATGGGATCTATTCTGGAATACCTCACATGGAAATTTCATGGAAGTTGGTCCAGTTGTTTTTTGCCTAAAACAAACTTAAAAACAAACAAACCGATTCAAACACAATACCCCTCTCCCCTTCGGGAGGGGGGGTAATAACCAACCACAACAGCAAAATGACATCAACCTGAAAAAATAACCTAAACTTACCTGAACTTCAATGGGAAAGTTGTAGGTTCTTCCAACATTGATGATATTTTCCAGAATAAACTGATTCTACACATGGAAACAGAAAGAGTCAAGTTCTCTCAGTTTAGTTTCTGTCTTTAATAACAGAACCAAAATGATATTCTGCACCTTCTCTGGTTTCTCGCTGAAGAGAAAGCCATAGTAGAATTTGGCTTCACTGAAGCTGCAGCTGATGGCAGCGATGGCACAGTTGTATGCAGCGCAGTGATACTGTCTCCGCAGTTCCAGCAGCTGGGTTTCTCCTGCCATATTCTCAGTGAAGGCCTCGAAACATGACCTGAATTAAATCAAACCAAAACATAAGCAAATATTAAAATGAATGTCACTGACTTTGATATTTTTAAACTAGTCCAGCAACTTAACAAACCAATTTCTCAAATCACTATATCTCGATTGGTCAGCTGAGCCAGGAGCCAGTCTGTGGCCTTGTTGCGAGGATGAGCGCACAGCGCACAGTCAGGACGGCAGAAAAAAATCACAGGAGTCCCCCTGCCCTCCATCCAGGAACTGTACTCCTCCAGAACCAGGAAGAGGGCAGCCAACATCATTAAAGACTCTGCCCACCCTGGTAACAACCTGTTCTCCCTCCTCCCCTCCGGCAGGCGCTACAGAGCCCTGCGCACCAAAACCACCAGACTTAAAAACAGTTTTTACCCCACTGCCATAACTTTAATTAACAGCTGACACAGTCTTGCACGGCCATACATTCAAGCCCTACAGTCAAACTGATTGCACTACCTCGTGTACTTTGCACCACCCTTTTTGTAAAATATTATTTATTACCTTTATTTTTATTTTATTTTTATTTTTTTTGTACATACTATTTCATATTTTTATATTACTATACTATTCTGAGAGTGACACCACCTGCCGGAATAGAATTCCATGTATATGCAAATGTATCTGGCGAATAAAAAACGATTCTGATTCTGATTCTGATTCTGATGAGGCAGCAGGGCCAAAAACAAAACTAATCTGAAGGACATGGGCAGGAGCCAGACCGTGATTGTTTGGGTTAAATATGTAAATAACAGAACCAGGAAACTTGACACAAACCAAGACACACGTCAGAAGAGAGGGAACCCATTGGAACTGTCCACAAACAGCACTAAGTCAAGTTCCACCTGTGGGTGGGGCGAAAGGCATTGGACCAACATATTATCGGATTTGGTGTAAACAATGGGACATTGGGTTGTGGCTGGGGATCAGCGCTAATCAATTGTATGCTTTACATGTGATGCCAATAAATGAGAAACCTGAGACCTAAAATGGCACTGCGTGAGTTGCAGCCAGTTACAGCAGCTCCAACGCTTTTTTCTGATTATAGTGACTTTTTCGCATTTCAAGTTACTTTACTCTTTTCTTTTCTGCAGTAGTCGCACTGGCACATGTCCATCCCCTGGCACTGAGCTGGTGAGACTGCTGCTGTGTTTCTTTCTATTTTTTAAACTTTTACATACCGCATCGGCGAACGCCATCTGCTGTATCTCAGGTATTGTTTACTCTCGGGAGCAGCTGTTAGCGCTTAGCCAAGTTAGGCTACAGTCGGAAGCGCGACCGGAGATCCCCCCCCGAAATACGGAGAAGGAGGGGATGCAGAGCCGGATTAAAACGCCGCGAAAGGAGACGATGGTACAAACCATGCCTTCCATCTGTCATCACTGGAAACAGGAGGTTTCTCCTAAATAAGATGGATGAGCTAGCAGCGCTAACGCAGCTACAGCGGGAGTACCCAGAGTGCAGTCTACTTCATTTCATGGAGACCTATCACTGGATTCACTGGTGCAGCTTGATGGATTTCATCTCATCAGAGCGGACAGAGACATGAGGGAGAGTGGTAAGAAGAAGGGCGGGGAGTTAGCAATGTTTGTGAACAACAAGGGGTGCAACCTGGGGAACATTTATATAAAGGAGCAACGGTGTACCAGGGACATTGGTATCATCTGGCCGTACTACATCCCTCAGGAGTACACACATGTCATTGCAGTAATGGTGTACATCGACTCAGCCTGTGAGCTCATCTACAGTGTTGTTTCACGGCTACAGACTGCACAACCCCAAGCCTTCTTCATCATCACTTAGGATTTCAAACAAGCTTCCCTGTCTGCCATTCTCCCCACCTTCCACCAGTTCGTGGACTGCCCCACCAGGGACAACAAAACTCTGGATCTGTTCTATGCAAATACAACTGATGCCTACAGTTGCTCCCCCCGCTTGGCCGCTCAGACCACAACCTGGTCCATCTGCTCCCTACTTACACACCTCTGGTGAAGAAAATGCCACCAACAACAAAGTGTGTGAAGCAGTGGTCTGAAGAGGCCAGTGAAGCACTTCAGGACTGTTTCAACACCACAGACTGGGGCGTGCTCTGTGGGCCACATGGATAGGACATTGACAGTTTAACGGACTGCATCCACAGACTACATAAACTTCTGCATAGAAACCACCATGCCCACTAGGAGGGTACGGTGTTTCTCAAACAACAAGCCATGGGTGACTCCAGAGCTTAGAGCCTTGTTACTGGAGAAGAGGAGGGCCTTTAAGTCTGGTGATTGAGAAAACCTGAGGAGAATACAGGGGGGCCTCAAGAGGAAGATCAGAGAGTGTAAGGCCAGTTACAGGAAGAAAATGGAGGACCAGCTGCAGCATAACAACTTAAGAGAAGTCTGGAGAGACCATATCAGGTCAAGGCAAAGTCCTCAGGGACTGTGCAGACCAACTCTGTCAGGTGGTCTGTTACATCTTCTGCCTGAGACTGGAAAAAGTTCCTGCCATATGGAAAACTTCCTGTGTTGTTCCGGTTTTAAAGACCTTGTGCCCCAAGGAGCCCAACCACTTCAGACCTGTGGCCTTAACTTCTCGCCTGATGAAGGCACTTTAGAGGATCATCCTGAACCATCTCCACCCCCTGGTGAGCCCAAACATGGACCCCTTGCAGTTTGCTTACCAGCCTGGGATTGGGACAGATGATGCTGTCCTCTACCTGCTGCAGAGATCCCTGTCTCACCTGGAGGACTCAGGAAATATGGTCCGGATCACATTCTTTGACTTCTCCAGCACCTTCAACACAATCCAACCCTCACTGCTGAGGGTGAAGATGGAGAGAGCGGGGTCAGTAACCAGCTGGCTGCATGGACCATGGACTATCTGACAGACAGACCACAGTATGTGAAGTTACAGGACTGTGTGTCTGATGTGGTGGTCTGCAACACAGGAGCCCCCCAGGGTACAGTTCTCTCACCTTTCCTCTTCACCCTCTATACACCAGACTTCCACTACTCCACAGACAGTTGCCATCTCCAGAAGTTCTCCAGTGACACTGCCATCGTAGGATGTGTGTCAGAGGGGAACAACTGTGAGCATCAAGGACTTTGTCTGCTGGAGTGAACAGAACCACCTTCGGCTGAACGCCAGCAACACAAAGGAGACGGTAATTGACTTCCATAAAAATCCATAACTCTTCGCCACTGAACATCTAGGGACTTGACATTGAGAGAGTGAGGACCTACAAGTACCTGGGTGTTCACCTCAATAACAAACTGGACTGGACAGACAACACTGACTCTCTTTATATGAAGGGTCAGAGTCTGCTGAGGAGACTTGCATCGTTTGGTGTGAGGAGGCCACTGTTGAGACTTAGACTTCCTTTATTGTCATTGCACAAGAATACACACAACAGTGGGATTTTTGGCAACGAGACGTCATTGCTTGGCTTCTGGAGCACACATACTAAAATAAATAGTATGACACTGTTGTGTCATAGGTGGTCTTCTACGTAGTAATGTGCTGGACTCCATGGTGGTGGTGGGAGAGAGGATGGCTCTGGCCAAAATATCATCCATCATGGAAACCTCCTCCCACCCTCTGCACCAAACTGTGACTGCATTAAAAAGCTCCTTCAGCAACAGACTGGTTCACCCTCTGTGTAGGAAGGAGTGTTTTCGTAGGTCATTCATCCTAACAGCAGTCAGACTGTACAATACCTCAGTTTAAATCAACCAATCTACCTCACTTATGCACTTACAATACATGTGCAATTGTTATTATTATTATGACTATTTTATTATTATTGTTATTCATTTAATTTTCTGTGTGTTTTGTATCGAGTTTGCACTATTTTTCTGCTGTTTCTGGAGCTGCTGTAAGAGTGAACTTTCCCCACTGTGGGATCAATAAAGATTATCTTATCTTATCTTATCATATCTTATCTTGATGATCCAGATCCAGACCTTGCCTCAAGTTCATCCCGACTCAGGACCCAGGTTGGGAGCCTTCAACAGAACCGGTTTTTAACAACTGTAACAGCACCAAATTTGCACATGTATAGATTAGGCTATTCTGCATATTTTCTAGATGTGGAGCAACTCTAGATTATGTGTAGGAGAGATAATATGGACATTTTTAAAATGGCTGCCATTTTCAATTCACAGTGTACTGTGTATGCATTGACCGATTACTCCACATTTACGTAAATTACGTAAACTATTTTTCTTCATGACCATTAAACATTGTGACAATGTCAAACTTTATACAATACAATAGGTATCACAATGTCAAAACAATTAATTACAGCAAAAATTCTACATTTGTGTAATTCTTTCATAGATGCCGCCATTTATAAAATGATTTGGATTGTATTCTGGGAAATTTCTCGTACATTGTGTTTGGAGTCTGCCTCTGCAAAATCTAAGTTTGAAGGGGTATAAAGCCCTTCCGGTTCCCCTCTGCCTCAACGTGAATTGAGACACCCCTACACTTACATGTGGACACGCAAAACAGAGGGGAAGGGGTAAGAGGGCTAAGGGGTGAAATGGGATTCAGCCTTAACCACTTGACTATTACCAAGATGTCTTACTTGATCAAGGCCTTGGACAACTCGTTTCCCTCAGTTTTGTCCAACTGACAGTAGGCCCGATTGATGCGGGATTCCTTAGAATAAACATCTTCTTTTGGGAGCCGTGAATAAAGCAGCTCCATCAGTTTGTAGCAGCCGGACTTCTTCAGCAACTGGACTTCAAATACTGTTTCGACTGACTGCCACCAGGACATAAAAGACAGATATTTAATTCAGTTTAATTCGAGAAATATTTTTCTGATAGTAACGCGTGGGCAATACATTATCCCTTGCTAGATTTTCACGCAAACCTCAGATTAAAGTTGAGGGTTATTTTATCAGAAAACAAAAAATGTAAGAAAAAGTGACACTTTCAAATATATCAACTTAAGCATCTACATCCACTGTTGCTTATCAGAATATATGACTTTTACTTCTGTTTTAATGCTGTAGAAGATGAGTTTCCATGTTCACTGTGGAGCCTCTGAACAAAATAACCAACAACCATGAACAGATTATACACCAATTATTCATATGCATTGATTGGATTTAGTCTATCATTTTAGATCAGTAGATGGTTTTGATCACCAGTGGATGTTGGGTCTTTATCATTGCGGAAGGAAATTCCCTAGTCATCTGGACTAACTCATTTTTCTTTGAATATAGTTAATGCTTCATTGGAATAGGTCCTACTTTCCCAAAATGGTAAAATTTGTGTCTTCTTTTATTTGCTTTTGTGAAACCTCTTTTCCATTTGTTTCTTTAAAATCTAAAAGGACTGGCCCTGTAATTGTTTGCTCAGAGTAAATACGAAGATATGCCATAATCTAATGTCTCCCCTTTAAATATTTCCTTAACCGATGTCTCTGCTCAGTTGGGACTAGGTGTGTGAACAGGCCTGTACCTGATTTGATTTGATCATTGATTAATGTAGTTTGTTCATTTTAATTTTATACATCTTTCTGTAATACATCTTTGTAAATTAACAAGATTATTTACAGTCATCTTATTTCCTTACTGTAGGGGGAATTGCCCCAACTCTAATCATTACATTTCATAATTTTACTCTGATCTGAAATACTGCTAATCCCTCTGGAAGTGAGTATAACTGCATGAAACAAACCTTAGTGAAGCGGCTCAGCAGCAAAGCAATAATTTTGGACACATTTGCCACAAAGAAGTTATCCAGGGCTTTGATGCTGCAGTGAGAGGCCAATGGCAGCAGAACTCTGTCCATCATGGCCTGCAGCATGGAGCTCATGGGCACATCTCCCTTATGAATCACCTCATGAACTGCACACAGTAACTGCAGCTGACGTTCTTCACTTGCCCTGTTTAGTGATGAGAAATACAAGGTCCACACATATAAATAACATTGAATTGAATTAAAGGACACCAGACAGTTCAACCAAATGTGTGGCTACACATTTTTTAATATGAATGGGCTTTATTTTGCTGAAAGTTTACACTAAAATAGGCATTCACAAGAAATTTCAGGTCAATACCTCTTTTAGGTATTAATTTATGGATCTTGCGATAATTAAGCTCATGACAAATAATGACAAAAACAGCATTTTTGAACCAGCACAGTTTAATCACAACTTAATATGCATAGTTGCTGATGCTGAAATAAGAGTTTGGTGTCAGTACTTTTAAGAAAACATATACCAGTCATCTCTAGGGTATAATTACACTCACAGTCTGTTTATTTTTTCAAAACTATTAAGAATTCACCATCTTGTAAAATATTATTATACATCAATAATCTTATTCAAAGCATCTCACAAACTACTACCAAGTAATAAACCAAACTTGTTTTGTATACTCATCAGAGAGGCTTCGAATATTTTAGTAACCTGGGTATAAAATTGGATTTGTACCATTCAGACTATCTTTAACAGAGTAGATACAGGTCACATAGCAGCAAATAGTTGGATTTGGGAAGATTTACCTGCAGTCTGAATGGAGCCTAATTTCACAAAAATACTAGTTAGTTGGAATGGATGAAACCCAGTCAACTAATATTACATTTCCCAGACACACAGAAACACAATATAACAAACAAGTTTACGGCAACATAACTTCAGACATATCATATCAAATTCTGCGTTGTGTGTATGTGTTCTATTAAATGAAGATTTGTAAATTCAACAATTCCAAGATGTTTTAAGACCCCATGGAAACCCTGAACAAAAGACAGAGAGCGGCTGGGAATGCTTCACTCACCGCCTAGAGATCCTTTGGAAACAGATCTGAAACTGCTCTTCCATGATGTGCTTTTTATCTCGACACAGAATCCCTGCCATCAGCGTGAGGAGCAGGGGGCTCTGGGAAAGCTCCAAGGCATCCAGCAACTGAAAGACACACACAAAGGTCAGTCTGCGGTTACCAACAATTCAAACACCAAAAAATGCAGATTAGTATTATCATTATCAATATTATTTTATCTACCCATCTTAAGTTTAAAAGAAGTCACAAAGCATTTTAGTAGAGTTAATATACACCATAAAATTTAAAAAGCAATAAAAAACACCTGAAAATTAACAATACGAAAGAAGACCTGTTGATAAATATTACAAACAACTAGGACTGCACAATATAAAACAAAAACAAAACTGACATTGCAATTTGTTTTAACCCTGTGATATACATATGAAAAGATGGCACCAATGGCCCGGACCTCACAGCTGTGATGTCTTACTATCAACAAAAGGGTGTCATTCAATAGATCATAAAATCAGAATTGAATTCCATTGAGAATTGAGGGAGGAGAAAAGATTTCAGTGCCAGACTGAAAAAATATAACAAGTTGTAAACAAATTGTTTACAATTTTAAATTTCAACAAAGTGATAACTTTTGTAGCTTATGCTACAGCCACACCAAATGCAAATTTTCACGTGTATGCTTGTAACTCGCCGCCTAAACACCCGAGTTTGGACGCAAGATAATTCACGGTCACTCTGAACACAAAACATCATACAATTTGCAGCCACTCCAAACGTGCAACGTCCGAGTCTGAACGCTGGATAAACACAGATAAACAAAATCTGGCCCGCCATTTCAGTCTGTCCTCAGCTATGGCTCAGATCACTTGGATTACTACTATGTGCCCGCTCTGGAGGTCCCATACGATCCTGCAGAAGTGCCTGCATGGGGAATTCCACCCCCTTCTCCAGGAACTCCATCTGGATGAAGTCTGCTTTCACCGGTATTGCAGCCTCAGTTTTTCTTTCTGCCACCTTCCAGGTTGGTCCCGGCATCATACATCATTCCATCATGCCTGAAAAGTTAAATATTTTCAAGCCCAGCGTTTACGCGGATTCGCGGCAAGAAGTGCAGCTCCAACGTGTCTCTCCAATGACTTTGTATGTAATCTCAACGTGCAAATGTTAAAATTTGCATTTGGTGTGGCCGTACCATAATGCTGACATCCATCTACTGAATCAATCAAAATTGAAATCAGTTGAGAATTGAGGGAGGACAAGTGATTTTAGTGCCAGACTGGAAAAATATACAAAGTTGGAAACAAATGTAAAATTTCTGCTAACAAAAGTGATATGTTATGTGCCTAATGAATCAATCAGAATTGAAATCCGTTGAGGGAGGAGAAGTGATTTTAGTGAATTGTGGACGAGGACGGACAAAGCGCGATGGCAATAGCTCATTGCAACTTCGTCCGAATGAGCTAACTAACAATTTAAAATAAATTATTGCCAAAAATGTTTTTTAATAGACAGCCATGGACTCAACTGAGTAACTAATCTGTTAACTCCATTAGGTTTACTCCAGGTCAAATGTTTTTAGGTAGATAATGTTCTGCACTGGACATTATGCAACGTCCAGAAAAAGAAAAAAAAAAAGTTTTATAAAATATAAAATGTTTTATAAAAATATAAAATTTAATGTTTTGTTTCTATGCCACTTCATGTTTATTTTAATAGATTTCCTTTTGTGTTCCATTGTCTGTCTGTATCTAGTCTGACCTTTCCCCTTGTTTCATTTGTCCGTACATGGCTGACCACTGCTCCTTACAGGTGCCTCAATGACATGAAGGATGGGTTAAATGCAGAGGACAAATTTCATTGTACAATGTATAATGACAAATAAAGTACTTTACCTTTACCACTGGGCACAAAACTTATCACTTTGTTGAAATTTGCTTTTGTGAACAATTTGTTTACAACTTTGTTTATTTTTCCAGTCTGGCACTAAAATAACTTCTCCCTCAGATTTCAATTCTGTTTGATTCATTAGAAAGTAATTGATGCAATATTTTCTACGAACAACCTCCTGTGTAGCATTTAACAACATTAACCACAGTAATATATCATTACCCAGTTACCTACTTTTGTTCAGGTGCTAACCCAGAAGAGCTTTGGGGGCTTCGTATACCATTCACACTGTTTTTGGCATTTATTGATAAAACCACACAGCCACGCAATGGTATTGATTTTATGATCTATTCAATGACTCCCTTTTGTTGATAGCAGGGTCACTGGCCTCTGATACTTTGTCTCGTTTTTTCCTCCAAGTGAGTGAATTTAATTTAATACTTTGTCATCTTTTGGTTTTTACTCTTTGAGAGTGATTTTGAGTTGATACTTTGACATTTGTTAGAAATCCTCTGTATGAGTGTTCTATGTTGCACTTTGTTATTAAACTTTGGTTTATTTTTGAACATTGAGTTTTGAGTCGTGCTTTTGGGTTCAAACCCTAGTTGAGTCTTGACATGTTACCTTTCGGATGCAGTCCATGTAGTTGTTGCGATGAAGGGAACCTTTAGCAAACTCATCCGACTGCATGGGGAAGTGGGAGGCCACCAAAGCGTCCAGGGCTCTCTGCAGCTCAGCTAGACCCTCCTCTGGGAGGGTGGTGAAGAAGGGCAACACCAACAGTGCCTGGCTCTGAACACAGAAACAAAACCAACCACCAACAAATATTTAAAAAAAAATTCCACAGCTTAAAAAATTACAATAGAATATTGGTTATATATAGCCTGATATACTTTATGAAGTTCTCTTTGATAAAGCAAATTTGTTTAGTGCAATAAGGCAGCCAGATCACCATTCAGTTCAGTTCAGTTCATTTATTATACATTAATTTTTTTAAGTAATAGACAGTTTAAAGGGCCTGGCTCAGTTTCAACTGGTTTTCAGCAGGTTCTTGTTCTGCAGCACATAAAACAACAAAAGACCAGAAGTATAGACCCCACAATACAGTACAATATCAGCAACAAAAATGTGGGACAAGGATAAACGTAAACAAAAGGCAGTATTATACAAACATACATTTGTTTAGGTTTTAAATAATATCAATGTGTGGTAGAGAGTATGAGCAGCAGAGAGATATACACATAAGCCTTTTTAAAATGAATGATAGATGGTGTTATTCTGTTGTTCAATATCATTCCATGTTTTAATGTAGGTGTGAAAGAATGATCGCTTGCCATAGGTGTTTCTAAAGGCTGGTACTGTAAGAAGTGCCCTAGTTATAGATCTTGTTGTTCGCTCCTGTTGAGTGTTAGTTGTTGGAAGGAACAAAACAAGACTAGCTATAGGACAGTTTGATTGTAGATGAAAGTAAAATGTCATAGCATGGGTGTTAATGTAGTTCTGAAAAGAGAGAGAGAGAGAGAGGGTGAATGCACGACAGTGATGTGTCCAACTGGGGAGTTGATGGTGTATTTTAAATGCTGTATTGTATAATCTGGCAATTGGTTCTGTGATTTCTTTTGTAGTGAGAGACCAAATGGGAAGACAATAAGATAATGTTGAAAGAATAATTGCATGTAAATACGTGTGTGAGAGATCAAGAATGATCAATCGATTGACTGAACAACCGACCGACAAACAGAGACAGACAGATGACAGATGTTGAAGGACTTCAGCCTCCTCAAGAAGAAACACCTACTCTGGCTCTTCTTATAGACGGCATCAGTGTTCACCGACCAGTCAAGCTTACAGTCCAGGTGCACCCCCAAATACCTGCACCACCTCGATGTCCTCGTCCCTGATGCTTATCCGCTGGAGTGGCGGCTTCGACCTAAGAAAATCAATTGCCCTTTCCTTGGTCTTCTTTGCATCAAGGATAAGACCGTTCCTGTCACAGGAGCTCAAGGCTCCCACAAGGTCCCTGTACTCCGCTTCCTGTCCATTCCTCACACATGTCACAATAGCCGTATCATCTGAGTATTTCTGAATGTGGCAGGACTGAGAGTTATAATTGAAGTCCGATGTGTAGAGGTTAAACCGGTACGGAGCCAGTACAGTCCCCTGCGGGGCCCCAGTGCTACAATCAACCATCCCAGACACACAGCTCCCCAACCTGACATACTGTGATCTACTGGTTCAGGTAATCAGTGATGTGGGACGTGAGTGCAGGTTCTACTCCCAATACTCCAAGCTTCTCTCAATCAGTAAAGGCTGGATGGTGTTAAAAGTAAGGAATGACCGATACAGGTATTTTAATGGCCGATGCCAATTTTTTTCCATCAGCCTTGGCCAATGGCCGATATGGACCGGCGATTTCCTTAAGCCGATATTTGGCCGATATGGGTAAAAAAAAAAATTATAATAAATGATAATAATAATAAATAGATAAGTAAATAAATAATTACATATACTTCAGGTCTCAAGTCCCGGTAATCTCCCGGGAGATTACCGGGAGAAATGACAGAACGGGAGGGGGGAGGGAGATGGGTCTGAAATACAGGAGACTCCCGGGAAAAACAGGAGTGTTGGTAGGTATGATTTTAACTAGGATACAAGAAAATATATTTTTTCGCTGAAGTAAAAAAAACACGAGTAATCTCCCGTAATTCAAGTGTGAACATCGAAAAAAATCTGAAGTCATGTAGGTTTTGGCCGATGTTCTCCGGTTGCCAGAGATCATGTATGGAACGTAATTTTGTTTTACATCGTACTGAATAACCTGTTTAGCGAAACAATTTCTCTCCTACCTGGCAACCTGCTGATCTCTGCGCAAGTGCCTGCACGCGCCAGGTTTAAGTGACAGACTGTGACAGACAGATCCTAGTAAGAAGAAAGTAAAATATATGTGTAAATGAGTGTGTGTGTGTGAGAGTGAGAAGTGTGTGCGTGTGTGTGTGAGACACTACATCTAACCTAATAAAGCAACTCAAAGTAAGTTATTTTTTTAATAACTTCATTTAGGAACAAGCTTTTTTTATGTCACAGTTTACTGTGTTGATCAGGTTTACTGAGGTAACGTTTAGGCTATATAAATATTTCTCACAGTCAAGTTATTGTGTTAGCTTAACGTTAGCTAACGTAACTAAGTAGATAAGAGCTGCTAATGCTGCAGTAATGTGCTCTGGAAAAGATATTTCCACTTGAAAACTGGCAATTAATGCGTCCTGTTCATGTCATTTGTTGTCATTGGTAAACAGACACGACGTCATGACTCATGATGAAAAATGATAAGCTAAGTTATCTTAGAAAATCAATAAAAATAAATTAGGCCTACTGTTGGTAATTTCTTTGGTGTGTTCTGCTATAAATTAAGGTCCGTTTATCTCGTAGACTTGTTTTTCAAACAAACATTCATTTAATAAATGAACAAATAATTGAACTTTAATGTTTTATTTATTATTTTACCAGTATGTTGTGATGTTAAACATTCTAATAAATATTATTTAGTGTGTAAAGTTATTTATATTTAATTTAAATTAAGTTTTAATAAGAAGTATTCCAAGTATTTAGAATACAGTACCATGTTAAACCAATGTAATCGAATACAAATTACTTTTTAATTCAGGTATTCTGTAATCTGTAACGAAATACATTTACAAAGTAATCTCCCCAACTTTGCAAGTAACATATTGTACACAATCCACACTGCATAATGCTTATGTTCAAAGTGAAAATAACTCTCATAAAATATGGAAAGTGTAAACAGCAATACAAAAACAATGTAAAATTAAAACTGCAAGCAGGCCTTGCCATCCTTCATGACCGCCTTCCCTTGGCGACCACCTCCCTACGCGACGTCCGAGTCAAATTTCAGCCAAATCAGTGTTTGTATGCTTGATCTATTGACATTTTAGTAAAGGTTATTTTGTAGGGGGCGCTATAGAGTGAAATAACAATTTCCTATGACAAACAGGTGTAGACCTGGGACACAGACATCCGAGTCAAATTTCAGCCAAATTGGTGTTTGTACATCTGAGCTGAAGCAATTTATGTCATGGCAATTTTTCCCGAAAACTTTGCAAACTTTGTGACAGCGTAGCACAAAAACGATGCAACTTTTCAAAAAAATTTGAATAACTTGATGTCCCATTTGTCTAGATCGTGTTCACCGATTTTGAGCTCATTTGGCTCAACGTCCTTGGAGGAGATAGTTAAATTCCAATGACAGCGAAAACGACGACTCAAAATTTTTCAAATTTCAATCCAAGATGGTGGGCTTCCTGCTAGTTTATAGGCGTAGCCATCATTAGGTATTTTTGTTCATCATCATATGATGAACATGTGTACTGATTTTCATAACTAACTCCACGGGGGTGTTATCTGGCCTAATAGAAACTATTTACACTTTTCTAGGGGGTGCTGTAGATACAATTCTTTATTGACTTTTACGAAACCTATAAATAATTGCAATGTTTCACATTTCTGATGTGTGTGCAAAATTTGGTGAGTTTTCGTGAATGTTCAAGGGGTCAAATTAGAGCTCAAAGGGCTGAATCAAATCAAACAGCAAGCAGTCTCAAAGGCCTTCGCTGTCCCTCACGACTACCTCCCCTGGCAACCGTCTCCCTACGCGACATCCGAGTCAAATTTGAGCCAAATTGGTGTTTATATGCCTGATCTACAGCCATTTTAGTGAAAGCAAATTTGTAGGGGTTACTATAGAGCAAAATCGCAATTTCTATTGATGAACTGGTGAAGGACCGGGAGATAGATGTCTGAGTCAACTGTCAGCCACATCGGTAGTTTATGTCTGAACTACATCCATTTTAATTAAACTACATTTCTAGGGGGCGCTATAGTACAAAATCAGAATGTCTTCAGCTAAATAGATGTAGACCTGGGAGATAGACGTCTGTGTCAAATTTCATCCAAATCTGTGTTCGTATGTCCAAACTGAAGCAAATTCTGTCGTGGTAATGTTTCCCGAAATCTGTAGCGGATCGGCTCGTTGGTCTGCACAAACCTTCAACAACCTTGGGCAGACATCATCTGGGCAAGCCGTCTTGCCTGTTCGCAGTCTCCTCAGCTCTATCCTCACTTCATCTACCGAGAGGAAGGACAAGGAGCTAGGGGAAACGGGAATTGATGCTGTGGTCTTGGGGAAGGGGCAGTAAGGGAAAGGTGGTATAGGGAAGGGGAGGGCTGACGCTGGAACGGTGTAGAGAGGTGCTGATGAAGTAATGGGATGGGGGCCCTGAGGAGAAGATGGTGTAGGGGAGGCATGACAATGGAGATGTAGGAGGGGGGAAGGGTGCTGGTGGAGCTAGGCAGGCCCTGGACGCCATGTCAAACCTGTCAAAAAATAGGTTGAACTCGTTGGCTTTGTCCACATCACCTGCTGTAGCCTGGCTGTCTTTTGGTTTGTAGCCAGTGTGCCCCACAGTATGTGCCAATCTGTGCACTTATAGCAGGCTCTCAGCGACTCTCTGGCTTCTGAAGTCCACTTCCAGAATGTCCCTGGTGGATTTGGGCTGCCTGTGGACACAGGGTTTGTAGCAGGGCTGTAGGTACACCAGATTATGATCTGATCTACCTATAGACAAGTTTTTGACCTGTTTCCGCTTTACTTCCTGATTATGCTCTTCACTTCCTTTCTGGCAGCCTCCGATATAAACGCTTAGATTCAGTGAGAAAAATTATGGACATCTACAAGAGGAAAAGTGGTTCGGGACCTACGTGTGTGGTCGTTGGTTGTAAAACCTCAAGAAAACACCTGAACGAGTAGTTAGATAGAGAGTGTTTTAACCACAAACCTGCCACAAAGAGGCAATGTTCGTGCCCTCCGTTTTTATTTTTTCACAAGCCTCTGAATCACGGGCATTGAATTTAAAGTATCCACGCCGCAATGTTTTTGTGTGTTCCCATCACTTTATGGACAAAAGACCAACTAATGATAATCGTTTCTAGAGTTATTTTTGGGAAACACTGGCTTTACACAGCCAAAGAGGCTACAACTCACCCAGCGGAGTATTATCTCCCCAAAGCGATTTAAACTTCAATCTGATGGTAAGTTCAGCAATTTTAGCTATGAAATGAACGTTTTAGCTATGAAACTGTCAATACTGTTAATTGTGAAGTTGTCATACACGAACATTGCCACCTGTGTTTTGCTAAAATAGCTCATTAGCATATAAGCTAGTGTTCATAGACAGTAGAGCTATATGTGTACGTTGGATTGACAGATCGCCTACAGTGCTCTGTGTGTAGGGTTGTCAAACGTCCCTTGAAATATGGAATCGTCCCATATTAATAACAAACTTACGTCCGGAAATTCTTATTTTGCCATTGATGATTACATATAAAAATCAGATGTCTGTGAATGGGATTTGCCATAGTGTCCTGTATTTTCCCCTCACGAAGTTGGCAGTGTGTGTGTGTGTGTGTGTGTGTGTGTGTGTGTGTGTGTGTGTGTGTGTGTGTGTGTGTGTGAGAGAGAGAGAGACAGAGAGAGAGAGAAAAAGAGAGAGAGTACAATTTATTATTATATATTAGTGCTTTATATGCCGATACTGATACGCCTCGGAGGCTGTCAGATTATCCGTAGCTTTCCTGTCTATTGCAATGGAATCCATGAAATACGCACAGATCTTGCCATATGTTACGTTGGGCCACGTCATCATATTATCCTCCCAGGTCTGCACCACATTCGGGTTGGGGATAATAACGCCATCTCCAGACAAAGTACTACAACTGTGTCCCCAGGACATTATAGCTCACAAAAAGCTAGCAATCAAAGTCTGTTCACATCTTCCGGTGGAAAAGTAACTTGCATATCTGAATGGTAACGGCGCCGCCCAAGGTTTGTGGCATAAACTTGTCTATAGGGGGAAGAGCTATGGCAGTGGATGCTTCCTTGGCATACAACAGATCCAGTATCTTATTCTCTCTAGTAGGACAAAACCAGTAAGGTAAGAGGAGAGACTGACATGGTTAAAATCTCCCGAGAAGAGGAGGAAAGCATCTGGATGGCGGGTCTGTATCCTAGCAACAGTCTCATGGATGAGGTCACACACAGCTGCCGTCGCCACACGTGGTGGAATGTAAACAACAATAGCGACTATGTGCGAGTACTCTGTCGGGAAATAGTAAGCCCTAAGTCCAGCAGTTGTTCACGTACAGAATCAGGCCCCCACCTTTTCTCTTTTCGCTCCTCCTTACATCCCTGTTCACACGGACTGCAGTAAACCCGGGTATGTCCAAACAGTTATCATCCGTGGTCTCAGTCAGCCAGCTCTCCGAAAAACACATCAAACTGCACTCATGGTAAACTCGTTGGTTCCTCACCAGCGCTTGCAGCTCGTCACATTTGTTGGTTAGTGAATTCACATTGCCCATTACGATCGATGGTAAGGATGGCTTGCATTTCATCCTCCTAGCCCTTAGCTTAGCCTTTAGCTTGGCTCCGGCTCTACACCCGCGGTAAACCTTCCACAGTTCCACTGGAATGGGGTGTTTTATTCTGTATCTGGCCAATGATCGTTGTGCAAGAAGGGCTTGCCTAGTGTATACGGTTTTGCTTGAAGCCATAATCATTACAAATGAAGGAACAATAATCTAACACAGAGCAACCAGACATGCTGCCACTCAGTGCGGCGCAAAACCGGTTAGGTGTGTTGTTCAAAGGCACCTTTTCCTAAATATTCTCTGCTTGTTTGGGGAACGGAACCAGCAGTACTTTGGTTAAAAGGGCTGATTCCCCAACCTTTTAAGCAACGGTTGCTCCCGACAACGGGTGCACCATTCCTGAAGGACCTGAAATACTAGGTCAACGTATGGACAATATGGTCTGATCTTGCTATAAACATTTAGCTTCTGATTAACTTTATTTGCTAACTTAATTGTGTGTTCTCTGTAAGTAAGATGTGTATCCAAGATCACACCAAAATATTTATAGATTTTGTGGTCACAAGGTTTTGATATGAAGGAGTAATAGGGACAGATTGTTAGGGATTTAGTGGAAAGGACCCAAATGCGGACACAAACAACTTCACACACGCTCTTTATTCTGAGCTCAAACGGAAAATCCAGAAACAAGAATATGACCATAAGTCATTCAAACAAACTCACACACAAATAACTAATCAAATATCCCAAATGGGGGCCACGATCCGGTGGGTACTGTCTGGAAGGAGACGGGAGCTCTGAAGAGGTTAATATATGGGCTGAACTGACAAAGGAGAAAGCAAAGGAAAGGACTTAAATAGGGAGAAGTGATGAGGACAGGTGTACGAAAGCCAGGGGAAAAAATTAAGGTGAAAGGTGACAGGGTGCAGAATGGAAAGAGTAAAGGGAAAAAGAGACAGTGAGTAGGGATATGACACAGATATGGACAGGTTTTTCCTTTGAGAAAAGTACATACATTCAGTCTTCTTTATGTTGACGGTTAAGTGATTTGTTTCCAGCCAATAATGAAGATGCTGAAGGTCAGATGATAGTTAATCGTGTTAGGGTCAGGATCAGAAGGAAAAATAACTGTGTCATCGCAATACAACAAACAGTTTGAGAATTTACAAATGCAAGGAAGATCATTTATATACATCAGGACAAGTAACGGACCAATTATACTACCTTGGGTGACACCCATATTACATTCTAAAGAGTCAGATATATCATTATCAATCTTGACAACTCGTGACCTATCAGTGAGATATGAACACATTATTGAGATCACAAAGGAAGATAACTGAAATGAGGTAAGTTTGCCCAACAGAATCTGATGGTTTACAGTATCAAAAGCTTTACAGAAAACAATACAAATAGCACCAGTTATATGGCCTTTCTTTAAAGAGTGTCTCATGTGTTCTGTAAATAATAGTGCCGTCTTCGTTGATCGCTTGGCACGAAAACCATATTGGGAATCATTGAGCAAGTTTCCATTTTCAAGGTAAAGACAGAGGATTTTTTTCAAGTAATTTGGACATTAGTGGAAGGATGGATATGGGTCTATAATTTGATATACTAGTGGGATCATCAGATTAAAAGATTGTAGTGATTAGGTCAGTTTTCCAAGAAGAAGGAAAGGTAGGGAACCTAATACAGAGATTTATATAGTGATGGAACAGAGGTATGAAAGTGCTAACATGAGTAGAGAGGAAGCTAGTATTTAGACCACATAACACACACACACACACACACACATATATATATATATATATATACATATACATATATATATATATATACATATACATATATATATATATATACATATACATATATATATATATATATATATATATACATATACATATATATATATATATATATATATATATATACATATATATATATATATATATATATATATATATATATATATATATGTATATATATATATATAGTCAGTCAGCAGGGTGTAAGATGGTGGCAGGCAAGGCATACATGGAGAGACATAACCAGGTAGAGGACATACTGTACAGGAACATCTGTAAAGAGTATGGACTGGAGGTCAAGGGTCAAGATGGGAGAACCCCCCAAAGGTGACAGAGAACAAACAGGCCAAGATCCTGTGGGACTTCCAGATCCAGACTGACAAGATGGTGATGGCCAATCAGCCTGACATAGTGGTGGTGGATAAACATGAGAAGACAGTGGTGGTGATAGATGTAGCAGTCCCCAGTGATAGCAACATCAGAAAGAAAGAACATGAGAAGAGAAGAGAAATACCAAGGGCTGAAAGAGGAGTTAGAGAAAATGTGGAGTGTGAAGGCAACAGTGGTACCAGTAGTGATGGGGGCACTAGGGGCAGTGACCCCCAAGCTGGGAGAATGTCTCCAGCAGATACCAGGAACAACATCAGAGATCTCTGTACAAAAGAGCGCATTGCTAGGAACAGCTAAGATCCTGCACAGAACCCTCAGGCTCCCAGACCTCTGGTAGAGGACCCGAGCCTGAAGGAGACACCACCCACGTGGGGCGAGAGGAACATTTTTATATCACAAGAATTAGAGGTTTTTTTATCTTTGAGTTCTAACATTATGCTGTTAGGGTTAGAAATTAAATTGATAATAGGATTTCCATAACTTCTCGAAACATGAAAAGAAATGCAGTAAAAATGAATTACTCTGCTAAGGAATTGGTGGAGTTATGTTTTCACCACCATTTATGTGGTTGTAGACAGATACGTCATCACCTACAAATACACACAGCACATACATACAATAAATGTGAATTAATAAATAAATAAAGAAATATATTATGGGTAAAAGTGAACTTAAGTGCTAAAGACAGTCTAAAAAATATGTTAAAAACAATTTGGGAAAAAAGTTCATTCCTATTATTTGTTAGCTCGCAACATAACTCAAAAAGTTATGGTCGGATTTGGAAGAACATTTCAGGAAATACTGATATTAGGAACAAGGAACACAAAATGATTAAATGTTTGTGGTGATTGGTGGAGGTATGTGTGTGTGTGTGTGTGTGTGTGTGTGTGGGGGGGGGGGGGGGGGGGGCACATATGTGATTTGTAGCAAGATAAGTCAAAAAGTTATGGATGTATTTGGCTGAAATTTTCAGGAAATATTGATACTGACACAAGGAACAAGTGATAAAAGTTTGGTGATCAGTGATGGGGTTAAATGGAAGCATCTTTCACCCTCTACTGTTTGGTGAGTTCAAATACTCAAACAAGTTAATAAGACTTTTTTCAGGATTTGATCAAGCCAAATTGCTGAATAAAACAGCTAAAAAAAGATAAATCCCAAGTTAATTAATACCATCAGTTTACCAGACCTGAAAAATAACACTTAATAATTCCATAATTTTCATGTTTTTTTTCCCATGAACTCCATCTTTTACCTTGAGGTTCAGAGGTAGATTCATGTCAACCAACAGCATTGTGAAAGTGGAAAACACTGGTCTGAAGGCTTCATGGTTCATACTGGAGCTGACGGAGGAGTCAATCTGAGGAAAGAGGTAAAAACATCCCATGAAAATCAACGTACTGAAAAGTACAAGTAAGCAACAGATGAAACTTCACCAACCTGTAGGAGCTTGGAGAGCAGCAGGAGAGTGGCGGTTTTACTCTCTGGAGTTGCAGAGGGTCCTTCCCACCAAGACTCCAGATTATTCCATCTTCTGAGCACGTATTCAACCAACTGTTTGCCTTGAGTCTTCCTCACAGAGCGCTCTCTGAAGCTGTGGTCCAGCATACCATTCAGCAACATACTCACCTAAAGAAATATAAGACAGGATTAGCTCACAAGACAAACACAAGTGCAAAACTGTAAAACTGCCCCCCCCCCCCCCCTTTCCATCCCTTCACTTTTTAGAGTAGATGTTGGAAATATCACTGATAATTATATATAATGATTTTATCATTATAAAGTAGCACGCATGTTGAGTAAAAGAAATAATAAAATCTGAGGGCACAGGGCTGCAAACATGCAATGAACATGATGGTTATTTTCAATTCATTGACATCTGATGCCAGAGGGAGCAGAACAGGCTGCAGCGTGGCCAAACGAGCAGCTAGACTATGTGATATCAGGGACTAATTGTAAAAGGATGAAAATTACAGGCGAGTTATAAATCAAGGCTCATGAATCTCAATCATTACTTTTCATTAATCTATACAACAGTCAGCAGACTCACCACAGGTTGCATGTACAACAACAACACAACTAGTTTTCCAAGCTTGCAGAGATGAGCTCATGTTAACATTCATCTCTCTTGTTAGCTAGCTGCTAAAACACAGGTTTAAGAGCGTGGCAAATGTGGAACATATATTTATTGTTATTAGACAACAGTTTGTCTCAAATATTTTACCAGTGTTAATGATGAAATATTCTTCAAGTGGCTATATTATTTTCACCAATAGGACTCGTCATCCAAGAAAAATAAGTGGAGACATTAGCTAAAAGTGTGGCATTCAAGGCAGGTGACAAACAGTCTGAGTTTTCCCCCTCCTGAGGCCTGTTGCTGCGGTGAATATGCTAAATGTGATTTTAATAAATACTGTACAGCAGTGTTCCCCACTAGGCGGCCCACGGGCTGGAAATGGACACAGACTAGCCCACACTAACTTGTGAGCAAAAAGATTATTTTTTTCAAATATTGTGACAGTGCGCCGTCATCTCTGCCCGCCGTGTGTTTTTCTTTTTTCTCGTCCTTTTTTTCCCTTTCTCTCGTCTTTTTTTGGAGCGTGTGAAGCGTGGCTCTCCTGCGACATATGTTTAAACTGGACATTGTCATCTGGTCCTTGCCTCACTACTCAGCCATTTCCCCATGTGGTGGGCATCTGGAGGTGCGCATGCACACACACACACACACACACACACACACCTGCTGCAGAACCAGACCACTGTTATTATACTCATAATTTGCGTGTCATAGAACACATGACCAATGACTACAGGACACACACATTCATTCATTGTTTTGGGTTTTTCTTCTGTTTATGTTCCCTGTATGGAGGATAATTGGTGCCATTGTTTATATGAAACATATAAATAAAAATAAATATAAATAAAATTGAATATAAGTTAATATGATTTCAGTTTGATGTATGTTCCATGTAAATATTGTAGATTGTGTGTTAATTAAAGGATGTGGTAATTGGTATGGCCATGGGTGGAGCTTAGGGATATATAAAGGGGAGCGTTTCCCAGTAGTGTGGGGGGGTTGTAGTTAGAGATGAGTTCTGTAGATTTAGAGACATTTGAATTTGAAGTAGAAGTAACAGTGTGGCTGAAATCTGGATTTTTTTGTGCTGAAAGGCAAAAGAGACCAACTTTATTTTATTGTGTTTTGAGATCTCTTGTAACAATTGATTCTTTTTCTTGTTTTTTTTGTGTATTTTTTCACTGTAAAAATTTTGCACTCCTCATCACTGCTGGTTTTGGACTTGGGTGTAAATAATTGAAAAACAATTGAAGTCAAACAAGCCCTTGACAATATATATATATATATATATATATATATATATATATATATATATATATACACTCAACAAAAATATAAACGCAACACTTTTGTTTTTGCTCCCATTTTTCATGAGATGGACTCAAAGATCTAAAATTCATTCCAGATCCGCAATATTACCATTTCTCTCAAACATTGTTCACAAATCTGTCTAAATGTGTGATAGTGAGCACTTGTGCTTTGCTGAGATAATCCATCCCACCTCACAGGTGTGACACATCAAGATGCTGATCTGACATCATGATTAGTGCACAGGTGTGCCTTATACTGCCCACAATAAAAGGCCACTCTGAAATGTGCAGTTTTTTTGCTTTATTGGGGGTCTGGGGACTCAGAACCAGTCAGTATCTGGTGTGACCACCATTTGCCTCATGCAGTGCAACACATCTTCTTCACATAGAGTTTATCAGATTGTCAATTGTGTCCTGTGGAATGTTGGTCCACTCCTCTTCAATGGCTGTGCCAAGTTGCTGGATATTAGTGGGAACTGGTACACGCTGTCCAATACGCCGGTCAAGCACATCCCAAACATGCTCAATGGGTGACATGTCCGGTGAGTATGGTGGCCATGCAAGAACTGGGACATTTTCAGCTTCCAAGAATTGTGTACAGATCCTTGTAACATGGGGCCGTGCGTTATCTTACTGAAACATGAGGTGATGTTCATGGATGTATGGCACAACAATGGGCCTCAGGATCTCATCACGGTATCTCTGTGCATTCAAAATGCCATCCATAAAATGCACCTGTGTTCTTGGTCCATAACAGATGCCTGCCCATACCATAACCCCACCACCACCATGGGCCACTCCATCCACAACATTGACATCAGCAAAGCGCTCACCCACACGACGCCACACACGCTGTCTGCCATCTGCCCTGAACAATGTAAACACACATTCATGCGTGAAGAGAACACCTCTCCAACGTGCCAGACGCCATCGAATGTGAGCATTTGTCCACTCAAGTCTGTTACGGCGACGATCTGGAGTCAGGTTAAGACCCCGATGAGGACGACAAGCATGCGTTAGTTTTGACCACCCCCCCAATTTTTTTACAACTTGACTACTGCTTACCACCACTCTGTTTGGAGGTAGCCCCATTTCAAATCATGTAACCTTGATTTTGACCTTTCAAGGTCACTCAAAGTCAACAGTGATGATATCACTGTTGACTGATTTCCTATCTGTCAACAACAGTAACTAAGTCTCTATCTCTACTAGTTTTTCTGTTATAGTCTATATTTGAGGTTTTGACCCTTTGACCTCTGGGGTCAACAATAGGGTTGTCACGATACTAAATTTCCAACTCGATACCGATACTAAGGATAATACTCGATACTAATTTCGATACTGGAGATGTGAGGGATTCCTTTTAAAATTTCCTCCATGGACTGCTAAAAAAAGGTAGTGAGTGTGGGTGCAGAATAAATGCATGTCTATCTCTTGGCAAGTTAAGGTAGGCCCAGTGGCAGACTGGCACCAAAAAGAGGCCCTGACAATTTTGATAGAGTCCACATTTGTGGGCACATTGTCAGGCACAGGCTTTTTAGAGAATAACTCCACAAGATTTGCGCTTTTCCCAGATTCAGCCAATAAATTCAGGCTATTTGTCCTTTATAGGAAAAAAAATGTCATTATTATTATTTAGTTTAGTAGGCCTATTATTTGTCAGGGTTAACTGGCTGTTTTGTTTGTTTGCTTTTCCCCCCTCTTTTTTGTGGCCGCCTTTATTAATTTTTTATTATTTTTATTTATTCATTTATTGATTTGCGGCCGCCTATCGACGCAGCCGGTCCGCTTTATTTATTTATTTATTTATTTATTCATTCATTCAGCCTAATCATTTGCGGCCGCCTCTTGACGCGGCCGCTCCGCCCCGCTTTATATTTTCATGTATTTATTTGTTTGTGATGCCGCCTGTTGTGGCCGCTTGGTGATGCGGCCGAAAGCCGCGAGCGGCCGCATCACCAAACGGCCACAGTGGCATTTGCCCACATTGCCCAATGGCCAGTCCGTCCCTGGGTAAGCCTATCTTTTTGCTCAAGCCCTTCTGCAGTGCTAACTGTAAGCCTCTTTATGGTCAAGCGGGTGGCAGCGTATTGCATCATGTGACCACCGCGGACCCCTTGCGGGACTATGGCAGCCAAAGTGTTCACAGCCACGCGTTGTCTTTATTATATCACGCGTACGCGTTCTAGAACGCGTGCCATTGTGCGCGCCAGTGCGCGTACCAGAGCGCGTCCTGTAACGCGTGATAGCGCGCCAGTGCGCGTGCTAGAACGCGTTCTGTAACGCGTGATATAATAAAGATAACGCGTGTCTATGTGAACACTTTGTCTTGCCATACGGGACTAGCAGCGCGCACGTCAAAAATGATAGGCTGACATGCTCACGGTGGCCTCCGTGGTGGTAACGTGATACTATGCGCTACCGCCTGGCTGCCGCCCGCGCGCATAAACGTTCGACTATATCGAGGCCTTTAAAATCAAAGTTGCATCGGATGGTCCAATCACAGACCTATAGAAATAGTGTATAGGTCTGTGGTCGCACTGGCGTCATCCCGTGTGCTGTCAGAGGCAGCCGGAGAAAAAAAAGAGACTTTAACTTACACGCCGGCATTACGGCTGTGCCAGAGCTGACCGCGTTGATGCCTGTTTAGAATTCTTAACGTTACCTGCTACAAAAAAGCGGCGACGCACCATAAAAACAAAAATCGATTCTCCAGCAACTTAGTATCTAATTAGATACCAAGGGTCAATATCGATTTAGTATCTAAAATCGATTTTTTTGACAACCCTAGTCAACAATAGGTCAAAATCTATGCAAAGAAGATGCAGAATTGAAAAACAGACATTCTGGTGCTGATTGGAAGTCTGTAAAATGAATACTTCAAAAGTTATATCCATAATTCAATTTTGACCGTTATTGTGACCTTTGTCAATGTACATCAACAGTGAGAGCAGCTATACAAGAAGCTTTATGTTAAACTGAGAATACAAGAATGAAAAGTACATTTCTGATTTGCCCTAACAGTGATCATTGTGAAAACACATTTTTGGTGACTGTGACCTTGAGCGTTGACCTATATTCACAAAATATTAATGGGATGTATTTTGGACCTCCTTGCACCTCTCCTGAAAATTTCGTGGAAATTGGTCCAGAAGTTTTTGTGTAAACCTGCTTACAGACAGACCAACAAACAAACCGACTCTAACAAAATACCCATCTGTGCAGAAATACAAATACACTGTGCAGAGTTACCATAGTGGGATTCTGAGATGAAGCTTGCATGAGGCAAGGTACTGTGGCGTCCAGATTTCTCAGCAGTTCCGCATTGATAGTCGTCTGGAAGAGGGTGTAGAAGTACTCGCCATGGGAGAAGCTCAAAAAGTTAGAGCTGTGACTGCCAGATACTGGTACAGAAAGCATGATGGTGTTCAGCAGTAAGTCCACCAGCTGCTCACTCTGCAGAGATAACAACAGGCAACAACAATTTAACACCCTGGCTTTGATGTTTTTATGGTTACAACTGTTGATAGTTTGACTTTTATATGGTTTCTTTAGGTGTTATCTGTCACTGTTGGCCTATGAGCGTCAGCACATCTTTCCTTTCAGGCTTAAAGAATCAGAGTCCCGGACCTACATTTTTATATTTGACCCATTATGTGTTACATTTTCTTAACACTACTCTATTTCCTTGCTTCCAGTCCTGTCCAGTCCTATCACCTTCATATGTTTCCGGGTACAAGAAATGTTTAACTTATATGTTTAATGCTGCTGTGGTCACGAAGCAAGTTTCCAATTGTGGGATCAATAAAGTATTTCTATTCTATTTTAAATCTGCATTGGGACTCAAAATCAACAGTGCAGCCTCTGAAGCTTTACATAAATTTGCTGAAAAAGTTCCTTTTTCTTCTGTTTTCTCTGTTTCTGGTACATTAAACCTCAATTTTATTCTGACCTTTTATGAACTTTTACATGATCAGTGAATTAAATAAAGGAAAATACAGGAGTTTCATTGAAAAAACACAGAATACAGAAGGTAATATTATAATAAATGGTGATAAATCACTTAAGAAAGGTTTATTTTCATTTGGGAATTCTTCCAACAGTGTTTATGGATTAATATTGGCAGTCATTCTCAATGCCCAACACCTCTTTGTAATATAGTTTTTTTGTTTACTATTAATAGCTTAATATTGATATTAAAAGGAAGATTAAGTTAAGTAGAGCACCACTGAAGGCCTAGATGTGATCATGGATCAGAAGAACTGTCATTCCAGTGTTCATAGAAGACACACATAACCATTAGAAATTCTATATGATTTCACAAACTATTTGATTATTACCTGTATTAACAAACTAAACTGGAAAAGGTACAGCAGATGATTTAATCTTTTAATTGTGTGCTACATTGAAGCTTTAAGAGTAAGAACACATCTAAAGAAAGGTCGTACACACCTGTTGACTGAGAGAAAAGTTGAGTTGAAGCAGCCCATCTGCTAAAGTCTTGGTGTTTATGTCCAGAGATGGAAGTGCCTTCCTGTCTCCCCCAGGTGCTATGCCTTTATACACTGTCATCAGAAGTCGGGACCAAATGGATTTGGCATAGGATGCATCCTTTAACATGACAACAATGGGGAAAAGTGGCTTTATTTGCAGTATCTGCATTAGTGGCAAATTATTTCAGACGTAAACATTAAATTTAGGATGTAGAAGGTTTCTTTTCAGTTAAATTTGGCACCCTGAACATGGTTTTAGAAAGAAACAGAAAATAATAATTAAAACTGCAAGCAGCCTCAAAGGCCTTCGCAGTCCCTCCCGACCGCCTCCCCATGCGATGTCCGAGTCAAATTTTAGCCAAATAAGTGTTTGTATGCCCGATCTATAGCCATTTTACTAAAGGCAAATTTGTAGGGAACGCTATAGAGCAAAATCGCAATTTCTATTGATAAACTGGTGTAGGGCCGAGAGATAGACGTCTGAGTCAAATTTCAGCCAAATCCGTGTTCGTATTTTTGATCTACCGCCATTTTACTAAGAGTGTATTTGGCGAATCTGTAGGGGGCGCTATATTGCGAAATAACAATTTTGTATGACAAACAGGTGTAGACCCGGGAGAGAGACATCGTAGTCAAATTCCAGCCAAATCGGTGTTTGTATGTCTGAACTACAGCCATTTTAATAAAAGTACATTTCTAGGGGGTGCTATAGTACAAAATCAGGTTTTCTTTACCTAAATGGATGTAGACCTGGGAGATACACGTCTGTGTCAAATTTCAGCCAAATTTGTGTTCGTATGTCCAAGCTGAAGCAGTTTATGTAGTGGTAATTTTCCCCAAAATCTTCGCAAATTTTGCGACAGCGTAGCCAAAAAATGATGCAACGATACCTTTTGAAGTCCCCCTGTCTAGATCGTGTTCTCAGATTTTGAGCACATTTGGCCCAACGGCCAAGGAGAAGACAGTAAAATTCCAATGACAGCGAAAATGATGATTAAAAATTAAAAAAAAATTCAATCCAAGATAGCGGACTGCCTTTTGGTTTATGGGCGTGGCCATCATTAGGTTTTTTGTTCTTCATCATCTAACAAACACGTGTACTGATTTTCATAGGTCTAACTTCACTAGGGCATGATCTGGCCTAATACAAACTATTTCACCTTTTCTAGGGGGTGCTGTAGACACATTTCTTTACTGACTTTTATGAAACCTGTAAATACTTAAAATTTTTCACACTTCCGATGTGTGTGCAAAATTTTGTGAGTTTTCATGCATGTTCAGGGGGTCAAAATAGAGCTCAAATGGCTGAATCAGAAGAAACTGCAAGGAGTATCATTCGACCTACCCCACGTCACTATGGGGTCAGAGGTCACATTTGACACACTTCCACTCATGTCAGTGACCCTGAGTGGGCGTGGCCCATAGACTCCCATTCATTCTGAGCAGGAGCAAATATGAGGTGTGCGCGTGTGACGTGCACATGCTCGGACACGGCTCGCTACCGTGAATTTGTGAGTGGTGCGAGTCGTCCCTGGCGACTGCGGCCCTGGCATATTTCATCACCTGGCAATCACAGCAGACTCAATACGCCTTGCACCGATGTTGTCCGCAGCAAAGACCAAATAAAGAAAAATTTCGAAACCAAGCAAAAACAATATAGCGTTTTTCTGACCCCCTGAACTTGGCCTCAAATAAAATCTTTCGACTTTCCCCACGTCCCTGGGGGTCAGATGTCACATTTGATACACTTCCACTCATGTCTTTGACCCCGAGTGGCCCTGGCCCATTGATCCCCATTCATTCTGAGCAGGAACAAATATGCAGTGTGACGTGCACAGGCTCGGACACAGCTCGCTACCGTGAATGTGTGAGTGTGTGTGAGTGGTGCGAGTCATCCCTGGTGACTGCGTCCCTGGCATATTTCTTCACCTGGCCGTCACAGCAGACTCAATAGGCCTTGCGCCGACTTTGTCTGCGGCGAAGGTCTAATTAGAAAAGTTTTCCTTACTGTATAATTACATGATAATAGAAACTGTGTTTTTGTTTTAGTTCTAAATATTAGTTATTTTTGTATTTCAGTAGTAACTAGGAAAAACACATCAAATTAAAATCTATGCACCATACCTGGCTGTGTAGAACAGAGTAGAGGCACCCAGCTTTGTGGATTTGTCTGCAGGACGACAGAACCATTTCCATTTGATCGTGGCACTTCAGTGTGTTTGAATGATAGAAGTTGACAGCACACAAGTCCTCCACACTACAACATTACACAAAAAACACAAACAGTGGTTTTTATGAGGATGCTACGGTCTGTCATACTACATAGACTCTAATTCAACCTAAAGACAAAATCAGAATCGTTTTTTATTCGCCAGATACATTTGCACATACATGGAATTCTATTCCGGCAGGTGGTGTCACTCTCAGAATAGTAATAGTAATATAAAATATAAAATAGTATGTACAAGAGAAGAAAAATAAAAATAAAGGTAATAAATAATATTTTACAAAAAGGGTGGTGCAAAGTGATGGGCTCTGTGGTGGGGCAGATGGCAGGGCTCTACAGCCTTGTCTCTTCCCCATCACCCCCTTGGCTTGCCTCCCCTGCTCTCTAATTTCTTTTTAATGCACCACACACACACAACTTGGGGGTAGGTCTGGGACAGCTCGGGGAACTTGGGCCAGGGTAGGCTGCAGAGTAGCCATCCTCTGTGGTCCTCTGGCCTGCCCCCTGGATGCCTCGCCCAGCCTCTCCACTTTTAATGCACCACATGACACTCAGGGTTACACTATCACGGTGCAGGGATAATGCTCTTGGGGGGCTGCTGGGGCTGGATTGGCCGTTCTGGTGGGCGCTGTGGCTGTACTGCGGGCTGGTGGCGTGTGGTGGCTCTGTCCTGGTGGGTTGTTGGGGCGCATTGCGGGGGGGTGGGGGCCCTGGATGTACTGCGCTTGCCTGGGGCTGGTGTGGGAGGTGTGCAGGGTGCCTCCCTGTTGGTGTCACCGGGCCCCACCACACCGTCCATTTTTACCCTCTGGGCTCGCATCGGGTCCCGGCTCCGTTGTCCTCTGACCGGCTCCCAGTGGCGGCCTGCCTTGTGATGGGCTGGGTGCGGCTAATTATTTATTGAATCTTTTTTTCTTTTGTGCTGATTTGGTTTTCTTCTCTTTTTTTCGATTTATTTATTTATTTTTATTGATGGACAGTTAGTAGTTGGGAATAATACACCACCTTACAATCTTTAACTGCAATAACACCGCCTGTTCATTTCTTTCCCTGTTCGTCCTGTCCAGTCTTTGTTTCCCCCACACATCACTGAGGTGTAGCACTGCCCTCCCTGGCTTATAATAGAGAGTTCTAATAAAGGATGTCTGCTCAGCTTTCAGGGAGGACCGATGATGGTCACACACATGCACTAAATATTAAAATATTTGGCTGCAAGACTAAAAAATGCATTGATCTCAAACAATGTTGACTCCCTCTGTGTGGTGTTAAACAATGAGAACAAATACAGACAAAAAAAAAGATAAAGACTCAAATATACCTTTTACGTGAGATTTTCCTCCTTAAGCTTCCTTCAAGTTGACTCTGATAGGGTGAGGCCAGTAGGGCCTTCAGCAATGGCACACACACATCTGGTAGATTCTTCATGACCTCCACATCCGCAATATTGAACCCAAGTGCAGACGGTTCACACACCACTAATGCCGTCAGCTCGAAAAAGTCAGAGCCCAGAACATCTGTCTCCAGAAGCTTCAAACAGAAAAAGACATTCTGCATTAAAACCCAACCAATATTGCATTTTTGGGGCCGATATTTGAGTGTAAAAAAAGATGATATCTGATATTACCGATATATTGGCCAAAATATGAAATAAGAACATTTATCTACACATGATATAATAATCTTATATTGGGTAATTATGGACATGTGGATTAACCAGGGCTCTACAGTGTGCATGTTTCACTCGCATTTGCGAGCAAAATATTTTACATGTCAACGGTAAAAAGAAAACACTTGCACTCATGCAAGGGACCTGAATCATGGAGAAAAGGTAAATAACTTTTGGAAGAATAGACATTTTTATTGCGGCAATTCAGCCAGTGAGTGATGACGGGAGATTTTTCCAGTGGTTGATGTTGTCTGTTACTATCTTGAGGAGAGGGGTCAAATTTAAACAGAACTCTGACAGCCTGGAGGAGATGTTAATACCCAGATAAGTGATGTGAGTTGTGCAAAGAGGGATTGGTGGTGTATACCACATCCCAACTGTTCCCCTTTAATGGCAGAATGATGGATTTGTGAAAGTTGATGGAATAATCAGATATGTTTGAAAATGTTTCAATGAGTGATATGGATTCTGTGAGGGAAATGTATGGTTGTTGTACGCAAAGCAATATATCATCAGCATATAAACTTATTTTATGGTGAGCAGTTGGTGTTTGTATTCCTTTAATACACAAATTCTGGCGAATAGCTGCAGCAAGAGGTTCTAGTTCCTCTGTGTGATGTGAATGGTTGTGATATTAGGTCATTTGTTAATACAGTGGCTGTGAGTGAAGTGTGAAAGATGTGAATCCAGTTTATAAATGATTCCCCAAAGCCAAATGTATACAAAGTGGAGGTTAGGAATTACCAGTTAACTCTGTCAAAGTCTTTCTCGCCATCTAGTGATACTATGATTGTGTTTTCCATTGTCCCCCTACACTATCAGACCATGGTTTTCTCTGTCCCCACTCTCCCCTACACTATCTGACCAGTGTTTCCACTGTCCCCTGTCTCACCTACATTATCTGCATAAATGAATTGTGAGACAGATGGGAAGTGCATGTGTGGGGGTTCATAAGAAGTAGTTCATAAGAGGAGGGCTTTCAGACTGAGGGGGAAAAGCGCTCCATTCCTTGGAGCGCACTGGGGGGGTGGGCTCTGTGATTTTTGGATAGGGTGGCGGTCCACGTCAGAGCACGCGGGACAGTTTGGAGCAGTCCTTGTTGAAACGTGTGTGGGGCTGGGGTCATTCAGAGTGATGGATGAGTGGTCCATTTCGGAGTGCACACAGGTGAGGGTGATTCGGATTGGTGAACGAGCAAGCAAGGCCGTCGGGGTTTGGATTTGGGTACTAGAAATGAGAGGTTATCAGTCTGATTTCACATGCACATATGTGGGGGTGACAGGCTGAATGTCAGAGGAGAATTAAAAGCAGAACTGACAGGCTTTACTGTAACCCTCAAGGCCGTGAATACATGCACACAGGAGCAGTGAGGGATAGAAACTCAGCAGCAAAAAAAAATTCACAGATGAATCGGTGAAACCATGTAATTGTCCGGAATTAATTGGCTGGCCAATTAATTGGTTGGGTGCAATACTGTGTTAAGCTAAAAAATATCAAAAGGATAAATTATCAATGTGTTTGTGTAAAAAGTAGCCGCACCTTCAGAAATTCCTGGTCTCCTTTGACGAGGATCATAGTGGTGAACTCTAACCAACGGACAATGATGGTGCATTTGCTGTAGTTGTACTGGTCCACTTCTCTGGGACTGAAGTGGGAGCTTTTGTCTCCAAGCGGGAAACAACTCTCAGCTGCTGCCAGGTCATGGGCCGCCAGCTCAGTCAGAAAGAATCTCATGGATTTTAAGAAGCTTGACTTGTCCTTGGAGGCTTGAAAAATGAGATGTCAGTGGTTATTGAGGGTAACCTGCAGGCTGATGCATGATTGACAGAGGAAGGAGGTAATGGAAAGGGTTAGAAAGCTGCACAGATCAGCAGAAATAGTTTGGGACACACATTAACCGCAGATAAATTGGAAGTTTAGTGCACCCTGCCCCCTGAAGGAGAGAGGGGTGTTGTTTTTGAGTTGGTTTGTGTGCGTGTTTATTTGTTTGACTGTTTGACAGCAGCTTTATGCAAAAACTACTTGATCAATTTTCATGAAATTATCAGTAAAGGTGTGAGGTGGTCCACAATAGATCCCATTACATTTTGGTGTATGTAGGTCAAAGTTCAGTCATTAAACATGTTTTGACAGTGATAAGAGATGAGGCAAATCAGGTAAAATGTGTGCAAAGGAGGAGGGGTTTGTTGTGTCTGACACTTGTTTTTGAGTCAGTTTGTGTGTTTGTCAGCAGCTTTACACAAAAACTCCTGCACTGATTGTTCATGAAATTGTCTGTAAAGGTGTGAGCTGGTCCAGAATATATCCCACCAGTGTTAATTTTGTCAGACATTTTTAATTTATTTTTCATCTCTTGACAAAAATTTAATTTTAGTTTTAGTCTAGTTTCAGTTGACTAAAAGTCATAACACTTTAGTTGACGAAATCTAACATACTTTTAGTCAACTAAAATATGACAGTGTTTTTGTTTTGTTAAAAAATATATACAACCAAATGTGTTTGTTGTAATGTGTAATACACATCAAAAGTCTGAGGCCATGGTTCTCAGCCGGAAAAGGATAGAGCAAGCGCCTCCAGCCACAGAAGCACAGCATGACATTCATCAGAGCCGGGGAAAAACCCCCTCCTTTAGCAAAGACTCAGACAGGACTCCTGGGAACTGCAAAGGACTGGCAGCTAAGGGTGGACCTCTGCAAACAACTGAGGTTCCCTGAGAACATCGTAGACACCCGCCTAAGACCAGACATCGTCTTATACTCAGAGTCCTCCAAACGGGTCTTCATGCTCGAGCTGACTGTGCCCTGGGAGGAGAGAATGGAGGAAGCCAGCGACAGAAAGAAGGAGAAATACGCTGAACTGGTGGTAGACTGCCGCAGCAGGGGGTGGCGTGCACAGTGTTTGCCCATTGAAGTTGGGAGTAGGGGCTTTGCGGGGAAGTCTCTCTGCAGGGCCTATAGCCTCCTGGGCATCACAGGGGCACGCAAAAGGAGAGCCATCGGCTCAGCGGCAGAGGCCGCTGAGAAGTCATCTAGGTGGCTCTGGATTCAGAGGGACAAAGAGTGGATGAGAGCTTCTTGGACACAGGTCAGGAGCTGATCACTCCTGGCCGGGTCGCCTGGGTGAGGGGGTCTGAAGTTGAAAGACCCGAAACCCCCCGTGACCCCAGGTACTATCACTGAGGATGTGTCCAAGAAACTGCATCACAAGATGTATCTCACAATCAATCAGTGGGGAAGGTCCTGCCTTAGGTCGAGGAGTTTAAGTACCTCTGCATCTTATTCACGAGTGACGTAAGGATGGAGCGGGATGTTGACAGCGGATGGGGCGGCATCCGCAGTAATGCGGGTGCTAAACCAATTCATTGTGGTGAAGAGGGAGCTAAGCCAGAAGGCGAAGCTCTTGATTTTTACCGGTCAATCTACGTTCCAACCCTCACCTATGGTCACCTATTGGGTCATCACAGAAAGAATGAGATTAAGGATACAAGTGGTTGAAACAAGTTTCCTCCGTAGGGTGGTCGGGCTCAACCTTAGAGATACGGTGGGATAGCTCGGACATCCGGGAGGGGCTCAGAGTTGAGCCTCTGCTCCTCCATGTCGAGTGGAGCCAGTTGAGGTGGCTCAGGCATCTTGCGAGGATGCCTCCTGGATGCCTCCCTTGGGGAGGTATTCCGTTCATGTCCATCCGGGAGGAGACCTCGGGGCTGACCCATGACACGCTTGAGGGATTATATCTCTCGGCTGGCCTGGGAATGCCTCAGGATCCCCCTGGAGGAGCTGGGGTGAGGGAAGTCTGCGCTTCTTTGCTGGAGCTACCCCCGCGACCCGGATAAGCGGAAGACGACAACACACATACGATTTCACCAATTCATTCCACTTGAATTAACAGCTATGGTATTAAGAGACTATTCTGTTAAAGTAGTGGTGCATAATCAAAGCAGCACAAAAACCAGAGATACATCAGGGCAAATACCTTTATTATATCAACTGTTAAGATTCAAAATTGCAAAATAAAAAATGTCACAGAAATTTCAGACAGACCCTCACTGGAGATTTACAATTTAAATGTTTTCCATTTCACCCCCTTTACAGACTTTAAGCCATCCATCTAGTGTTGTTCTTTGGAGTTGTTTTGTATTTGGAACAGCCCACAAAGGAAGCAGAAATGCTCTGCTGAGGTGGTGTCTTTGCTGTGTGGTTCTCAACATTACCTCTGGAGATCTTCTGTAACTGTAGTGGAAATAAGAGGGGAAGATTACAACAGGGAAACGGCAATAAAATCTTAACATCATTGTTTTCACAAGCAATGACGAGGTTGTACTACTCAATTCAAACCATTTCACAGTAGAACCACATTAGTATTGATTAAAAAATATTTGCCCATGCCGACAACGTTGGTCTGCCACATTAAGATAAAAGTTTCAAACTCACGTCTTGTTTTATATCCTTAAACAAGCTCGAGAAAAAATCCTGACTTAGCAGGCAGCATGTTATGGTTCAAATCAAGACGGGGAGAAGTTTGCAATTCACCACAGTATTTGCCAAAAAGCCTGTTCCCAGAGACATACATCTTTTTGCAGTGTTGAAAATTACATGTTTTGTATACAGCTAGCTACATGGCTAACGTTAACCTAATCAGATGATACGCGTTTATACCTTGAAACAGTCTTTTAGAATCCATTTCATTTTTATTTGATAAACCAAAGGTGGCAAGAGCAGCAACTTTGAGAACCGTAACACTAAATAATTACATGCATGCATTCTAACACACATTTTGGAGCTAACGTGACTCTCTTACCATGGCATAGGTTTCATCATGGCTGGTCTGCATGTGTCGTTTCAAATTTGTAGTGTCTTTGCCGGTGATGCTCCACATGGGTCACACAAGGTTTTGTTCATGAACTAAGAAACGTGAAATGAGTCCATATGTCCTCTCTTCGTTTTCGCCCGGACATTACATATAAACTGCCATGAAGTGACTGTGGTGGAGTTGCACTATTCCAAGCAGAGTGCCCATGAACTGTGGAGGAAGGTGTATGCCAGAGCCAGAAAAAGTCTGCCGGTTTTAGATATGTGATTTGATTGGTTATCTTTCCTTGTCGATAACAAAAGCAGTTCTGATTGGGTTCCGTCTCTCGCAAGTATTTTAGTCACATTTTTATTCATCATAGTTTTAGTCCAAAAGCATGCTCTATTTTTCGACATCGTCAAGTTTTTGTCGGGGAAAAATAGGTTGTTGACAAAAACTTTTCATCAATGAAATGAACACTGGATCCTGCTCAATTTTGGTGAATGTAGGTCAAAGGTTACGGTCACCAAATAGAAAGACACCAAGGCGATCAACCCACCGTCCTGAAAGACACACGTGTACCCCCCGCCCAACTGATAACTAGGGCTGCAACAATTAGTCGATGTTGTTCACAAAATATAGAAATATAGAAATCTGCAGTGTGTTCAATAAAACATGTATTTTTCATCTTTGTGTTTATTATCATTTGCCACAAAGCTTCATACTAAATTTAAGAAATTAATCGTCTAATCATTTCAATAGTCAGCGACTAGTCGACCAGCCCTACTGATCACCACAAACATCTATTAATTTGTTCCTTGAGTCAACATAAACATTTCCTGTAATTTCAGCCAAATCCACCCATAACTTTTTCAGTTATGCTGCACACAGACAGACAAACTGATGAACGCCGGCAAAAATATAACTCTGCCATTCCTTGGCGAAGTAAAAATGTGTTTTCACAATGATGAGAGAAAGGGCAAATCAGGTAAAATGCCTGGCACCACTTGTTAGAATTGACGATGCTAACTTGTGATATGGATACAGATAAACATTAGACCACTGTGACTCAAACATTTTTTTTAGGTGAGTGACATTTAATCACCTCATGTTCCGAAGGAGCTGGACTGAAGAAGACCTTTTCTCCTTTCATCCATTAGGGTAAACCCCAACATACAGGCCAAGAACCTGGGGGCTTTCAAAACGCCCACCCGTGCCCTCCGCCTCTCCCCCGGGGCAACTCCAGCAAGGAACAAGGTCCAACCCCTGGTTCCTGAGCCAAAGCTATGTGTCGAGGTGAGGCAACTATGTCCAGTCGATAGTGCTCCACCTCATCCACAAGCTCCTGCTCCTTCCCCGCCAGAGAGGTAACATTCCATGTCCCTAAAGCCAACTTCTGCAACCGCCAAGGCCCCCGCCTTGGTCTGCTGCCCAATCCACATGGGACCAGATCCTTCTGCCTCCCTTCGCAGGTGGTTGGCTCACAAGAAGTGGGCCCACATCCACTTTGTTATTTGCCCATGTGGGCAAATAGGCTATTCTACAAGCCCTTGTTGAACGCATGTTGCAACTAAAGGAAAATTAGTTTGGACAGGTTTAATTATAACAAAAACAGCTCTTAAGTGTTTAATTTCTGAGCCGATGTATACACACAAAAACATAAATTTTATCTTGATAATAACCAAAATGACTTCAATTCTAACGTCAACAGTGATGGTTTGTACTGATAAATACAGTGCGTTTCAGCATTCCAGTCCATTTTAATTACAAGGCACACACAGGTGTTAGTAATACTTGATTCCATAACCACTTTTTGATGGTCTAGTACTTTTTCTGAGACTGTAGTATAACTGACCTGCTGTGCAGCCCACAGTTATTGATAACAAGGCAGGACTTACTGAGCATGTGTTGAGGTTTGATTATATGCAGGTTAATGAAGGTGTTGTAGCAGTCGAGGGCAGCCAGCAGGAGGTCCATCCACTGCAGGGTGGCTCTTACACTAAAAGGTCCACTCAATTCTCTGAGAGTGGGCTGGGAAAGGAGACCTCCACCCTCAAAATGGGACACCAAGAACTCTATGCCATGATTCTTCAGCATGCCGTCCAACCACTGAGGTGGAGACTTCTTTTCTATGTTCAGTCAGAGAAAACACAAAAAGTATAAAACAAGGTCCAATTCCAAAATGATCAAAGTACTTATAAGGGGAATTTTCTCAATTTTTCAGCACAAGGATGAAATACATATCTAAAGTTTTAGGTGTTTATAGCATAATACAGTGATGTACACTGTATTATTCTATAAACATCTAAAACTTTGCTTCATAAAGGAAAAAGTTTAGAGATTAGAGAAGGGAGGCATTCAATAGATCATAAAATCTGAATTTAAATCTGCAGAGAATTGAGGGAGATGCGATTTTAGTGACAGACTGGAAAAAGAAACGAAGGTGTAAACAAGTTGTTTACAATTTAAAATTTTGACATACAAAATTATATGTTTTGTGCCTAATGCTTAGATCTATCTAATGAATCAATCAGAATTGAAATCTGAGGGAGGAGAAGAGATTTTAATGAAAAGTGGATGACGGACGAAGCGCGATGGCCATAGCTCATTGCGACTTCGTCCAGATGAGCTACAAACACTAAACTATGAGAATATGTGGGTCCAATTTTTACAATAAATTAGACATTTGCAGTTTGTGATCATTTCTGACCTTTCAGATATTTCAAAACCTGATAAAATCTAGAAGAGAATGTGATTCATTGATTAAAATGACCACAAAACACTAATTGTATGAGTTCATAATTTATCTTCATGAAATGACAGTAAAAAAATATACCATAAATCTAAGCCTATGAATGAAAGGTCATTAACATTCTGACACAAACACAATAATTCTTTGTAGGTTTCATTAGTCTTCTCTTCTCACCATTAAGGAGAGGAATAAACTCGTAGAACAGCTCCATGCACTTGTGGCGGCATTCAGTCTGTGGTCGACCACATTGTTCCAGAAGCCACAATACAACGTCTGACAGGAAAAGCTTTTCATCTGGTGGAAAACCCCTATAGAAGAAAACAAGAGCAAACAGTATAGATTGCAGAAAAACATTCATTCAGTTTTAACAATAAACTCCTTGCATATAAAGGAAATTAACCACAGTAATGTGGTATTTCATTAAATTAATACCATGGAATAACTTCATTGCAATACTGCAGATGTAGTTTTAGTTTTGTTTTTATGTGGGGAAAAAATGGACATTAATAATGTTCAATGAAGAATGGAACTGTGTATTTTAAGCTCAATTTGGAGTAATTTATGATTTCAGTTCCTTCTTGAGGAGTTTATGCTGTAGTGCTTGACTGCATGATTTCATCTTTCATCCTGGACTATTATTGAATGCAAGTAGATACTTCTGTTTTTATGTGTTCTTATTATTTTATGTGCATTTCATTTTTATTACAGTTTTTTTTTATTATCCTGTACAAGAGAAACAACAACTACTGGTAAGAAATCCCTTGTTTAATAAAGCGGATACTGATTCTTAAAGAAAGCAATGTTCTACTACAATGATCCGATTGTGAAATTTTGATCAAACATGGATGTTCATCATAATTTTGGTGATAGGTGATGGCAACAGTTATGATTTTTTTCTAAATGTTTCAACACTTTATTACTTTTGAAAGACCAACATATAAAACGTAACATAATATGTCTGACAGTTGAAAAGAAAGAAATAGTCTGACATTTCTGATAGCCTTTTACGTCCAGTTTGACCACTGGGAACAGTATATGCGATATAAACGTGAAGAGGCTGATCACTAATATGTCAGATGAACCATTTTCATATTAATTATAATCATTAACACAGAAGAATTTCCATACTGAAAAAAACTCTTTTTCCTAGATGTTCAAACTTTTAAATGGGTCAATTTGACCCGTAACATAAGAGGGTTAAAAATACATACATCACATATTAGACAATAAACAGTTGCTAAAAAAAAGAAAAAGAAAAAACATTTAAACAGATAAATAAAAGCACAAAATGAATAATAAATGATACGTTGGGCTGGCTCAACTGACATATGGGCCAATAAATTAAATAAGAACTCTGATATACACGGGATATAATGGTGGTTATTTTTTAAGAACTTGTTCAGTGAAAAAGGATTTGCCATTAAAATAAAACGCATGATTGAACTGTCAATGTTTTTAACCAAGAAATGTCCCATCAAGTAGTAGACAGTAAGTAGTAGGGGTGTGACGAGACAGTCACGAGACGAGACGAGACACGACATTGGGTTCACAAGATCAAGACAAGATTTTAATAAAACTAAAATACAAATGATATGAATGGACCAGAGACTTTTATTTTACTGAGTTGTACATGTATTTTATAACTCTGTAAGCGTTAACTTTTAATGAACTTCTTCCTTTTAATGAACTTCTTAATGAAATTCTTCCTCTACAAATTAAAACTAAAATAAAATGTTATAAAATAAAATAAAATAAATAAAATTATATATTTCTCCTTTTTTCAAGTGTAGACAATATGTGCAAAACAAAAAGTTCTTCTCTGTCAATACAGACAGAAAATAGTTCAACAGAGCCTGACCAAGTATGTCACTGACATGTCACTTCTTCCTCTACAAATTGAAACTAAAATAAAATGTTAGAAGAGTTCAAATAAAATAAATAAAATTGTATATTTCTCCTTTTTTGGAAATCAAATCTGATGCTTGACTGTGGAAGTTGAGGTGTTTTGAGGTCCAAATGAGGAAATGCACCCCCCGTCAGGTGCATTTCCTCCACGGCGGTGCGCTACAACCATCTCTGGGCTTTACAGAACCCTCCACCCAGACTTTGCCACTTCCTGGACTCGCTGTGCCTTCTCCCCTGGCGCACCAACCTCATCGCCAGGGCAGAGACCGGCCCAAGTTTAACAGGTACCAGGGGTCAGCTGTTATGTCGGTAACCCACCGACTCATCTTGAAAACACAAGTGTCTAATGCACATCCGAGTCAGAGGGTCTCCCAGAAACCCCACGGTGGCTGGCGCGCAAAGTGGACCATAACTAATCCAATATCCAAAACCAGAGGGGGGGATTCCCCAGCAAATCACACCCAGTTAATACCAGTATTTTCCGACATCTTCTCTGGCTGCTTGCTGTGTCTTGCGAGACACAATTTTAACACGACAAGAAATCTTGCCAAATTACATCTCGTGAGATCTTGTCACAACCCTAGTAGCAGTGTTGTACCTGAATGCGTTCATTGAACGATCGTTCACGAACTATATCATATTTTTGATGAACGTGAACAACTCGTTCACTTTTGCCAAATGAACAGGAAGTTGTGAACGCGGTTATTCTGGCATTTATTTAACTGCGCTCTTATGTAGTTCACATTTCGTTCTTATCACGTTGTAATTATTGAGTCCTACAAGGTATAAAATGGGATCAAAACACAGCATTATCATAGATGTCATTATTGTATTATTCGGCGGGGGGGGGGAGCGAGAGAGCGGGAGCGAGAGAGCGGGAGCGAGAGAGAGAAAGAGAGGGGTGCGGAGAGTTTTTGGGAGCGGAGAAAAAGAGTTAAATGTACAGAGTGTGACTAGCGCCCGGAGCAGGTGTTGTCCCGTTCTTGGAAATAAACATTGAAAATGAAACTCACTGAAACCACTCCTTGGGTTCTAAGAACCTGCAGAGGGAAGTTAACCCTGGGGTAAGGTACTTACTTCAGCCCTGGAGAGACGGCATTTTCCCCTGATTTTTTGACTACAGGATAATGTCAGAAACGGTTAATAATACGTTTACAATAATAACACAAAAAAGAACGAAAAAGTTCATCTTGGGATCCATGAACTTCTAGTTCATAATTTGGAAGAATGAACGATGAACTGAACTAATTCATATTCAGTAACTTGAACTGAACTTTGAACTAGTTCCTAATCAAGGTGAACTTTCCCAACACTGCCTAGTAGATAGAATCTATAATGAATCTAAAAGAAATATCACAATTTACAGAAGAAAGGAATAAAAGCTTGGGAGGAAACAGGTGGCTCCGAGGTGAGGATCTTATATATGATAAAACAGTTGTATGTAGAAGACAGCCATATACAACAGACAGACAAGCAAAAGCCATGTGACATCTGCTACAAGTTTGGTGCAAAAATATGATGTGGATTCCAGCTAAAACAAACAAACACAAACAGATACAATGATGTTAATCTAGTGTGATTATGTATAAACCTTTGCGATATCTACAGCAGTGTTTCCCAACCCTGGTCCTCAAGGCACACTATCCTGCATGTTTTAGATGTGTCCCTCTTTGAACACACCTGATGGTCATTATCATTGTTCTGTAGAGCTGGATGATAAGCTGATCATTTGGATCAGATGTGGTTGGAGAGAGAAACGTCTAAAACATGCAGAATAGTGTGCCTCAAGGACCAAGGTTGGGAAACACTGATCTACAGCATTTGCCTCCGTCTTAAAATCCAATCTGGATATACTGTATGTGAAGTATGTACAGCTGTAAAAAATAGCTTCAGGAAAAGAACCGTGTCTATAAACTAGGGCTGCACAATATATTGTTTGAGCATCGACGTTACACTGTACGTGTGAGCAATAGTCACATTGCTGGTCCTGCAAGTATTTTTATTTTATTCATTTAAAATACTTTTTTTCTTTATTATTTGTTTTCTTTTTTCCTTTTATTGTAATTTATGTAATTCATTTATTTTTTATGTGAATGGTTTATTTTGCAAACAACATGTCACAAACATGGCAGCCAAAAGGCTGAATTGTGTCAGGACATTAACATTTGAGTCTAAGCTTTACATGTATTACAATTAAAACACTACGAGATAAAAATGTGGGAATATATTAAAAAAAGACAATGTTTCAGTATATTGAATAAACGGATAAAGACAGTCAGGACAGGTTAAAAACATCATAGGCGTAACTATTAATGCTATAACTGATTATACAGAAGGTAGTTACACAGACGCATGTTCATCAACAAGGTATTAGTTGTTCAGCAGTTGTATCTTACATGGCGAAGCACTGTTCATGTAACGTTCAGTTCGGCCATAAAGTGGGTTGAATTTGTGTGATGACCGGGTTTGCCGGCCGCTGATGTTTCCTCTAGTAGGCGATAGTAGGTGCTGGAAATGACCTGAGCGAACAAGTGACTTAGCAAACGTCTCAGTCAGAGTTCTGCGCTCTGAGCGAAGAGTTGGCAGTCCCAGATGAGAACAGGCAGCGTTGTATGAAGTATAGTCAGCACCCAGGATAATTCTTAGAGCTCTGCGTTGGACCTTCTCAATCTTGTCACTTATAGTATTTGGCAGACCAGAATGCCAAACCGGAGCGGCGTACTCAAGAAGTGGTCGAATGTAGGCGATGTACACCGTAATGAGGTCGTCAGTAGGCAGATGAAAGTGCTTTAGTTTCCTAAGAAAGTACAAATGCTGGTTTGCTTTCATGCATAATGAGTCCACATGCGAGTTCCATTTTAAATCAGCCTGGACCATGACGCCTAGAACTCTCATCACTTTCACTTGTTGGACCTCTATGTTGTTGACCATAAGTGGAGACGGTGTGAAAGGGATCTTCCTGAATTGGATGTGCAACACTTTACATTTCTTCTGGTGTAGCTGCATGTGACTACCGTGTGACCACTGGGCCAAGTCGTTCAGGTCCTGTTGCATGTTTGAAGGTGTTACGCTGCGGTTTGTTGTTTCTAATAAATTCAGATCATCAACAAATTTCCAGCGTTTAGAACAAGCTCGACATGCGGCAGTGTTGATGTAAGCTAAGAAAATCAGTGGTCCGAGTACAGTCCCTTGGGGTAATCCAAGGTGACCGTCAAGCTGTCGGAAAGTGCTCCATGGTAACGAACAGACGGGGTTCTATTTGTCAGAAAATCTACGATCCATTGAGTCACTGAAGGGCGCAATCCGAGTTCAAGCAGTCATTGGATTGCGACGTTGTGGCTAACACGGTCAAAAGCCTTATTATAATCGTTTGAAACAGGAGAACACAGTATTCCAGGCTTGTCGGTGGCTTTAAAAATCTTGTTGGTCATGTCCAAAAGGCAGTGTGTTGTCGATTTACCCTGTAAGCAACCAAACTGCTGAACATCAATTTGAGGAACAATGTCAGACAGCACCCATCGTGAAATGAAGGGTTCAGCTACTTTCCCTAACAAAGAAGTTAGGGAGATCGGACGGAGTTCTGTTATCCGAGATGGTTTGGTCTTACGGATTGGAACAACAACTGCGCATTTCCATTCGTCCGGGACTGAGCCTTGTTGGCGGGAGCTCATGGCTGAAAGTAACTGAAAAGTTTTTGACTGAACATTTTTGAGAATGTGGAGCCTGGCGGGCGCAGCCGGAAAATTTTTAAAAATTGCATCATTTTGGTGCATTCTGAGAGCATTATAGGCCATGATTTAACATTACAGAATGTGACATTTGTACTTACATTTTAGAAAAATCTGGCTCATATGATCATAAAATTTTCAAATTTACTTATAACTCATCTAGTAAAATGAAAATACTATATATGTTTGTTCAAATGTATTGTATCATTTCACTAAATAAACAATGGATAATATACAAAAGACTAGCACGGGATGCTTCCATAAAGATTACCTTACCATCTTTACAATTAAAGCTTTTGATTTCACTATCAAACTAAATAATTCCAATAATAAATAATAAAAAATGTCATTAAATCTAGTAAAATCTAGTGTCTTTCACTGTGATGTCAAGAAGATACTTAATTTAGTAGCACTGTCTACTAATAATTATTGTCCTGAGTTTTCTTTTGCAAATATTAATCATTAAGAAAATAAACTTTCCTTATCAGAAATATCATATATTAGAGTGAATCTATAATCATATTCAGGTTCCGTTCTGTCTCCTCCAACACCTGGATCAATTCCAGTACTTTGAATGTTCCCCAAATCTAGGTGGTCTGTCCCGGGTTCAGGTACGGGTGTATCCATAATCTGTGGTACGGATTGTGGAATAGGATCTGGAATGGAGTCTAGTGGGGGTCTGGTTACTATTGTGGTGTGGACCCCTCTGGATGCCCCATGTCTCTGTACCCTCTGTTCCTTAATGGACGGGTTTACATTGGTGGTAAGCAGTGGAACCCCCCCATCTACATTGGTGGTAATTGGTGAAACCCCCCAATCTACATTAGTAATACCCGGGTTCACAGGTGAAGACCATCTATTTACGTTGGTGGAAACAGGTGGAGACCCCCTATTTACGTTGGTGGTAACAGGTGGAACCCCCAAATCTGTTGGGGGATCCGTCCCCTGGTCTCTTGTGGCCTGGGGAGCAAAAGTCTGTGTGCTGTGACCTCTTGGAGTGGAAGTAGGTATGTTATTTTGGGGAGTAGGGGTCACATTGTTCTCCTCAGTGGGTCTGTCCCTTACTGTGGCTAAAACAGTTCCCTAATCTCATCCACAACATCCTGTCTTAGTCTGGGAAATGTCCTTTTACACCATCTCAGTGCTACATTAAATGGCTCTTCCCATTCATCCCCATGAAATTCCTCCACTTTGGTCATTAATTCCTCCACAATGTCTTCATAATGCTGTTTTAAAATTAACATGGTGGTGTGAGCCCAGTTTTTAGCATTACCTATAATGTCATCACGTGTTTTCTGTGATGGCAAAGCAGGTTTAATTAAATTAGCCAACATATCTTCCATGTTAATGATTGTTCTAGGTCTTTTTTCATCCTCAGAAACCCTCACATTAGCCCCGTGGTGAACAGCTCTAATTAAATCATGAAAGCTATGTGTAATTTGTTTAAACCGGGCCGTAGGTTTAATGTAGTCCGCCATGTTTTTTGGACCCCGCATCTCCCCCCGTTGCAGCCCGGGCGCACGGCGAAATCCTCCCCGTGTGCCCTGCACCGCCTGTGCATAAATCCGGATGAGGGGTTGGGGACGACCGGGGGGATAATCCTCCGGGGTGGCACTGGCTCAAGGTTGGGGTTATAGTGGTTGCGGACCCCGGCGTTGTGAAACCCCGGAGCCCTAAATGCACTGTCCGTCCCCCGGAGAAAATCATCCCCACCGCGGCGTCCCCCTTCCCACTCCCCGGGCGCGAAGCGACCTGGCCGGCGTCCCCTGCGGACCACCGTCCAGCCCTCTCCGTCCATAAAATTCTGCATTTTATTTTATATATGTATGTGTCTGTGTGTCCCGTGTTGTGTGTGTGTGTTCTGTAGTGTGTGTGAGTGTGCGTATTTTAATTTTAACAAAGAAAAGAGACAAAAACAAAAGAAAAAGAAGCTAGCTAACAAAAATCTCCGCCGAAGCCGAACGGAAAACTCCCGTGTAAGTCAAATAAAAATAAAAAAGTGGACGACGTTTCGACCTAAATAGGTCTTCTTCAGGTCCAAATAAAATAAAATAAACCAGAAAAAGGAAAGGGTTTTGTGGTGGTTTTTGACCACAATAAAGCTTGAAAAAAAAAATTCGGTCAGTGGATAGATTTGACGGAACAGAAATTTCATTTTTGACGGATTTCCATCTGTGGACGGAGATTTGACAGCCATGGCCGAGCTGTTAAAAATGTTGCCGAATGGTCCACTTAATTCCTTGATTACTTTACCTGGTATACCATCAGGTCCGGCTGCTTAGCGTGATTTGACCTTGTTTAGCTCATTGTATATTTCCCAGGGTTGAACGACAGGTGCCGGAAACGACTTTAAGAATGCGGGCAGAGATTGGATTACTGCCCCGAGTGTTTTTATTTGTCTTATTTATTTATTTATTTATTTATTTATTATTTATAACATTTTTATATCTTTTATTTATTTATTTTTTATTGTATTTTTTATTTATTCACTTATTCATTCATTTTATTGATTTTCAATTATTAACTTTATTTAATTTAATTTAATTATTTTGGCTACAGAAGGATGACACAAACGTCTGTTCAGTGTCGAACACATTTGTTTGACAGCTTGTCTTGGCACCACACAGTTGTTATTTACTCCTGATGAATTTTTCATATCGCAATATATATCACAGGGTTAATAAAAATTGCAATCTCAGTTTTGTCTAATGTTGTGCAGCCCTATTATAAACCTAAATGGTAGTGTGACTTGCTTTTGCTGAAATAACATGTGATTTATGGTATTATCATATTATACCAGGTTTCAACCTGTAATCTTAACACATTTAGCTTCAGTTATTTTAAGGCTGTGCAAATATTCCATGTATTTTCTTGTTGTATCTAAAGAAAACGAAATGTTCATTTCAACTCTGCAAAAACAACAAAGATAAAGTTGGAATAAGATTTTTGCAGTGATGCGTGCAGACAGACCGAGGGATGCGTCTCTTTGCATTGTGCTGATTCAGAGTGGGAGCCTTGTGTTTGATGATTCTTTTCAGATGATCGATTGCACTGCCACACTGCTGCACCGTACCTGAGGATTAATAAGAGGCAACAAGAGGTTTACATCTGCAAAACCAATATGGAAGGAATTATAAAGGTTTTTAGAAAAGGACAAACATGGCCAGCATATGGAGAGGATCAGGGCTATTTGAAAAAAAACTATATGTGACCCTCCAGCATAAAACCAGTGGGAAGTCGCACAGTCGCCTCAAATACATTATATGGGTCAAAATTATCGAATTTAAAGTTCAAAATGTCTCCTGAACACTTGTAACTATGAGCCTTTGTGTAATTCCTACTGTAAGTGCTTCAAATAATGCCTTTTAGGAAGAATAACAACTGACTGACAGTAATTCAATCTAAATCGGCTCAAAATACGGCTGTCCTTTGCGCTCGCGTTAGGCATTTCCCCATCATATTTGGTACTGTTGGAAAGATCAGGATTCCCTCTAGACCAGGGGACTCCAACCCCTGGGCCGCGGACCGGTACCGGTCCGTGGATCAAACGATATCGGGCCGCCGGCCGCCTAATAATTACTTAATTATTTCTCTTGTATTTATTATCCGAGTCTGAACAATCTTTTATTTTGAAAAATGACCGGATTCTGTCGGTTACGTCAATAGCTAAGTTTCCATTACCCTTGGAAATTCGCTAAATGTAAATATCGCTATAAAAACTGGTAATGGAAACACCTGAATTTCAAAAATATACTCAAATATCGAAAAAAAACGTTTTCACGCTTTCATGAGGTGTTTTTGCAGACGTTTCAATGTTGTAATATATCGCAAAAGCGCAATGGAAACACTTTTTCTGCAATATATGTAACAGGATGTGACTACATAGTCACATGACCACTTCTCTCAGAGTGAAAATGACAGCCTGTAACCATAACACATTGGCTGCTTATAATTTGTTGTAAAGTGCTGAGTATGTTTACACTTAATATTTTGACCTGACATTGTAGGGACCACATGTACAGACCCTTATAATGTGAGACAGGTGGTTTGTTTTATATGTTAGTGCCTTCAAAGACTTCGCCAGTGACTTTTACTGACGAGAGAATTAGCCGATTCATTCATGCTAATATCAGGGTAATATTGCAGTCAAGTGATCTGAAGCGCCGAAGCAGTGAAATGTGGTGGGATGATATTTCACGAGAGTTATGACACTCCTGCCTAGAACAACCGTCAATGGAAACACATTCAAATATACTTTGTTGAAATTTGAGGAATATTGAAAACTGTTATGACAACACAGCTTCTGTC
>CM035802.1:490000-501693 GCA_020466265.1 Siphamia tubifer | reverse complement strand
TCATTGTTAACATGTTTGAGGAATTATTGAATTTGGAATTAAGATCAGAACAAACAAGTGACTTTATTTAGAATTAAGTTGAACTGAATTATTCTACAGCCCTCTAGAATGTTCTGTGGGCGGCTTTTGTCACTTCACTTTCACGGTACCATATCACTCTGCAGGTAGTTTGGCCACTTTGAAAGTAAATATTAGCTACGTTGTAATGGCTATTTTATCCAATCTGTTAGAGTTGTAGCAGTAATAAACTGTAATAACCCGTAGAATAAGCGGGATCATGTATTGCCCACGCGTGGACTATCAAAAAATATTTCCCATCGGGATGGAACTACACCCCCTATCATCTGAAAGTGGAATTGACTTTTATTCTGGATTAACACAAATAAAAACTCCAATGTAAACAAGGTTATTGCGTGTACAAGGACTGAACTGAATAATTCAGTGTATTATGCTGGATTTGACGTGTTATAACAGAACAATTTTGACAGTTATTGTGAATACGTCAATGCTTGATTTAGCAAAATAAGAGTGTGTTTTTTTACGAGTTACAACTCAATATTGGCAGTTATTGTGAATACACAATATTTGAACAAAGGTGAGAATTATTGTGAAAGTCTTTAATAAAGTTTGACTGACTTATCAGTTTTGTACCTTATAGTCCAGTGCACCTTATAAATGAAAAAAAAATAAAATCTAAAATCAACCATTCGTTGACATTGTGCTTTATAATCCAGTGCGCATTATCAGGCAGAAAATATGGTATTCATTCAAATGCAGACATGACATGGGTTCATCTTAATTTTTTTGGTTTTCTTTTTGTTTATTAAGGCCTTATTCGTAGGGAAGAAACTTAAACAGTAATCTTTACAAAAGATCATTTGATTTATTTACTGTTTTGTGTTTTTTGTGCTGGAAAAGCTGCATGTTATAACTTTATCCAAACCTGCACTTGAGGTTTTCACACACGTTTTATAATGAAACATTGGATCCTGTTCGGATCAAATAAAAAAGTGTTTAGTATTTGTGTTGTAATTGTATTTTTTCCAGGAAATTACATAATTGTCTATGAAGGAGTGTGTCGAGTAAAAAAATAAGTCTTCCGAACTGTAGTCAACAATTTTTTAAAGCAAGAAATCTAAGAGGGGTGGGTGTCTTTGAAAGAGTCAATGTGAAAACTAATGTTAAATACAGATGTGTTTGGTATTTGGGAATTCTATTATGGGATGGACTGAGTGATGAGTTGAAACAGTGTAAATCTTGAGTTTCAAAAAAACATTGCTCCTTATTAAGGAGTACAATGTAAAATGATTGATATTTGACATGACTAAGATGAATAATAGTAAAATCTTGTTCTTTTTTTAATGTTCTCTGTCTTCTTGTGTTCTATTTCTTTTATTACTGATATGTCTGTTGATTTAACCATGGTATCTGCTGGAGCCATTTTCCCTGTAATTTTGTAACTGAAAAATAAACTAGAACCAAATCACATACCGGAACAGTCTGTAGATGCTATTGAATGCTAAGGCAGCACCGAGCCTCTTGAAGCCGGGTGGGATGCAGCGCTAAACTGTAGATGCGCTTAAACAGTGACTTCATGTTGGTGGGACTCTTCTCCTGCTGTTTGGGGGTGGTCTGTTTGATCGACCACTTGACAAACTCTTCAATGCAGCGACCACAGAAGTCTCGCAGAGTGCTATCCAAGGGATCAACCACACCATCCTGAAGAGAAATGACACAGTCAAACAACTCAAGTGGTTCCTACCAGTATCTATAGCAGAGGTGCAAAAGTGGCCCATCTAAGGTTCCAAACCAACCCACAAAATTAATTTGCACAGTGCAAAAATTACACTGAGGATATTAAGTCAAGAATGTTTCAGAATTACATACAGACCAATATGATTACAAATGAAATAATAGTATAATAACTAGTCATGCACCGATCAGCATTTTTCAGCCTGATCAATAATACAGATCACCAACAAAACTTGATCTGCAGATTGCCAATCACTTTTAAATGTGATGGGCATTATAAATGTCCATATCTTTCATTTAGGTATGGATAGTTGCAGCCCGAGATGCAACTATCAAATATATTTGCAATCAAGTATTGTGTCGATTTTTTTCATCAATTAATCGAGTAATCAGGTGAATTCCATTTTTTAAAACCCTTTAACTTCTGATGCATCATTGTGGTGTGTTCTCCATGTATGAGTTAATTCTAAACATTCATAATTCTGAAAATACAATGGAGCAAAATAAAGCAGTGAGTGAGACCAAAAATAAACTGTTTGGGATTTCTTTATTTTTACTATGGTTTTCACAGCCGCATGATTACCTGGAATAATGTCTCAGGACTTAAAGAATTAAACTAAATCAATCAATAAACGGGAATGGGAGAAGACTGAGGTAATTTCAGTTGTGTGCGCATGCATCCATGTGCAGGCACACGCGCCTGGATGTGTGAACCAGTTGTAGCCAAAACATTACACTACCTTTGTGCATTTGCTAAAATAATTAAGACGCGTGAGGGTACATGCTAACAGATGCTAGTACGCAACAGTAAAACATCTGCTTTGACGAAGTGCTGTTAAAGTGTGAATGTGTTCTGTTCAGGTGCTGTAGCAAACACTGTTGTCTGCTTTACACAGCGTAAAATGATCCCAAACTTCTATTATTCATTAACTATATTTCAAAAAGTACAGAAACAGTCAAGATGAGATGCATATGTTCTGCAGTGTATTTGCAAGTTTCAAAATGGTAGTAATTAGTAAATAGTAATTAACCTTAAGTGATCAGCTTTTTTATCTGCATTTTTTCCGATCACCAATCAGGCTATTGTTAGGATCTATTATGATCTGCAACCGATCGATCGGTGCAACACTAATAATAGCTTACAAAAAAATTACTCAAAATGTTCTTAACGTTAAAAAATGACTACATTATGGCTATAATTATAATGACAGAATAGAATGTATTGCCATTTGGCATATCACAGAGACACATCCAAACAAAACGTCCACCACAATGGACACTTTGCTACTACCACTACTCTGGTGTCCACCGTGATGGACACTGTCTTGGTTATGAATGTTCGCACGTAGATGTTGTTCTGGTCAGGTGGTTGTGACGTAGATGCTAGGCGTTTCACTCATGACACTGTTGCCAGATCTTTCCACTGCTTTAGAGTCTCCAATGTTTTTCAGTTCATCCGTTCTTTTCATCAGTCCTACTAGAGCTTGCAGCACTTCAGCGAGCTGTGATATAATCTGCTGAGCGATTGAGCAGGTCTTTCCCATAACTTGACTGTATCACTACCAAACGGGGGCGAGTTTAGACTATTTTTAGGGGTGCTTCAGCATCGGCGGAGAGAGGCGGAGAGAGGGGACTTAAACCCCGGACCTCACGCCAAAAGCCCCGGATCTTTTTTTTGATCTCGTAAAAATAAAGTCACCCCTGTCACTACTATGCTCCATACAACACATATTAAAACTGATATATGGGCAGAAATCCTACATTAAAACCCACATTTCCCTCATTCTTAATTTGACCTGTAACTAGAAAAAAATATCATCACACCAACAGATCCAGTCTGTGTTCTAATTGTAAACAGTAATGTCTCATAGAGTCTTGTCATTTGTCAGAAGTCCTCAAGCATTAGAAAAAAAAAACATTATTAATGACAATCAAAGTTAGCGAAAACGAAGGAAATTATTAAATCATTTTCATTCACTGAAATAAATAAAAACTACAATGAAAAGGAAAATATAACTAAGTAAAACTGTATTGTGCCTAAAAAAATAACTAAAAAAATTATGGGGTAAAATTAACTTTGTTTTTCGTCTATGTTGATGTTGGACTAATATTGATTCATTTCACTCCAGCTGTTTTACTCAGTCGCATCAGTCCGTCATGTCTGTGGTTTACAGTCTTCTGTTCTAAACTCTACCTGAAATAAACAAACTAAAGCTGGGACATAGTAGTACAGTCAGCTCTGGGATTTACTGTAGTCACTTTTACTGTTTTTTTCCTAGAGTCGGGTCCTTTTCAAGTAAACGGCAAAAGGCAGCGTCAGACAGATGTAGCCTGTTAGCTTAGCCTGGTGTTAGCTTAGCCTGGTGTTAGCTTAGCCTGGTGTTAGCTTAGCCTGGTGTTAGCTTAGCCTGGTGTTAGCTTAGCCTGGTGTTAGCTTAGCCTGGTGTTAGCTTAGCCTGGTGTTAGTTTAGCCTGGTGTTAGCTTAGCCTGGTGTTAGCTTAGCCTGGTGTTAGCTTAGCCTGGTGTTAGCTTAGCCTGGTGTTAGCTTAGCCTGGTGTTAGTTTAGCCTGGTGTTAGCTTAGCCTGGTGTTAGCTTAGCCTAATGTTAGCCTCGTCTGCAGTAAACATCCAGGTAAAGGAGCAGAGTTTATCAGGATTAAAAGATCTTCCAAGCTCTAACCTGGACAGTTTCAGAGCAAAGAAAAGAGGAGGCAGAAGAATAATCCAATTATAGAGGTATGTAACCTTTTATAATGTTAAAAAAGTTTGATGTTACTAACAACAGAAGCTGAAAAAATGAAATGAAGCAAAGTTAGCTAATTATGCTACTGTAGTTAATTAAACTGTGACATGTGTGAAAACATCAGGTTTACTGCTGATAAACTGGTTTATATTTATTTATATATATTTTTAAGAATAGAATAAATGTCACCATGGGAGACATTCTACAATTACAGCAGTTAATATAAAGTTCAGATATGAGGAAAGAAAAACATATTCACATCATTAGAATATGAATATGGAAATATGATTAGAATTGTAAACAGTATTTTCCTTTTTACAGTAGTTTATATTATTTAGGTTTATAATGTCCTGCTGCTGAACCTGCTATAGAGAGTTTATCATCATACTGTCCATATGTTTGTGTCTCTGCTCAGTCAATAACCACCTTAACCTGACCCAGCTGATCCACACCTCACTTTTCTTTGAATAGAATGGTGAGAAAGATAAAAGATATGGAAAAAACTAAAGTAAAACTAAGCATTCATAAAAAAAGATAACTAATAAATACTAGGAAACCTCTTCAAAACACATTCAAACTGAATTAGAGGGAAACAAGTGTAAACTAACTAAAACAAAACTATAATGAAAAATATAAAACTATTATAACTCTGATCCTTAGTTTACATTTTTACATTCTGCTATTGTATTTATTATGTTGTGTTAATATTCACTCAGTGTTAAATATGGACAATACATTTTCTTTCCATTAAACAGAGTTTCCTTGTGGGAAGGAAACGTCTCAGTCTCTTCATTTAAAATGTTTATTTTCATGTCATGGGCTCAAAAATAGAAAACACATTACATTGATTATCTCTGTCTATTACAGGGGTCTCAAACTCTGGTCCTCGAGGGCCGGTGTCCTGCATGTTTTACATATTTCCCTCTTTCACATGATTCACTTTAACCCTTTAACTCCTGAGACTTTAACAGTTCCACATAATGGACACATGGAACATTTTACCCAAAAACAGGAATTATTAGATAATTCCTTCTTCCATTAAACCTCAAAGTTATTACATCATTAACAGGTTCTGCAGAGAACGATCAGCTGATTATTAACTCTTAACTGATGTATTCTGAATGAATGGTTTAGTTTAAATATTCCTAAAAATCATTTGTTTTCCTTTTTTTTACTGTGTTTTTACGGAGTCAAAATGCAACTAATTAAAAAAAAAAGTCCAAATTAAAACTGCTGGGACCAAATTTCAATAATGGTTCTTTTTTTTTGGTATTTTTTTTCCATGTTACTTATAATTTTGCAAGTATTCATTTGTACTATTGGTTAATTTTGTTGAAAGTTTTTATAAGAACTTTCCTTTAATTTTGTTCCATTTTTGTCTTAATTTGTTCATGTTACAAATTATTTTGTTGGTTTATTCTTCATTTTATTGTTGACTTTAGCTGTTTTTTTTTTATTTAACTTTGTTGCTTAGTGTAATTTTTTTTTTTTTTTTGTGGAACTGCTAAAGTCTCAGGAGTTAAAGGGTTAAACTGAATCATGGGAAAGAGGGAAATATGTAAAACATGCAAGGACCGGACTGGAGTTTGAGACCCCAGGTCTATTGGAATGAATGTCTCAGTTTAATCAGTACCATCTTTATATGGGGGTAACGCTGGTTGCCTGATCATATATTGGCAACATCTTCCCTGATAGTGTGAGAAACATAGGGACCCTGTAGCAAGATGGCAGCTGTGGCACCTGAGGCTGGACATGCTAACATGCTAACATGCTAACATACTATATAGTGTTCTATATCTATGTCATGGGGTTAGGATTTGTGAAACAGGTCACCTTAAAATGCACTAGAATACAGGAAATTGCATCTAAGAAGTAATTTTTTTTCTGGGGGAGGGACCCCAGACCCCCCTCTGGGCTACGTCCCGGATCTTGACAATGTCTGGCTCCACCTCTGGCCAAAAGGGAGATTTTTGTTGGAACTGGACCAGTATTTTTCTGTTGATTGATTGATTGGCAGAGGTTTTGTGTCAATCGTGGCTTTATTCCATTTCTTGCTGAATGTCAGATGTATGTGTTTGTGTCTTATCATTAAAGGAAGGTCTCTGAGATAAAAAGGTGACTGTCATTATTAAATAATGCAGAAATGAAATGGTACATTTGAGTATTGTTTCATTTGTGTTAGTAGTCCAGAAGTTGACTTGCAGTGAGCTAACACAGCTAAAGACAAAGAGCCCAGTGGTTTATGGGTCATTTTTTTTCTTGCCACCTTATCACCACCACCACACTTCACCAGAACATCAACACCCACAAACATCTTTTCTCATGCAGTAAGTCTACATGTTGACATGGAACTTGTTAGTTTTTAAGCTAAATCTTAATTTCAGTGTTTGTGGATTGGTAGATAATAGTTTATTGGTCGATTAGAGGGAAAAAAAGTTTAGAAATTGATTTAAATTTCATTCAAGACAGGACCCACTGTCAGCACTGGGGGCTGAGCCCCCCTAAAGGTCAGATGCTAGAATCGCCCCTGCTACCAAATCGATCAAACAAACTATCCTTTAATAATAAAATGAATAACCTAAACAAATACGTACAACCTGAAATGTCTGAAGAAAACAAAGTGCAATTTTATTATTATTAAATCTTTAGCACCTGTGTAGGTCTGATCTGTTATGCACATGTATAAAGCTCAAGCTCAATATTGTAAATGTAAAGGTTTTCATAACATAAGCTTATGTTGTTGCACTAAAACAAGAGAAATTTTGAGTTGGCATTATTTATAAGCATGTTACATTTTTTTTCAAATTAAACCGGACATTTTGAGTCTTTATTTATATTGTTAATGTTTTACTCATCTGGCCCACTGGAGATCACTGAATTGAAAGAAAATGAGTATGACATCCCTGATCTATATGTGGTTATGGAACAATATGTGTGTTTTTAAGGTCTGGACACCAATACATCCTATTGAACAGATATGCTCACCAAAATAGCCTCAAGAACCGCCACTGTGTCTTGGCTCTCAAACTTCTTGTTGCTGGTGAACCAGTGAATGAGCTGCATCACCAGAGGTTCAAACAGCTGCCTGGTCACCTGGTAAAGACAATCACAAACACACATTATCATCATTTTCTACAGCAATTCTATTGTTTGTAGAAGCACTGGAAAATCTATTGGTGTATGTTCATTTAAAACATACAAGTAGTGTCCAACACAACAAACCCCGTCCCCTCGCACACTTTTTATCTCTTAGAACTGCAAAAACACCTTTTTTTGTGCTTTAGTTAATTTGTTTGAAAGCAGCTTTATGCAAACAGCTATTGGATCAATTTCCATTACATTTTCAGTAAAGGTGCACGAGACATATTTTACCTGGGCATGTGTGGAAATGTAAGTTCTTTTCTTTGTTTGTTTTTGTAACGTCACAATTTAAGGTTTTTAGAAAGTAGCAACCATGGGCAAGTTCTTGTCACAAATATTTAGTCTAAAATGGCTATTAAACTATTTGTTTGAGTGGCTAACGTTCTGTTTCATGGACAGTTCTTGTTTATACCAACATACTTGATCCACGTCACAGGCCAGACGCAGTAAAACAGGAAACAGCCTCTTGTGTAGCTTGTACAAAGGTGGCAACTTATTCTCTCCTTCTGCCATCTGAGCGCTTTTCCCAACCATGTAGATCTCCAAACTGTGAAGGAGCTCACAAGCAGCGACCTGTAAAAAGGAGGAGAAAGTGCACCTCGCTTTAGACGAAATTAAACAAGTAGACAAGAACGACCTAAGATTCACTATGTTTGAACTGCATAACATTAGAAAAAAAACACAATGTGATTTCTTTTAACCCTGCAAAAAAATCTTCAGAAATAAATTAACAGCTGTGTGATGCCGACACAAATGGTCAAACACTGAACATATGTTTCACTATCTTCCTTCTGTAGCTGAAATAATTAAATTAAATCAAAATAAATTACTTAATGAATAAATACATTAAATATGAAACATTTAAATAATTATTCATTTTAATTAAATAAATTAATATTTAATGAATATTAATCAAATCAAATAAATAAAAAAGACTAATAAATAAATTCATAAATAAATGAACACATAAACAAATGACAAACAAATAATGAATCAATAAATGAAAATAAAAAATACAAATACAAATTACAAAATAAATACAATAAATAAGATAAAATATAAATAAATGAATAAATAAAAATAAAGTTTTTAAATAAATTAATAAAAAAATACATAAAAAGACAAATAAATTACAATATAAATTAAGGAATAAATAAAATAAATACATGAATGATACATTTAAAAATTCAATAAAATAAATAAAAATACATACAAATAAATAAAAAATTAATTAATTGCAGGACTTGTGATGCGACTATCGCTCACATGTACATTGTGATGTCAACGCTCAAATATAATGTGCAGCTGTAGTATATGTCCTACTTTGGTTTGTCGGTCGCTTGTCGACAGAGCCAGTTCACTGATCCGAGGCAGAAATGGGTCGAGATAGATGATGGGCTTCATGTCAGAAAACGGCACAGCAAAACTCAACTTTTTCTCACAATCCCAGGCAACACACTTCTTCATCATGTCCTCTGATGACACCACTAAAGGTCAAAAGAGAAGAGTTTGATGGGTTAAAGGTTCAACATCTTATGTCCCAAACACTTCAAATCAGAGCAAAATATAAACGGGTGTAAATTAAAAGTAAAGAGATTAAAACTAAACAGCCATGCTGGAGACTGTCATCACATGGATTCACATAATTCACATATGTTTTGGAAATGCACAAATATTTGATTTGATTTGATTTGAATGATTTATTTCGAACATGTGCCAAGTGCAACAATATTCAATACAGCAATAATAATAATAACAATGACATGTTCGAAAAGGAGTAGGATGAAGCATAAGCTTATTTAATTCTACCCCTTCTTCACTTCCTCAACAACCTAAATACATCTTGTAGTAATATAGTGCATAGTACAAAAAAGATGATAAATAAAATAATAACAATAACAATGATAACAATACCAATAATCAATAACTGAAGTACTAAACATAGACATATATACAAAAAAAAAAAACTAAAAACAAATGAGCAGATAGGAAAGTAGGTAACAAATAGAGTTTTTTTGTTGTTGTTTTCTTTTTTCCTCCCTTCCTTCTTCTTCTTTTCCCTTTTTTTCTTTCCTTTTTCTAATTTTTTTGCATTTTGCTTTCATTTTTTATTTTTTATTTTATTTATTTTATTTTTCTATTCATTCACTTATTTTATTCATGTATTTATTCATTTATTTATTTTTATATATCTTTTAACCCCACAGAGGGGGAGTCAACATTGCTTCAGATCAGTACATATTCCAGTCTTGCAGACATATACTAGACTATTTAGTGCATGTGTGTGACCATCATCGGTCCTCCCCGAAAGCTGAGCAGACATCCCCCATTAGAACTCTCCCTTACAAGCCAGTGAGTGCAGTGCTGCACCTCAGTGATGTGCGGAGGAAACAAAGACTGGACAGGACGAACGGGGACAGTAACCAACAGGCGGTGCTATTGTAATTAAAGACTGTAAGGTGATGTGTTATTACAACCACCAACTGTCCTTCAATAAAAAAATAAAAAGAGGAGAAAAAGAGGAGAAAACCAAACCAGCACAAAAGGAGAAACAAAAAACAAAACAAAAACAAAAACAAACAAAAAAAAAATTTTAACAATCAGCACTGAGCACCACAACCGTGGATGTCCTGATAGTACAAAATAGAATGCAATGTAATAGAATAGGCCAGAGGAGGACACCAGTGCAGAAGAAAATGAGTTTAGTGGAGAGATTCTCAGCACATTCTGGCGAGTCCCATCATTCGTTGAAATGGGACTCAGGAGTAGCTGGCGAGACCCGATCAAACATGCAAGTGTGAAGGACCCCGAAGCCCAGAACAGCAATCATGACAAGGCAGGGCCAAGGCAACAGGACAACCCCCACCTCGGTCCGCAGGAGGCACAGGACGCCACCCCCAGAGAGCCACCGGGACCACTGTGAACGACACAAACCCGGAGAACAAGAGGGAGCAGCTACAGACCCCCCCCAGCGCACCAAGACCGACCCAGGCGGCCCGGGGCACGACGACCCACCCGCCGCCCCAACCCCGCCCACCCCAGCCCCCACCAACCTCTTCATTGAATTGACTTCATTCAAGTCAATTCAATCAGACATGTAATCAATATGTTAGTTATAATCAATATGTTAGTTATAATCAATATGTTAGTTATAATCAATATGTTAGTTATAATCAATATGTTAGTTATAATCAATATGTTAGTTATAATCAATATGTTAGTTATAATCAATATGTTAGTTATAATCAATATGTTAGTTATAATCAATATGTTAGTTATAATCAATATGTTAGTTATAATCAATATGTTAGTTGTAGAACACAACTAAACTCGAATGAATACAGAAAAATATTTCTGAAATAGAAAGACTGACATGTTTGGACTAAAACTAGACTGAAATACCTTGTGTTAACGTCAGACTAAAAGTAGACTAAAATGTTGAGACTTTTAGTTGACTAAAATATGACTGACCAAAATGATTTTTGAAAGACTAAAGATGACTAATAATGAACTTTGACAAAAATCAAAAATGGGAAATAACATTAACAATGATTGTTTCCTCGACCGTTATTACACTCAACAAAAATATAAACGCAACGCTTTTGTTTTTGCTCCCAAAGATCTGAAATTTATTCCAGATCCACAATATTACCATTTCTCTCATTGTTCACAAATCTGTCTAAATGTGTGATAGTGAGCACTTGTGCATTGCTGAGATAATCCACCTCACAGGTGTCCCAGGTGAAGGGGACATTGGTGTTCCTACACAAACTATAAGGACATGATCACTGACTGGGACACTGCTGTGGGAAAATCCCTGACAACGGTGTCAGTAACATGGAGCTGTACATACTGGATGGAGGAGTGTTGTGAATGACAAGGGCTGCCTGGACAAACATCTTTGCAATAGAAGATGAACAAGAACCTGGAGTAGTGCAAAGACAAATCCTATTAGCAGTTTGTGCTGTGGCAGCATGGCCACCTGAACAGAGGAAACAGAGTAGTGATACCAAATTATTGTGTCTGAAAAATAAGGGACACTTTTCAAGACCCAAG
>CM035802.1:410000-485000 GCA_020466265.1 Siphamia tubifer | reverse complement strand
TATTTTATCTTCTTGAGACCCAGGAAAGTACAAGTTTTGACTTTTTTAAAAAAAATGGTAAACAATGGCCTTATTTGGAAACAGTACTATGAAAAAGTTTTTATCACATCTATCTCTGGAATGTCATTTTTGTATTTTTCTTCAATAAAGCTGTGAAAGTCTTGTCACCAAAAGGACTCGGGTTCTGCTTTATGGTTTAAGTATGGTTTTAGAATGTTTTCAGTGTGGAAATATAGATAAAATCTCTATAGGGTCATTATTCCACATTAAAGCATCCAGACCCTCTCAGATGATTCTCAAAAAATTTCATACAAGTTCCTACAAGTTCATACAAGACTTATGAAATAATACCAAGTTTTACATGGGCAGCTGTGGTTCAGTTGGTAGAGTGGGTCGTTAGGGTCAAAGGTTAAAGCTGTGGCTCAGTTGGTAGAGTGGGTCGTTAGGGTCAAAGGTTAAAGCTGTGGCTCAGTTGGTAGAGTGGGTCGTTAGGGTCAAAGGTTAAAGCTGTGGCTCAGTTGGTAGAGTGGGTCGTTAGGGTCAAAGGATAAAGCTGTGGGTCAGTTGGTAGAGTGGGTCGTTAGGGTCAAAGGTTAAAGCTGTGGGTCAGTTGGTAGAGTGGGTCGTTAGGGTCAAAGGTTAAAGCTGTGGCTCAGTTGGTAGAGTGGGTCGTTAGGGTCAAAGGATAAAGCTGTGGTTCAGTTGGTAGAGTGGGTCGTTAGGGTCAAAGGATAAAGCTGTGGCTCAGTTGGTAGAGTGGGTCGTTAGGGTCAAAGGATAAAGCTGTGGTTCAGTTGGTAGAGTGGGTCGTTAGGGTCAAAGGATAAAGCTGTGGTTCAGTTGGTAGAGTGGGTCGTTAGGGTCAAAGGATAAAGCTGTGGTTCAGTTGGTAGAGTGGGTCGCCCAATGACCGAGAGGTTGGCGGTTCGCGTCCCAGCTCTGGCTGTCCACATGTCGAAGTGTCCTTGGGCAAGACACTGAACCCTGACTTTCGTAAGCCCCCAGTAGGACTGACCTTTGACCTTAGAAACCTACTGGTGTATGAGTGTGTGTGTGTGAATGGGTGAATGGTGAAGGTGGAAAAGAACTATATAAGTGCAGTCCATTTACCATTTTACACAGATATCCTTCATTGTTTTGAAGTAAAAGCCTTCCAAAATTTGGCATATTTTTTTTTTATAAAAATTGCTATTTTGGGGTAAAAAATCAAACAAAAGAAAACATCTTATTTCCCATTCCTACCAAAATACAAATAAAATGAAAGTGGAATGTCAAAGAGAGAGATCAGGAATAGTCATAAAAAAGTTTAAAGCTTCAATTCCTTAAAGGGATACGCCACTCCCAGGGCAAATTCAGTGTTTCCCCACTGTTCCCAGACCTAAATAAGTGTGTGGAAGCATTTTCCTGGCGACCCAGTCAATGTCCGAATCTAGGAGAACTGACCACAGGTTGGATTCCTATAATAACTGCATTCTTGCGTCGCCAACTAAGTATCTAATCTAAAGTGAATTAATGTATTTTATTTTGGGCATTTACTTCGAGGGTGAATGATGGGGCAATTCACGGTATGGGTTCATATTTATTCAGGTTTTTCCACATTTTACTATTATTATAGGAGAGTTTGTAAATGTCAATATTTTTTACATTTTTTTCACCAAAATACAGACAAAAATTTGAAATTGAAGCATTGACTGTAGAATTTTTACACTTCACAAATTCATCCCAGAGGCCAGATTGGAACCTTTGGTGGTTTGGCCACCAGGCTGAATGTTTGAGACACCTGCTCTGTCATTTGTCACACTGTCATGACTGCTATTCTTGTAAATGGCATGTTTAATTTCAATTAGTCGTTTTCCTGGTTGAATAAGAAAAATTAAATGAGCTACAAAAAAAAGCAAACTGTGCTAAATTTTTTAAAATCTTTCTTGCAATTACTGCAGCTATTTTATTTTTAATGTTTCCATTCATTTACCATGATGAGCTGCTTGGACTGCTTCAACAGTCTGGTCATCACACGGCTGTATCCTCTGTCGTTTCGTGAAGACAATGAAGACATCACCTCCCAGCTGCTGTCATCTTTGTCTAGAGTCAAATCCACACCTCAGTTAGAGAATCTGACTGATAAATAAAGTGTCCATGAAGTGTCTCTTATTTTTAATTTAACAAATTTATAACGAAAGCTAATTAACAGACACATCTGAGAAAATTACAACAAAAATAGTATAGTTTTTTTCCATCATAACAATAGAGGTGAGATGAGTTGAACAAAGCACATCTAATAATAATAATACATTTTATTTATCGGCGCTTTTCAAAGCTCTCAACGCGCTTAACAAACCGAATAAAAACAGTACATAAACAGGTCTAAAAACAAAAACTACATGGATAAAAACAGGTGGCAGAAAACATAAATGAGATTAAATAAATGGAAAGAGTGAAGAAAAGAAAAGTTGGAATATGGAGAGTATGCAATTTGGAAGAGGTGAGTTTTGAGTCTGCTTAAGAAGGTAGGGAGAGAGTCACAGTTATGGAGGTCTGGTGGGAGACAGTTCCAGAGTCGGGGAGCAGAGCAGCTGAATGTTCTGCTCACCATGGTGATGAGGCAACCAGTGGGGACGGAGAGGTGGATAGAGGAGGAGGATGAGAGGGAGTGAGCTGTGGTGGTGACATGGAGATCACACAGGTAGAGAGGAGCCAGGTTTTGGATGCACTTGAACAGCAGGATTTTGTAGTTGCTACGATGTTTGACAGTGATCCAGTGGAGGTGCTGGAGGATGGGGGTGATATGTTGGGAGGCAGGTGTCCTTGTGATGATGCGAGCAGCGGAATTGTGGACCAGTTGCAGTTTACGGATGGATTTGTGAGAGAGTCCGAAGAGGAGGGCATTAGAGTAGTCCAGACGGGAGGTGACCAGGCTGTGAACGAGAATGGCAGTACTGTGTTGGGTGAGGGAGGGGCAGAGGGGGTTTATATTACGAAGGGAGAAATATGCAGTCCGGGTGATGTGATTTATGTGTGAGCGGAAGGAGAGTGTGTTGTTGAGGATGACACCCAGACTCTTAACGGGAACGCATCGTGACAGTTGCAGCAGCTCAGACGCCACGGCGTTGCATCTGGTGAGTGTATTGTTTTCCTCTTTAACTTCGCTAGCCTAGCTTCCCTTAGCATGGCTAGTTCTTCTTCTTCTTCTTGTATTTTCTGCTGTGTTGTATGTACAGTGAGTCCCCTGCCTCCTTTACTGAGGATAGAAGTAGTTGTTGGAAGTGTAATCTAGTATCAGGGTTGGAGGCCAGGGTCTCTGAGTTAGAAGCACGGCTCTGCAGCTTGGAGGCTAATGCTAGGCCTAGCTATAGCGAGGTAGCTGCAGGGACCGCAGGCCGTGCTAACAGCAATAGGAGCGTGGCTAGCCCCTCAGCGACCCCCGTGCAGCCGAGAGAGTCGAGAGACGGGTTTGTGACAGTACGGGGGAAGCATGGTGCTAAACGCACAAATGTAGCGCACCAAGAGCTTCGCGTCTCTAGCAGACCCCATGGCAGAACACCGGCCAAACCAGACACTCTCCTCATTGGCAGTTCTGTTCTTAGGGACGTGAACCACCCAGCGGTGTCTGTCAGGTGTTCTCCAGGGGCCAGAGTCGGTGACATCGAAGGAAACCTTAGGCTTCTACAGCAGAGCAGGGCTAGCTTCCGCCGCATCGTGATCCACGCTGGTGGTAACGATGTCCGACGGAAACAATCAGAGGTTCTTAAACTGAATGTAGCATCGGTGTGTAAACTTGCTAAATCGAGGTGTAACACCGTAGCATTCTCTGGACCCCTGCCCAATTTGGCCAGTGATGAGATGTCCTCTAGGTTGTCATCATTTAACCGCTGGTTGTCTAGATGGTGCTCAGAAAACGATGTTGTTTTTATAGATAATTGGCGTACATTCTGGGGAAAGCCTGGGCTCATTCGCAGAGATAGCATACATCCCACTTGGGAAGGTGCTTCTCTCTTAGCACAAAATGTGGCTACCAAATTTAGCCTGTCAAAATGACAATTCAGAGAGTCGTAGTGTAAAACACTTCTCTGTGCATCCACTTTACTCTGAGCTGTCACAAACCCACCATGTAGTAAATAACAGAAAGACTGTGTCTATTCCCTGTATAGTTAAAAATAAACCTAATATTAAAAAAACCTATAGGAGTGAGATCAAATAATTTAATAAAAATAGTTTTAAGTAATAATCAGATTAAAAGAACACCTAACAATTTTATCCAATGTGGACTGATCAATATTAGATCTATTTCTTCCAAATCTTTGTTAATAAACGATCTAATTAGTGATTACAAAATTGATATTTTAGCTCTGACTGAAACCTGGCTGCAGCAGGATGAATATGTCGCATTAAATGAATCCACGCCACCAACTCATGTGAACTATCACACAGCCAGAACCAGTGGCCGTGGTGGAGGAGTGGCAGTAATATCTCACTCCAGTTTAGGTCTTAGCACTAAAATTAATTAATCCCACTTACCATTCCTTTGAAAGTCTAGTTTCATCCATTACTTTCCCCAACTGCAGAAACCAAAAACCAGTCCTTTTTGTCATAGTCTACCGCCCTCCTGGTCCTTATTCACAGTTTTTATTAGAAGTCTCTGACTTTCTATCCAGTGTAGTGTTGAACTGGGATAGGATTATAATAGTTGGTGATTTTAACATACATGTTGATAACAACACTGACTCTCCAGGTTTTGTTTGAGGATATTTCTACCTCAGTGATTAAAACACAAATGAAAAGGATACTATGTGACCGTGCTGCCTCAAAGTACAAAGAGTTAATTCAGTCACTATTTGTGTCTATGTCATGTGATTATGTAAAGGACACATTTAGTCCCAGTATAAGTGATGAGTTAGTCGATAGTACCATGCTCACATTAAAAACTACGTTAGATATAGTTGCCCCCCTCAAGTTAAAAACTACTAAAGTTAGATTAACCTCCCCATGGTACAACGCTGACACTCGCTCCATTAAACAAACACGTAAATTTGAGGCAATGGAGGCGATCCAACTTAGAAGATTCTCTCAATGCCTGGAAAAATAGCTTAATAAAGTATAAGCAAGCTTTACGTACAGCCAAAACTAGATATTACTCATCCATAATAGAAGAAAACAAGAATAATCCTAGATTCCTGTTCAGTACTGTAGCCAGACTGACAAACAGACACACCTCCGTGGAACCAGTTATTCCATCCACGCTCCATCCTGATGATTTCCTGCAGTTCTTTAACAATAAAATATCAACTTAAAGAGATTCTGCCCCTAATTATTAACACTGTCCTAAATATAATTAACACTTCATTAACTACCGGATATGTGCCACAGTCATTTAAATATGCTGTTATTAAACCAATTCTGAAAAAGCCTACCCTAGATCCCAGAAGTGGGTATTTCCAGGTCCATCAAGTCAAAGTCCAACCATGTATTGGTTCAAACCTGTTCATTGAACCAGCTCATTTTCATGAGCACAATACCTCATCCAGGTAAATGGGATAGTTAGTGAGTATGATTTTAATGTGTGTTTTTAGGATTATAGGGCTTTTATGGTTGTAAATGTTGTGTATTTATGTTATTTATCACCATGCACTTTAGGGGCTTCAATTTTCAATTTTGTTGTTCTGTGAACAATGACAATAAAGGCAAAGTAAATGGGATAATAAGTGGAATCACCTGTGTTCCGTGAACAAGTTTCAACCAATACATGGTTGGACTTTGACTTGATGAACCTGGAATTACCCACCTCTGCTAGATCCTGACACTTTAGCCAATTATAGGCCTATATCCAATTTGCCCTTCCTGTCAAAGGTTTTAGAACGAGTAATAGTTAAACAGCTGTGCCAATTCCTGCAGGATAATAGTTTATATGAACAGTTTCAGTCTGGCTTTCGTGCCCATCATAGCACTGAAACAGCGTTAGTTAAAGTTACTAATGACTTATTATTAGCCGCTGACATGGGATTAATATGGGTCCTGGTGTTATTAGACCTTAGTGCAGCCTTTGACACCATTGACCACAGTATCTTAGTGCACAGATTAGAATGTGATATAGGTATTAGAGGAGCAGCCCTCTGCTGCTTTAAATCATATTTATCTAATCGCTACCAATTTGTTCACGTCAATCAACAATCATCGCAGTCCTCCAGAGTTAATTATGGCGTGCCCCAAGGGTCAGTCCTTGGGCCTATTTTGTTTACACTATATATGCTCCCTTCAGGTAACATCATTAGAAATCATGGCATTAATTTTCATTGTTATGCGGATGACACACAGCTATATTTATCGATTAAACCTGACCAGACCAGACAAATAGATAAACTAAGTACATGTGTCCAAGACATAAAAACTTGGATGAGTGACAATTATCTTTTATTGAACCCTGAAAAAACTGAAGTCGTTATAATTGGTCCTAAAAATGCGAGAGACTCCCTACCTGACCACATAGTTACTCTGGACAACTTAAGTGTAACACCCAGTGACACAGTTAAAAATTTAGGAGTTTTATTTGATCCAGATCTTTCATTCAAAATGCACATTAACCAAACTTGCAGAACAGCCTTTTTTCACCTGCGTAACATTAGCCAAAATTAGGAATATTCTGTCTAAAACGACTGCAGAAAAATTACGATTAGATTATTGTAACTCCTTACTTGTAGCGCGTCCTAAATATTCCCTAAAAAGCTTCAACTGGTTCAAAATGCAGCAGCAAGATTATTAACAGGATCAAATAGAAGAGAACACATCACCCCTGTGCTCCAAATCCTGACCCCTGACCCCTAACCCTATCACCCCTGTGCTCCAAACCCTGACCCCTGACCCCTAACCTTATCACCCCTGTGCTCCAAACCCTTCACTGGCTTCCAGTTGAGTCTAGAATTGAATTTCAAATCCTCCTCCTTACATATAAAACCATTAATGGTATGGGCCCCTCTTATCTTAAAGATGATCTGGTTCCGTACCAACCCAATAGAACCCTTCGTTCTCAGAATGCAGGTTTATTGAAAGTTCCTAGGGTTTCTAAAAGTACAGTAGGAGCTAGAGCCTTTAGTTACCATGGTTACTGTCTTATGGAATCAGCTTCCCTTTAATATTAAAGACGCCGACACAGTCTCTACATTTAAAATTAGGCTTAAAACATTCCTGTTCGAGAAAGCCTATGGTCAGGTTAGTTAAAAATTATGTGATGTATGAGTCACAGTTCAGTCTAGGCTGCCCTAGGAGTTAGAATGCTGGGGGAAGTACAGACACTGAGTTCCTTCTTTCTTCTCTTTCTCTCTCTCACACCTGTTTCTGTCATTTTTATAACATATCTTTCTTACCAAGTCTGTTCATGACTAGTCACCTGGTGTCCCCTTTCCCCCCTCCCCCCCCTGGGGGGAGTGGTGGCTCTCCTGACAGTGCCTGCACGGGAGCCATGGACGACAGGATCTGCAGTATCTCACCTGTGCCGACCTATGACCCCGGACCACCGCCCCTGCCTGTCTGGACCAGCCCCCCTTCCTGCATTTATACATGGACGTTCATCTATAGTCTGTCCGTCCATGGGAGTGGATCTGTCCTTCAATGTGGTTCTCCTCGAGATTTCTTCTTTTTCCCACTGGGTTTTGAAGTTTTTTCTTGCCGAGAAGGAGGGTCTAAGGACAGGGGATGCCTGGGACTTTTTCATGTATTTCTGTAGCTGATTGTGTTTTTGTAAAGCCCTGTGAGACGACTTTGTTGTGATTTAGGGCTTTATAAATAAAATTTAATTGAATTGAATTGACCTGGGGGGAAAGGGAGACTGAGGAATTGTCAATGGTGATGGAAAAACTGACAATTTTTGAAACAATAGATTTGGTGCCGAAAAGCAGAATTTCGATCTTGTCTGTATTGACTTTGAGGAAATTGTAGGTGAACCAGGATTTTAAATTGAGTACGCAGAAGGTAAGGGAGGGAGGGGGAAGTGAAGAATGAGGTTTGCAAGAGAGATAGAGCTGGGTGTCATCCGCGAAGCAATGAAAGTGAATGTTTATGGAAAATGTGGCCAAGGGGGAGAAGGTAAATGATAAAGAGGAGGGGGCCCAGGACAGAGCCCTGGGGCACACCAGCAGAAACTGGATGGGGGTCGGATGTTAAAGTTTTTAGTTGGATGAACCAAGTGCGGCATGACAGGTAAGAATGAAACCAGTTAATTTATGTGTGGGAGAGACCAATGGAGGAGAGTCTATATAGGAGAATGGAATGTTAAATGGTGTCAAAAGCAGCACTCAAATCAAGCAGGACAAGGATGGAGAGTGATCCGGAATCTGCAGCAGTTAGGAGGTCTTTAGTGATGTGGAGCAAAGCAGTCTCAGTGCTATGACATGGACGGAAACCGGACTGGAAGGGCTCAAAGAGGTTATGGTCAGTGAGGAAGGAGTGAAGCTGGGCTGCAACAGTTTTTTTCCAGTAACTTAGAGATGAATGGAAGGTTAGAAATGGCCCAGAGATTATTAAAGGTGTTGGGGTCAAAACCAGGTTTTTTAATTATGGGGGTAATGGCTGCACATTTAAAGAGGTCTGGGACTATACCAGAAGACAGAGAGGAGTGGATGATGGCAATTATTAGTGGAAGGAGGGATGGAAGACATGATTTAACTAGACAGGTGGGTAGGGGGTGAAGCTGGCAGGGTGTGGGCTTGGATAGCTGAATGAGGTTGGCAATTTCAGAACTGGAGGGTAGTTGAAAGTGTGTAAAGTGATGTGTGGTGAGGGGTAGTGGGGGGGTGGTGGCTGTAGAGCAACTGCTGGTGGATTGTTTGTATTTTTTTATTGAAGAAATTGACGAATTGGTTACAGGAGTCAACAGAGTAGAAATGGGAGGGGGGCATGGGTAATGTGTCGGCATAATAAGTTCTTTTAGCAAGTGTGATTGAGTTCTTATAATCAGTGAGGTGGGTTGTATACATGTCCTTGTGGATGCTGAGATGGGTTTTTCTGTAGAGTCGTTCAAGTTGACGACCCTTTCTTTCTAGGATTCGCAGATGAGTGTTAACCAGGGAGCAGAGGTTGCCCCTGTTTTGACAGGGATAAGGGAATTGAGGATGGTGCTGAGATTGGAATTATAAAAGGAAGCCAGGTCATTAGGGTTGGAGAGGGTGTCTGGGAATGGTGTGCTGTTGATGTTGGAGCAAAGAGTGTCAGTGTTGATGTCCTTAATATTCCAGTAGGAAATGTGGCGGGGGGACTTACTTGTAGACAGACAGATAGGAGCACTGAATGAGATGAGAAAAGGGAAGTTCGTCAGCGGTGATGTTGGATGGGGTGAGGTCAGAGCAGCAAAGTAGGTTGACTGTGTGTCCTTTGTTATGTGTTGGAAAATCGATAAATTGTTTAAGACCAAAGCTGTCAAGGCAGGAGGAGAAGTCATTGGATAGAGGGAGGCTGAGATTGTCCATAAGGATGTTGAAATCACCAAGTAGAATTATGTTGCGGGATAAAATGGATAAGTGTGTCAGAAGAGTTGAACGTTCAATAATGAAGTCTTTGTTGGCTTTGAGGGGGCGATAGATTAACACTATAATAGTTGGAGATGGACCAGGCAGAGAAGAAATTATACATTCAAACAAATTAAAAACAGGAACAGAAGTCTCACGGTGAAGCCGCCACGACCTTTGCCGCGGCAATGGGAAGTGTAAACATAGCCAGGTGGAGATGAGTCGTTGAGTTGAGAATGGTCGTTGCGTTGTTGCCACATTTCTATTAAAAATAGAAAGTCAACTCTGTGGTCAATGATGGGGTCGTGAACAAATTGTCCTTTGTGCATGAGAGAGCAGATATTCAGAAGACCGAAGGAGAGAGGAGCAGTGTCGTGTTTGTTGTTAGCATTAGCCGTGCATGCTAGGCGGGCCAACGCAGTATGATCAGCCGCCCGGGTGGTAGTCCTAGGCGGATGGCAACAGGTGGACTAGATTGCGCAGATATCCATGGAGGCCCCGGTGTGCTGGAAAACCCGACGTAAGCCACAGAGCACACAGCGGGGAGGTAGGGCGATGTCTGGGTGGAGGCGCAGAATGGAGAGTGATGAAGCAGGCAGCCGCCAGCGAACGAAGCTCGGCAGCAGCATACCGTAATAGTCCGGCCACTGGGTGATGGAAGGAAGACAGGAACGTCCAGGCGAGAGCCAACCAGGTGAGCAGGACAGGGACCCACATCCAGTTGAGCCAGGTGAATCCACAAAAGGATGATTAGCTTGTAGCAGGTGCAGAAGCCGTGGTTCGGCGAATCACACTGTGTCATTTGAACACAGTGTGGTAGTGCAACAGATGGAAGATGTAATCCAGTAAGTTTGTTAGCAGAGACAAACTTGGATCAGAAGGGCCAGTGTTAAAAGCAAAAAGTCGGCGAGCAGCGGCAACATAACATGCCAGCGTCCACTCAACCGGAAGTCAAAAAAATCTAAAAGGTACTGGATTTGTTTCCATGTTGGCTGAAGCTTAGCTTCATCAACGGGGTCAATGGCATCAAGTTCAGATCATTGATGTCCTATATCTTTGTTCTACACATACTTTTAATAGAAAGAAATTCAAAGCAGTGACATCTGGTGAACAATGTGTCCAGGGAATAGGACATTGCTTCCAAATGTTAGATTTTTAGGAACCCTAAGGGAATTCCTAATGTGGTGGTGCAGCTGTGTGGTACCAACACAAACAGTCACACAGATTAGTGGTCGACATACGTTTCACGGTCATCCTTCTGTAGCTGAAATAATTAAATACAATCAATAATTAAAAATAAATAAATAAATAGAAAAACTATTAAAATTAAAAAAAAATAATAATAAATACATTTAAAAAATAAATACAATATTAAAAAGACCAAAAACTAAATAAATAAATATAAATGAATGAAAATTAAAATAAAGCTAAATTAAATAAATAAAAATCAAATACATAAATAATACAAATAAATGAATATAAATAAAACAAAAAAATAAGACAAATTAAAAAATCTAAATAAACAAAAAGTAAATAAAAATAAATAAAATAAAAATGAATACATAAATAATATTTATAACAAATAAATACATAAATAATTGCAGGACCTGCGTTGTAAGTATTGTGAACACGTACATTTTCGATGCTCAAACTATATATTGAGCAGCTTTAATAACCACTGAGAACATGTTACACAGGTCATCACATTTCTTTGTAAAGACACTTTGTGGAAACTCTGTACATCTACTGGTTGTTTTCATCTACTTACTGTCATCAGAGGTAGTTTTCAGGTATCCATCCAGAAGAGGGAGGATGTTTTTATAGCAGGGCTGCATAGTCTCCAGAGGAATGCAGGAGCTCCAGTCCTCCAGAGCATCCAGGGCAGTGTTCGCCAGAGGAACATGACTCAGACCCAGCTTCAGAGCCGCCTACATGAGTCATTTAAAAATACCTCTGTGAAAATCTGGATGCTTTTATTAATTAAAAATTAAATGACTTAACACTGAACACAAAGAGTAAAAATCCACATAGATTTTATTAATATGTGTTATTGAATGGAATTTATTATTGTGTTTGTGATATTTACCATCATATTTTCATTGTTACACAAATTATCACATCTTTTAAATTATGCAAATGGTAAAGTACCTAATATTTTAGACAAATTACTAATATCCACTGAATGGTTAGACATAAGGATCATTTATGTACATTTGATCATGTTTCTTTGACCTTCATTCATTATCAATACTAGAATTTTTTTGAAAGATTTTCTCTAGAAATACTCGAGGTTTTTCAGTAGGCTTCGCTGTGGTGTAGAAAGGTGGAAGTTTGGAAAAATATTATTTTATCCCAGATATACCTGCACAATATATTGTTTGAGCATCACCATCACAATGTACGTGTGTACAATATGATTTATATTTTATTTTTTTATTATTTTTGTATTTGTCTTTATTGTTTCATTAAATTTTTATTTTTTTTATTTTTTTTATTTTTTTTTTCTTTTTTCTTTATTTATTGATTTATTTTATGTATTTCTTTCATTAATTTCTTTTATTTTATGTATGTTTTATTTATTTACTTACATCTTTTTTATTCATTTTTTCATATATTTATTTTCTTATTATAATTTATTTATTTATTTTTTAATTAACAATATATATCGCAGGGTTAAAAAGAAAAAAAAAAAATCACAATGTCAGTTTTTTTCTAATACCATGCAGCCCTAATCCCAGTATCCAAAAACTCAACTTCGCTTTTTGACTAAGGTGCATAACCTTATAAATTAAGAAACACCGAAATCTTCACAAAAAGTTGAAAATAAACTGACTGGTGAATTTGGTGGAATGTCACTTACACCGTATCGTTATGAGTCTTTAACTTGTATATTGTTTTGCTTTTTGTTGTTTTCTTTGGGGGGGGGGGGGTATTTAATTTATTTACAGTAACTGAGAAAGGCTCAACAATACAAGTCACCTTCCTAATATTTAACTGGTTGTATGCATGGTTTTCCTTTTTCCAACAAACACATAAATGAATAAAGAAAAGAATGTCACCTCTAGTGCAGGACAGTACGCCTTGATGTCCAGGGCTACTATGTTGGGATGCAGCGAAAGGACAAAGGTCAAGCAGGATGCCAGAAGTTCATCTTTGTACTGCTTCATTCTTGTACACACCTAGTGGAAACAACATGGTAATGCACTGACTCAGTTCATAAATACCGTATTTTTCAAACTATATACAAGTCACTCCGGAGTTATAAGTCTTACCAGCCAGAAAAAGCATAATAAAGAAGAAAAAAACATATATAACTCACACTGGAGTATAAGTCGCATTTTGGGGGGAAAAGTTATTTGATAAAATCCAACACCAAGAACAGACATTTCACTTTGAAGGTTAATTCAAAATAAAAAAAAAATAGGATGGAGAAAAACAGGCTGAATAGGTGTACGGTATGCTAACGTACAGATTGGGCTAATGTTACATGATGCATAAACAATGAAGTGAGAACATGCTTGGTATGTTAACGTAACACTAACAGTTATTCAGATAACCACTGCTTAAAGAACATGGCCATGTTCAACTTCTTGTGGTTGTCAGTGTGAAATTAACATGTGACATTATATAATAATGTGTGAATAATTTCACATATAAGTAGCTCCGGTGTATAAGTCGCTATGAAAAAAACCTGCGACAACTTGTCCGAAAAACACGGTACACTGGAATTACCATTTGTTGTACATGTATTATAAGGATATGGTACCTCCTTTCCAAATTTAGAGAATAGTGCAAAACAAGAATTTTTCACTGTGTCAGTCTGGGTGGTAGAGCTTCTCAGACCAACGCCCTGTGGGAAAGCAGGAGGATATGCGAATAAATGATCTAACATTCCCAGTTATCATCCTTTTAACTCTTCTTTAATCCCAAAAGAGTTAACGTTACCTGGTAATACTTGATCCTCTTGGCAATTCTCATGGTGACAGAGAGTAGTTTGTAAAAGCCACTGACCAGTGGATTTCGTATGGAGTGGAGGATGAGTTCATGGCTGAAGGGATACATCCATGACTGAAAATACTCCACATGTTTATTCAGCAGCAGCTCACTACATGACAAAGAAAGGGAAGCAAACAGAAAGAGCACTAAATGACATAAAATGATGTTTTGTAAATGGTTTCAATATCAGTCTACTAAGTCCTCTTACTTTAATTCAATCCATTTGGTCATGAATATAGGTCTTCCAAACTTCAACTGTTATATATATCAGTGATGTGCGCGCTGACCCGAAGTGAGCAGGTGCCCGCGGTCATCCGCACTTACGGGTCATTAAAAAATATTTTTGATGATATTTAGGTTGCAGTCGGTCGGGCCATTTGAGATAAACATTAAAATAACCTGGTAAATATGCTTCATTAACTGAACATCTGTGAATGTGACATACAACGTCAGAAGTATACTACGGTATGAAGGGGGCAAAAGAGAAAGTCAAGTTAGGCAAGTGGAAGCTCCGGAAACATACAAACAAATACAGTAAGGTTTGGGACACATTCACTAAGATATTTTAAAGATGATGAGTGGATCCCAGTGTTTTCTTTTCCGTGGAAACGGGGTTCAAATGGCTCTTTGGATGTTACAGGTTACTGACCCCAATGACATTGGATTTTACCATGGAAATAAATGCAGGTATGTGAGTGAGGTCATTTGATGTTCATAAAGACAATTGATTACATTTTTAAAATGCGGATCGGGTCTGTTCTTTTCAAATACATTTATTGCGGTACGAGCTGCAGGCGGGTTAGTTAAATAGCAGTCAGTTGCAGGTCGTTTTTATACATCGACCCACACATCACTGATATATACATACACACATACATATACATATAAATACATTTAAATTAAAATTTTTATCCAGAAGCGTCAAGGGATAACACACAAAACATCTTCGATACAAAAATACACTGTTTGTATTTTAAGAAAACAGAAAAGGCTATCAATTTTGCTCACCATAAGGTAAATAAGAAAGAAAAAGAACCAGCAAATATAAAATAAAGACCTAAATGGATAACAGTTCCATATTTTTAATCAACAGGATTTAATTTTATACTAAATTTGTAAAAAAATTTAAAGCGAATATAAATATATTTCATAGTAAAAAAAAAAAGGTGATTATACAAATCAGATTGTGTGAGGTGACTCACAAAATAATGTGTATATAAATAGTTTTGTGTCAATGGTAAATGGACATAAAAAAGTGTGTTAAAGCATAGTTTACAAAATTATTAGTTTACAAAAAGGGGGTGGAAGTTTAGAAGGTTTACTTCTTCCTACTCTTTTTCAAGTGAAAAAACATTTGTTGACCATGTTGGTTGGTGCCTTGATGTTTCGATGACTTTGTGCTGGAAATAAAATTCAACTGAACTTGAACAAGGAACTGAAATGCTAATGTCCATCATACATGCATGTACATGTACCCCGATACTGCACTAAATGGTGGCATCGGTATCAGCGAGTACCAGCAACAAGGGCACGATACCATTTACTGATACTGTGACAAGTATTTTCTCTGCCAACACACATCACAGCCATTCTACGTGCATGTTGTGTGATCACATGATCAACGTACGTGCCTGCCTATCACTACTGGCCAGCTCCAGACTAATGAGAACAGGCCAATAGCCACTCTTAACCAATGGGAAGGCTAAGTTACGCCCTTCTACCTCCGGTCCATGAGTCCTTAACTCGCAAAAAATTGAATGGGAGTGAATGAAGTGAGTCAAGCTAAATTCTGATTGTGTTTGACAAGTGCTCTGAAATTCACATATGATAGCGGTTAATATATATTTGATGTGGCATAGGCAGACCACTGTTTTTGATTGGAATTAAACATGACGTTAGGTTTTATGTGAGCTTAGTAAGACACCACCACACTCCACTCAGCTCTGGTGTGGAGGCTGTGTTGAAGTCATATGTGTGCCAAGTGTGTAGTCCAAATTATTCACAGGTTTTACTCACAAATGAATCAGCTGTTGGCTAACAGAAGCAGTTGAAATGCACATCAATAATTATCATTTACTCTGAGGTACAACATGTGTGTGATTCAGGGCACATGACAAACCAGATATGAGTTTAGCATTTTATTTCCCATTGAATACCATTCATTCATTTTCAGACCTCAGGCCCCCATAAAGAGTTGTAAGAACCCCAGTGTGTCTTCATTACCTGCAGAAATTGACCACGTTGATGAATGCAGTGAAGTCTTTAATCTTATTGGGCAGCAAATGAGCTGTGGGATCAGATGAGGGGAAGGCGTGGGCGGCATCATCAGGAGCCTGAAGAATAAAGTGCACTTAAGAGACAATAAAAACCAACTGTACAGACTTTTACACTGATGCTGCCATAGCCCTGAATGTTTCATTTTCATCTGTGATCTTCCTCCATGTGTGCAGAATGTCATGTTAACTCTTAGCTGTCATCAGTATGTGAAAAACAAGGAGTGAGACATCACCTCTTCTCCTGGTGTAATTTTATGAACAGACAAGTCTAGTTTTTCCACAATGCGGAGGATCGACTTCACCAGTTCATCATAAAGAAGGTGGCTTAAAGATCCAAGAGCGGCGTTCTGGCTTTCAAAAGCTCCATCTAGAAATCCTGAATCCTGTAAAGAACCATGGAAATGTGTCACAAAGACCTTTTTAAATCTGGTCCAAATATGTACCTGTTAGAGCAGGGGTGTCAAACTGATTTTAGTTCAGGGGTCACATTCAGCTAAAGTTGCTCAGAAGTGGACCTAACCATTAACATAAAAACATAAAAATATATAAATAATAACCAACCATAAAATGTAGTCCATAGTTTTGGGGAAAAAAGTACATTTGCATTATGAAAATGTTTACATCTACAAACCATCCTTTCAAACAGTGTGAATATGATGAACAAAATAAAACAAAATTAAAAAATTATACAGTTCAGAATTGTTCCGAAAGTTGTTCCGGAAAAAAACATATCAAAAGTAGCATATCTAATATATGTTCACAGCAATGATCTCAAGAATCTGTATGACATCCACTGCATTTTCAGCATGAGTTCTCCAATATTCCACCACTTTTTCAAATTTTTCTATAAAGAAGTATTTCTGATCCTTAATATAATATCTTAACTTTTCCAGAGAAATACAGTCAGATATCAGTGCCTTCCACAGACAAACTGAAGGAGGTTCCTTCCCAACCCATTTAGCCATAATAGCCTTTCGGCCCAACATGAACAAAAACTGAACAATATATTTATGTGTTCTCAATGATTCAGGGATACTACTTAACACACAGTAATGGGTTTGGCTGTAAATGCTGCTTAATTATCACACTAGTCTCACCACATAGGGTTTGCCAAAACTGTTGAATCTTTTCACATTCCCAGAGGCTGTGAAATCTTTTCCCGATAGTAGTCTTACATTTGGGAGACGTCCCTGTTGTATACTTCCTGTACATATATAGGGATGTATATACATTTTGCAGAATATTGTATTGCATTTCTCTGAATCTGTTACAAACATAAATTCTTGAAGGTAAGAGCACAATTTCTTCCCATACTCCTGTATCTATCCTTGTTTTTAATCTGAATTTTCCATGACCTCTGTAGGGATGACAACTTGTCAGTGTTCAAGTGTTCAGCTTTGAATAAAATTTTGATACAAAGTGATTTTCATTGAGACAATCTAAGATGATCTTTTCTAATTAAGTGAAGTTATCTGGGAGATTAAGAGCGTCTATTTTGGTGTAGAAGGTGTCTAACCTGAAGGTATCTGTAAAATTATTTTGTTTGTAGTTTGTATTTCGTGTGTAAGGAACTGAATGTCCCTTCATCCCAGAAATTGTAAATATTATGAATGCCTACATCATACCATTTCTGATAGTTAGACCCAGTACCCTCTTTAGTTAAATCAGGACTATCAGTCAGTGTTGTTAAACAGTTCAGTTTATGTTTAGTGCCAAAGAGTTTCCTCAAAACATTCCAGGTAATTAGGAAACTGTCTTTAACCATAGCTGGCAATTCGCCTCTACGCCTATCAAGTAAGTTGATGGGAGAGTATGGTTTGGAGGTTGTCAAACCATGGCAGCTTCAGATGAACAGTTGCCCATATTGATATAATTCTACTTTGCATTGAAATTGCATATTTTGTAATGTTGGGCAGGTACCATCCTCCATGTCCTTTTGGTAGTTCTAGAGTGTTTCAATACATTTTGGCTTTCTGCCAGCCCAAATAAAGTCAGAAAGAGCTTTATTTATATCTTTAATGTTGTTTCTCTTTAGAGGTATGAAGAGCATAGATATAGGATAAGTGATTTTGGGGAGGATTATCATCTTGGTGAGATTGATTCTGCCAAGAAAATATATATGGAGCTTCTTCCAACTTACCAGTCTATCTTCAATATGTTTCATCATCGTATTAATATTACACATTTTTTTTAATTTTAACATTTTTGGTGTTATTTTAACTCCAAGATATATGAATCCATTGGGTGCCCAACAAAATGGTTTTACAAAATTTGGTTCAGACTCGTATGAAACGCTGAGAGGCATGATTTCAGATTTTGTAAAATTAACCTTATATCCAGAGATTTGCCCAAACTCCTTGACAAAATTTATTAGTGCAGGTATTAAGTTTAATGGGTCTGTCAATGTCAGGAGGATGTCATCGGTGTATAACAGAATTTTGTGCCGTGTTGTCCCCATCGTTGTTCCCTTGATACTGGTTGTTTGTCGGACAGTGATTGTTAATCGTTAAATGGCTAAAGAAAATAACGGTGATAGTGCTGTACCTTTATTAAGTTGAAACTGGGTAGAAATCAAACCATTTATCAAGACTGAGGCAGAGGGCATTTTATATAAGAGTTGTACCCATCGAACAAAATGTGATTGAAAGCCAAATGTTTCCAGCATTTCAAACATGTGTTTTCACTCAATATGATCAAATGCTTTCTCTGCATCCATAGTTACTATAGCACTTGGGAGTTTGATGAAAGTTTAGGTATTGAATAATCTTTTGTTATTTGATGAATGACGGCCTTTTATAAACCCTGTTTGCTGTGCCTCAACTATATCAGTCACCACTTGTTCTTGTTCAGTGGCCATTATTTTTCAGAGTATTTTTATATCCACTCCAAGTAAGCTAGTTGGATGATAAGAAGCACTACGTTCTGGGTATTTCCTTTTTTTGGGAATAAATATAATATGAACTAAGTACATAGATTTTGAGAGTTCACCTTCTTTGAAAGATTTGTTGATACACGTAGTAGTTTGTTAATTTTGCTATTCAGCTTTTTGTAGAACTCCACAAAGAATACATTGATCCTGGACTTTTACCTGACTGGGGTGAAGAGATTGCTTTATCAATTTCTGTAAATGTAACAGGTCCTTCCAGCAGCTTAGCTCGGTCATCTGTTAACTCAAGTATCTTTAAGCTGTCCAGAAAATTACCACTGGTTATGTTATCATCCAATTCTGAAGTATACAACTTTTCATCAAAATTCTGAAAGCATTCCTTAATCTTTGTATTTAATGGATTTGATCCTTGTCAGATATTGCAACAAATGTTTTTTGTGGAGTGTTTCTTGCTAATCAGTGTAAGAACTGATTTGGCTTATTTCCAAATTCAAACATTCTTTGTCTAGTAAACAAAATGTCAGTCAGTCTTCTTTATTAGTAAATTAGTTAATAACAGTCTTGTCTCCCTCTTCAAGCACCTCTTCTGATTTGGAGCTATGAAAATCCTCCTCTAATACTTTAATTTTCTTTTCCAGATATAAATGTTCTTGTATAACCTCCTTTTTCTTTTCAGTGGAGTATGACACAATCATGCCTTGCATATAAGCTTTAAAAGATTCCCATATCAGCCTTGGATCGGAGTCATTACAATAATTTTTCCCCCATTTAATTGTAAGCACAGGTGAGTGTACCGGCTGGGCATTGCTACCTGATGTGCCTCCGACAGTGCCATTAGGCTGGCTGCAGGGTCGTCAGCCGGGAGCCACCCTTCACTGATGTTTCGCTCCCTTAATCCCGGAACATCTCCGGGTAGTGGAGCAGCGGCAGGGACGTCTCCCTTTCACTCCCTGCAGCCAGCCTTAGGATCCTCCCTTCCCCCACAACTTGTCCTTCCTTCTCAGCCAGAGCCTGAAGGTCCCTTGTTCGGCCTCCTCCACTAAGTCTTTCAGCGCCTTACTCTGCTTGGCTCCTGAGATACCCAGTGCCCTCAGCAGCCCCTGTGTTGATGTTCCAGCATAGCCTCTGCATCCCCCCTCCACTGGATAGTGGAGGTGGGATACAGATCCATCCTGCTTGGTGGTACTCAGCTGCTAGGTCAGCATACTTTGTCTTTTTTCTCTCAAACATGGCCTCCATCCCGTCTTCCCATGGAACCGTCAGCTCCACCATGACGACTGTCCTCATTGGGATGGACCAGAGGACGATGTCTGATGTAAGGGAGGTAGGGCTGGGCGATTCTTGCTAAAATGTGAATCTCGATTTTTCTCCACAAGAATCTCGATCTACGATTCTCACACGATTTCCATTTTTCCATGAAAAATTTATTTTTTTTCTTTCTGTTTTTACCTGACTTAGTCTTGACGAGGCCATGACACTGCTTGCAGATGGCTTGTTTTTGAAATTCGTCGCCAGGAGCGAAGCCGAAGAACCTCCACACACTGGATGAATGTTTGCCTTTTTTCTGCACAAGCACAACAGTCTCAGTCGTAGTCGTAGTCAGGGCTCTACGCTAACTTTTTTTCCAGGAGCACACGTGCCCCTAAGTTAAAAAATTTAGGAGCACACAAAAAAAAAAAATAGGGGCACAAGTAGGTTTTAGTTTTAAATGTTTATTTATTTACAGTGCAGTACTTACGCACAGATACCAACATTGTTGAATGACTGCTGTCATTTGTGTTAATTTAGAGCAGACCATAACATAACTTTGTATTATGGGATGCTTTGTCCTTTGATACATTTTAGAACGTTGTATTGGCTGCCTTGTTATTAGATCCATTTTAGAATGATTAATCCTTTCAATGTTATGTGCCGTGTTCGTCTCTATGTGGAGCTGTTCACACAGTTTTAATTCATTTCTAGTAGGTTTTCATTAACTCCTTAGGTCTGTGTGTCTTATTGTGTGCTGCAAGAAACACTCGCACATGTGCGACTGTTTTGTTTTCCTCGTTCGCACTTTGAAATATTTGCTCGCAAATGCGAGTGAAATGGGCGCACTGTAGAGCCCTGGTCGTAGTCGTCTCGTCGTTATCACTGTCGATGACGTTGTTGTTGTGGTCCGTCAGGTCACTGTCCTCGACGCTCTCCTCCATTTTCTTGTCTCAAAACTTTTTGGTGGGCTGCTCTCGGCTGCTGCGTCTCCACGGTTCGCTATCCTGTAGCTAATGCTCCCATTGCTGCGCAGTGGCCACACGCGCAGTGGCCACTGCGCAGCAAATGAGCGAGTGCCGTGTCAGAGTAGCACGCATCAGCGGCATGAACAGGAGACGGACAGACGCCGTAGAATCGCCGTAATTCGATCTTATTAAAAATGAGATCGCCGAGTGCCTGAATCGAGATCGAGGGTCCATTTTCGATTAATCGCCCAGCCCTAAAGGGAGGTTGAAGTGATCTCTTGTGGGAACCTCAACTGCTTCTTGTGGTCAACTTCCATGCCCCATTTTCCTCCGGGAGACAGGAGGGACCACTGCTTCTGGTTGTTGTTTTTGGTTTCTCCCCCTTGCCAGACAAACTGGGTCTGCCGCTGTGCTGCTGCAAACTTGGTGTGATGGAGTTGCAGAAATGGCATGTCTCCTCTGTGCCGTAACAGGTGTGGAGATTCTGGGGACTGGGAAGGGTGTCATATGTGGCTCAGATGAGGAACCTCAGCCTAGCTTGGGGTATCTTCCACATATCTGCCCATGTGATGGTTCTGTTAATCACCGTCTCCCACGTTGTCCATCTACCTTGCTGTTGTTGGCCCACTGCTTTGATTTTGTAGCCTTCCTCTTCCATCTTTGCGACCTCTGAGATCACAACGTCTTTTGTTTCCTTCCTCATTGCCTTAGACCACTTTTTGGGTGCTGGTCCCCATCCAAGGCTGGTCCTGCCTGGCTGTGGTAGCTCAACGATCTCCTGGTGTTTCAGACGATTGGTTGCTTGGTCGACAGCCTGTGTGGCATCCAGCTTACGTCCTGTGCGGACTTTGGCCTGGCTGTTTTAGACAACTGGGTCAGGTGAGTCTCTCAGCTCAAACACGAGCCTCGCCTTCTCCTGTTTGTAGCCCAGGATGATGGATTTAAGTGGGAGCTTCAATGTGGTTCTCCCAAACAGAACTGCATTGGAGAGGAAGCGAGGAAGGCCAAGAAAATCTTCTCTTCCACATTCAAGAGAGATATGCCTCTGAAATGGCTGGTCTTACTGGAGTCCTTCTCTTTTGGGACGAATGTTGTAGCTGCTCTGCTCCATGCTGGAGGAATAGATTGACTTTTGCATGCAATCCCCATCAACTTCCACAAAAGCTTCAGGGTCCTTGGGCAGTTCTTATACACCCTGTAGGAGACTCCATTCAGACCAGGTGCAGATGCACCCCTTGCTCGCTCCACCACCTGCCTGACCTCAGACCATCTGGGGGGAGATATGTCAAACTCAGTAGAGGGTTTGGGTGGGAGGGGTACATGACCTGGGGAACCAAGGGGAAGTTTTCTGTTACGGTCACTGAGCTGATCCTTGATGTAATCCTCTGCAGTTTCCCTGATTTCTTCTCCTCCAGCAAGCCCCGGGCATACCTGAACGAGTCGCCAAGAAAGCTTGTCCTTGCTTTCTCCTTCCGACCTTTTCGTTTCCTGATCCGTTCAGCCCGCCTCAGGTGGGTGAGTTTGGTTCTGACCTGGTTCCACAGGACCTTCAAGCACTCCTTCTCCTCTTCCTTGGCTTTCCTCCATGCCTTCCGCAAACCTTGTCGCTCCTTCACCAGCTGGAGGATTTCTCTCTCCTGACTCCCACTCTGTCTGGGAGTGGTCTTCCTTTGAGGCATCTCTCCAAATCTTTCCTTACATTCCTTGTAAATGATGGTGCCGAAGATGTTCAGTTTGGCTGATGTACTGCCTCTTAGGGTGCTCTGGAGAGTGGTATATAGGCTCTCATCGAAGCTTCTCCATGCGTTCTTGTCACTGTAGAGGAATAGTTTGGGAAGGCCAACTGCTAGACAGATAGGAGCCCAAGAGGTTGACTGATATATATATATATATATATATATATATATATATATATATATATATATATATATATATATATATATATATATATATATATATATATATATATATATATGGCATGACAGTTAATGATCAATCAACATGACAATATGTGAACATGTGAGTAGGTGAACGTGCTGGTACCTCGCTCATGCACCAACATTTAAAGAGAAAACACATTGGCCAGTTGAACCAAATGCAGTCTGAATCGCTTCGATATGATTCAAGATTCAGGTGAATATTTATAGTAAAGTTTATATACCACACTGATTGGAGAGCACTTGTAATTTTGTTGCACTGGTGACAATGACAATAAAAGATCTAAATCGAAAATCGAAATTGAAAATTTTTTTTATGGTACCCATCTTGTGTTTATTATTATCAGTCACATAACTAAAAATCAACTTAATGCTACTTAATGCAACTTATCCAAGATATCCATGAAAAATTATCCTATTAGTTCTAGTCGACTATTAAAATAGTCGTTCGATAAAAACACAAAGAACACACAGGAGTAGGACTGCAACTGAGTCTAGACAATTTTAACTGGACAGTAAAGTATATACATCAAGGTTACTATATAGATTATTAGAAGCAAAAATCACTCAGGTCTGGTCAATCAGAAAAGGAAAAAAAAAACCCTACATTTCTTAGAGTTTGTCACAGTACCTTCAGCTGATCACAGTCAAGGAGGCTTTTGTACAGGATGAGGTAATCCTGACTCGCTGGAACTTTCCACTTTCCTGTTCGGACTTGTGCAGACTCAGACCCACCGGTGTCTTTGTCCTGAGAAAGGAGGCCAAAACTAAATGTAAGGCATTTATCCCTCCCCCCATGTATTTAAAATAAAAATACAACTTAATTTATTTATACTAACCTCAGAGAGTATAATGGGTTTGGAACAGACACGAACCAAGCCCTGGTGCACTGAGAAAGAAGAAAAAATGAAGTTAAATAATACTTGGAAAATAAATATTAGACTGCCGTGACAATGCAGTCAAAGGTAAATATGTGTCAAAACTGTAACTATCAAACACATTAGGGGTTTACTGTTGCACCTGACATATGTTTATTCAATCCTTGAGGACCCTCAGTCCATTTCTTATTTATTCAAATATTTATCTAATAATTTTTTTTTACATATTTTTGCATGTAGATAGCTTTTTTTTAACCTGGGTTTTAGTAGAGCGTTTATTTAAATTTCGGTAGCTAGGGTGGTTTGGAATGAGGCACTAACTCCATCCTTGTCAGAACAGGGGGTATCAGTCTGTGATGTCACTTGCACGTATGTGGGGGTGATAGGTTGATTGTCATTAAAAGCAGAACTGACACAGGCTTTACCCTAACTCTAACTCTCCAGGCAGCTCACAGGAGCAGCAAGCGACAGAACCCGAGCAGCAAAAAAGTGAATAAATCGGCTTCATATTGACGGATACTGATAAATCGGCGAGACCCAATAATCGGCCAATTAATCAGTCGGATTCTAAGAAGCACTCAAGATAAGGAGAGTGAATTATCTTTCCCAAAGACACAACAGACAGACTAGGACAGAAAGGGATTTGAACAGTCAACCCTTCAGTTATTGGACGACCTGCTCTACCAACTCAGCCATGGCCACCCACAAATAAAATTCTCATACTAAACGTTCCTGGGAATGTTGGTGGAAAAGGGGCTAATGTGTACTAAACATCGTAGCTTACATACCCACAGAGCTAATGAAACTCCACAGTACAGGTCCTTTAGAGGCCAGAGCCACCAGCACTTTAAGAATAGACCTGCAACAGGCAGTCTGCATCCTGTCACTGTACTGTGGGAAACTGTCAATCTGCACCACAAGAAGACGCTCCAGCAGTGGTGTGTACACATCTGGAATCTGAGATACGAAGTAGAAATTACAAAAGAATTAGGGTGAGAAAACTCCAAAACTCATAATAAAGACATGGACTAACAACAAACTAGTACCACTTTACATTAGGGATTGCCAACAAGGTGGTAATTTTGATGTAATTTCATGGTAAAAAAAATGCCTTTGTAACCGCTCATTACGAGCAAATCCCAGTGCAGTTACTCTGTAGTTTCTAGGTAATAGCGATGCAAACAGTTTTCATTAAAGGCATGATTCTGGTGAAAACCACTTTTACACACTCCTTTTGGAATCTGATGGGTCATCCCGAGTTACCAACACATGCTGCGTTTGAAAGTGGTGTGTCACCTCTACTGGCTGAATTTCCCATTCATAGAAAACAACACGGAGAAACGAGCCACTCATAAAAGCCTGTCCAAACATTGGTGTCACCCACGTGGGGTTAAACCCGCTCAGGGAATGCAGGTGACTCTCCCCCAAGCCCGTCCCCCATTGCAGCAAATCTGAAGTAGCATTAGCATCTACAAGAGAAAACGGCACTGCATGAGCTGCTGCACAAAAAATGGCAGCGCAAACTGGTTCATGTGCTCTCTGTGGAAATCATGTTTTCAAAACAAGCAACAGCAGTAAACCTAGCTAGATGCTACTCTGGGACACAGAGCGAGAGGAGAGGGGGGAGTGTTCTTGCATTCATTCTTTGAGCCAATCAGAGACGCCTCATTACTGCGTCATGGATATGTACGAGGAACTACCGGTAAACTCTGTTGTTCGACCTGAAGTAATTTTTCTACCCTCCAAAAACAGCTAGAAACAAAGTAATCCAGATGTTTTTTTTAAATAGACCCAACGCACAATGCAGAACACATAAGCAAGGGATAAAGTATTTCCCACATGTTACTATCAGAAAAATATTTCCCGACGGAGCCGAACAACACCTCGACGCCGAAGGCAAAGGGGTGTTGTTCCGCCCCGAAGGGAAATATTATTACATTATCCCGCTTATTCTACAGGTTATTACAGCTTATTACTGCTACTACTCTAACAGACAGGATAAAATAACTGTTGCAACACAGCGAATATTTACTTTCAAAATGGCAGAACTATCTGCGGAGTGATATGGTACTGTGAAACTAAAGTGACAAAACTGGTTGCCATTGGCAGTGGGCGTTAATAGTGCAGTGGGCGTTAATAGTGCAGTGGGCGTTAATAGTGCAGTGGGCGTTAATAGTGCAGTGGGCGTTAATAGTGCAGTGGGCGTTAATAGTGCAGTAGGCGTTAATAGCGCAGCGTGCGGTTATCGACAAAAATCCACCCGCAGAACGCTGGGAACGTCCATTCAAAGTGAATGAATGCTGTCGCGACGTTCTAGAGGGCCGTAGAATAACAATGTAGAACACAGCAATATTAATGAAATAACAAAGGAATGACACAATGTGGAAATTTCTATGGTGATTTTTATGTAATTTCATGGTAATAATGCCTTTGGAATGGGTTGTTACAAGTAATATCCATGAAATTTCCACTGCACCTATTTCTGCAGTTTCTACAGTGCCGTGAAAAAGTATTTGCCCCCTTCCTGATTTCTGTGTTTTTTGCATATTTATCACTCACAAAGGTTTCAGATCATCAAACCAATTTTAATATAACACAGAGACAACCCAAGGAAATACAAAATGCAGTTTTGAAATAATAATTCAATTTATTAATGACACCAAAAAAATCAAAACCCATCTGGCCCTATGTGAAAAAGTAATTGCCCCCTGAACCTAATAGCGAGTTGGGCCACCTTTGGCAGCGATAACTGAAATCAAACGTTTGCGATAATTGGTGATGAGTCTTTCACAACGCTGTGGAGGAATTTTGGCCCACTCTTCTTTGCAAATTTGTTTAAAGTCTGCCATATTGGAGGGCTTCTGGCATGAACTGCCCGTTTAAGGTCACACCACAGCATCTCAATTGGATTTAAATCCGGACTTTGACTTGGCCACTCCAGAACCTTAATTTTGTTTTTTTTGAGCCATTCAGAGGTGGACTTGCTGGTGTGTTTCGGATCGTTGTCCTGCTGCATGATCCAAGAGCGCTTGAGTTTTAGGGCATGAACTGATGGCCGGACGTTCTCCTTCAGGATCCTCTGGTAAACATCAGAATTCATTATTCCGTCTATCACAGTAAGTTGTCCTGGCCCTGAGGCAGCAAAGCAGCCCCAGACCATCACACTGCCACCACCATGCTTTACTGTTGGCATCATGTTCTTTATGTCAAATGCTGTGCCATTTTTACGCCAGATGTAACGGGCTGCACACCTTCCAAAAAGTTCCATTTTTGACTCATCCGTCCACAGAATGTTTCTCCAAAAGTCTTGAGGATAATCAAGATGCTTTTTGGCAAATGTGAGACGACCCTTTGTGTTCTTTTGTGATAGCAGTGGTTTTTGCCTGGGAACTCTCCCATGGATGCCATTTTTGGCCAGTGTCTTTCTTATGGTGGAGTCATGAACACTGACCTTAACTGAGGCCAGCGAGGCCTGCAGTTCCTTGGAGGTTTTTCGAGGTTCTTTTGTAACCTCCTGGATGAGCCGTCGTCGCACTCTTGGAGAAATCTTAGATGGTCGACCACTCCTGGGAAGGTTTGCCACTGTTCCCAGTTTTCTCCATTTCTGGATAATAGCTCTGACAGTGGTTCGCTGGAGCCCCACAGCCTTGGAAATGGCTTTGTAACCTTTTCTGGACTGATAGGTTTCAATCACTTTTTTTCTCATTTCTTCTGGAATTTCTTTGGATCGTGGCATGTTGATCATGTTCTTGAGATTTTGTGGTCTACTTCACTTTGTCTAACAGATTCAATTTAAGTGATTTCTTGATTCAACACAGGTGGTGGCAGTCAGGTTAGGGTGTGGCCTGTGAAATTGAACTCAGCTTTCACAAAACTGTGGTTAGTCACAGTTACTTTGTGATATAACAAGGGGGGCAATTACTTTTTCACATAGGGCCAGATAGGTTTTGATTTTTTTGTGCCTTAATAAACGGAATCAACATTTCAAAACTGCATTTTGTATTTCCTTGGGTTGTCTCTGTGTTATATTAAAATTGGTTTGAGGATCTGAAACCTTTGTGAGTGATAAATATGCAAAAAACACAGAAATCAGGAAGGGGGCAAATACTTTTTCACGGCACTGTAGGTAATAGTGATGCAAACAGCTTTCATTAATGTGGTCATTTTGATGGAATTTCATGGTAATAATTATCAACAGTTAGGCAATTAGTAGGAATAGGCACTAGGTCATTTTCCAGCTCTGATACCATGTAATTTCCATTAAGTGACTTAACTTGTTCCAGTGTAGTTATAGACACATTTTTTTTACCATCTTACTACTGCACTGACTTGATGTGGTCTCTTTCTTGGTAATAACTCCGTAATCGGGTGGAAACGAGTGATAATGCATTTTATGGCCCTGATGCTGTGGAATTTCCTGGAAATTAATTCTTAACTCTTCTTTCTTTTATTACTCTCAGGTGACTAAAGTAATTCTTTAATTACCTGAAATAAAATTACTTTAATTTCAGGTAATTAAAGAAAAACGGGTAAATCCTGGATTCATAATTTCAGTAATAATAATGGATTTATATAGCGCTTTTTTGGCCTCTCAAAGCGCTTTACATTATTGATCCATTACTCATTCACTCTCACATTCTCCCTCTTGTGGTGGTAAACTACATATTTATCCTGGGGATGACCGACTATTTGCTTCTATGGTCCCTCTGACCACCACCAAATATTCATACACCAGTGTGAGTGACATTGGAGGTAAAGACGCAATGCAGTGACAAGGCCAGAGCAGGATTCGAACCACCAACCCTTTGGTTACTGGATGATCCCCTCTAGCAACTGACCCTAACCCGCCGTACAGATTACTTTCAAATAACCGCTATTACCCGGAAACTGTAGAGTAATTACACCAGAAACTGCATAGAAATGACTTGTAATAAGCAGTTACAAAGGCATTATTACCATTAAATTACATCAAAATTACCATAGAATTAACAACTTATTAGTGATCTGTAATGTAATGTGTTACCAACAAATCTATATTAATGGGTGTGTTACCTTGTCCAGGTGAATGAGAACACTGGCTATAGAGTCCAGGAAGCTGGGCAGCTGATAGAAGGTTTCATCCTCCCCGTCAGACTCAGTCAGGTACATCTGCTTACAGCGTTGAATCAGCTCGGTGTACATCAAATCCACATCTTGAGGGCAGACCTTCTTACATGGCTACAGAACAAAAACTGTCCTCGTTACCAAAATAACTACTGACTCACTGCACAGAAAACTAAAAGCAAACTACTACTGCACAAAAGGACCAATCCCTCTGTATGTCAGCTGTATGCTGTACGATATTAGAAAAAAACTGACATTGCATTTTTAACCCTGAGATATATATTATGATATGAAAAAATCCTCAGGCGTAAATAACAGCTGTGTGGTGCCACCACAAACAGACAAACAGATTAGTGATCGACGCTGAACATATGTTTCAGTGTTATCCTTCTGTAGCTGAAATAATAAAATAATTAAAAACAAATAATAATGTAAAAGAAATGTAAATAAATAATGAATAAATAAATACCTGAAAAACACAAAAATGGTGTTTGTGTCAGAACCACACAGCTCTAATTTACACCTGAGGATTTTATATCACAATATATATTGCAGGGTTAAAAAAAAATAACATCATCTTATTCTAATATTGTTCAGCCCTACCTGTAACAATTTCCTTTTTATAAACCATGAAAATATGGCCCATTTTAAGTAAAGACATGTTTTTAATATTGCAAAAATTTTTCCAAAGGAAGCTACATATAAATTTAGAAATGAAGCCACCCAGTACGTTTGTCAGATATGATGTTTGAAGAAATTAGTAATGAAAATGTAAAATAAGCGCCTTCATTCATGGCCTACAAGTCGATGAGCTGATAAAAATGATGAAGTTAAATAAAACCAAAAACATACAGCTGCAAATAATCCATATCCTCTAATGGCGATGGACAATTCCTTGTGGGTGGAGTCTGTGGACTTAATGATGCCACAGAACTTCTGCATGAAGAACTTGAGTTTGCCTTTGTGTTCTTCAATGTTCTCAGCCACCAACATGGCAACCTGCAAAAAAACATGAATGTAAAAAAATATATCACATAGTAATTTTGTTTTATTACACCCCCCACCCCCGAAGAGGAGAGAGGGGTATTGTGTTTACGTTGATTTGTCTGTTGGTCTGTCTTTTGTTTGTAAACAGGTTTATGCAAAAACTACTGGATCAATTTCCATGACATTTCCAGAAGAGGTTCAAGGAGGTCCAGATTCAATTAAGTGCAGGTCAAAGATCAAAGGTCACAGTCACCAAAAATGTGTTTTCATAATCAGAGATAGGACAAATCACAAATTTGCTTTTCATTCCTGTATACTCAATTTTATGTATAGTTTCTTTTTGCTCTCGCTGTTGATGTGCATTGACATCAGAACCTTGAAGGAAATATTTAAAGCATTTGAAAACTCTAGGCCAAAGGGCACAATAAAGGGCAACATTTAATTATGGATTTAACTTTTCAAATATTAATTTGACAGTTTTCCAATCAGCACCAGAATGCTGGTCTTTCAATTCTGCATCTTGTTTGCAATCATTTTTAACCACTGTTGACCCAAGAGGCCAAAGGTCACTTGGTCAACACCTAAAAACCTCAAAAAGACTAGAACACAAAAACCAGTGGAGATCGAGGCTTAGTTACTACTGTTGACAGATAGGAAACCTAGCATCGGTTGTCATCAATGATGTCATCACCTTTGAACTTGAGTGACCTTAAAAGGTCAAAATCAAGGTCACCTGATGTTAAATGGTGGTAACTCCAAACAGAGTGGTGGTAAGTACTCTGTTACCATTATTGACGGAAAGGAAACTATATGTTGGCTCCAAAATGATATTATTTATGGCCTTTGGCCTTCAGTGACCTTAAAAGGTCAAACCCATAATTTCACATTTTGAGATGGAGATGTCCATTAAGAGCTAAAATGTGTGCAAGGGGGGCAGGGTTTGTTGTTCCAGCCACCACTTGTTAAGAATGTCTTTGTGGTTTCTAGAACTCTGTACCTGTTTGAGAAAGGCTTCGAGTGCGTAATAACTGGTCTTCTTCATCTCGCTGTTGATGTGTCCGCAGAGCTTGGACATGACTTCAAATAGAGCTCTGTAGTGGTCCATGAGGCAGCTGCTGAACTGGGATGCATGCCTCGCAAGTAATCTTAGACCGGCTGTTCAAAGCATAATGAAATATGAGGCGTCAAAGATTTGAATCGTTTAACTGATTTACATTTTCAACCAGCATTAAAATGGAGAGGCTTACCGTAAGTCACAGCGTAGCGAGTCATTTCCATCTACAATCAAATATACAGAGAATCAATCACTTAACAATATTGTATAAGATTACATGGGCCATGTAATCATATAAACCTGTTGTTACCATGGTTTCACACTAAAGAAGACATAACATAATTTACAGATGGTACAGTTTTGGTTGTTCTTCATCCAAAACTGTTCTTACGAATATTATATTTCAGTTATTGACACAGATTCTCCTTTAAATTTCACGAATCTCTTCCGTGACCAGGTGTACTTTTAATGGCGTTTAAAGGTCTGACTTTCCCAAAATGTATATTAAAATTCACGAACTTCATATAAATATAGTCGAGGCTCAATCAATCACATAACTGTTATGTTTCTACTTAAAATCCCCATCGAGCTTTACCTGAGGGCTGATAGCTTTCAGGGTGTACTGAAAAATGTCTGTAGCTGTTGCTGGATCTGCAAACCAGAGAAACACTAGTTATAATGTCTGAAAACAGATTATTTTTGCCTCGATGATGAAACGGTAGGTCATTAAAAACACACAGATGTCCCACCTTCCTCTATGCTTTTTGTGAAGTTGACCATCAGAGCCGTTATTCCTCTCAAACATCCAGCAACGACAAACAGTTTAGGTTCTTTTGTTGAGGAGGTCATCTAAGACAAACACATTCAAATTATGTATTATGCCGAGTTCCATAGAAAACACATGATAGCTCAATGGCAAATCTGAACAAACACCTGTTCATAATCCAATCAAAATAGAAAGTGATTCTGTCTGTACTTAATAGTATGTTGAACAAACCTGGTCTTTCAACTCTCCGAGGTACACTTTGTAAACTTTGTCAGAGTTGTTGACCATCTCACTGGGGTGAACCTCTGCCAGAATGCCAAGCAACTCGTAAATCTTTCCCAGGACTGAGAAAAAAAAAAAAGTGTTTTTATTACATAAATGAAGTGTGATGATGGGATAGGCTTCAGTATGTGCAAACAGTTCTGAAAATCAATGAATGAATGTGTGTATGAATGAAGTACATTATGTTGAATATTGTCATAATAAAAAAATATTCTCTCAGTGATATTATTTAGTGGCAGTAGTTACAAATGGATTTATAACAGTTATCATTTTTTAACGATCATTCTTGATTTATGACACCTATAAAGAAAGTCTGCATATTTTTAACAAGGAAGTCAAACATGCAAGCCAGTCCTTTTTCTCTGAGATGATGAACAGACACAGTAATAATGCACGCACATTGTTTTGTGTTGTAGACAGACTATAGTCAGTAGCTTCAGTTCCATCCAAACTGATGTCCAAAAACTCATGCAATGACTTTGCTGCTTTCTTTACAGATAAAACATGAAAGATAAGACAGACAGTCTGTAGCTCCAGCTCAGGAAAAATGCCTCCATTACTTGTGCCTTCCACCAGTTAACCTGGAACACTTTGCCTTTCTAGATTACACAGCACTGATGTAAACCCTTAAACAGCTAAAATCCACAACATGCTGCCTTGACAATCTGCCTACCAAATTCTTTACAAATATTTTAACTGTATAGCTTCAGATGTACTGCAAATAAACAATTCTCTTCAGTCAGGGCAGTTTTCCCAGGCCTTGAAAACTGCAGTAATCAAACCTCTTCTAAAAAAAGATGCTTCACTAATAGGCCCATACCAAACATTCCATTTTTGGGAAAAATCATTGAAAGAGCTGTTTTCCAACAAATTCATGCTTTTTTGGTGCAAAACAGTCTTTATAATGACTTTTATTCTGGATTTCAAGCACACCACAGCACTGAGACTGCACTGCTCACAAAGTGTTAAATGACATTCATCTGAATAATGATGCATTCAGAACTTCTGTCTTGGTACTATTGGACCTCAGAGCTGCATTTGATACAGTCGACCACAACATACTGCTTGAAAGACTGGAAAAGTGGGTGGGGCTTACTGGCACTGTGTGAAACTGATTCAAATCTTATTTACAGGGTAGGAACTACTTTGTCTCAGTTGGTAAATACAAATCAGTGAGTACAAAGGTGACAAGGGGGGTTCCCCAAGGGTCTATTTTGGGACCACTTCTGTTCCACATCTATATGCTGCCCCTGGCTCAGATCACAGAGAATTTCAACATTTCTTACCACACATATGCAGATGACACATAACTTTATATTTCTGTGCCATCACATCTACAGTCCTTACACCGAGTAAACACATTCATCAAGTCATTGAGTGGATGTTTTTGGCCCCAAAAAAGAAAGGTCAAAGGTCAGTGTTCACCTTGAGTCCATGTCACTGAATACTACAATCCAAGCCAGAAATATGGGTGTAATTATTGACTCAGACCTGAAATTTAACAACCACTTAAAAGCTATTTCCAAGTCTGTCAATTATCACCTGAAGAACATCGCTAGAATCAAGGGTTTTCTGTCCAAACCAGACACAGAAAAAGTCATTCATGCATTCATTTTCAGTAAACTAGATTATTGTAATGGTATCTTTACTGGTCTAAACAAAAACAAACAAAAAAATCAGCCAGCTACGGGTAATCCAAAACACTGCTGCCAGAGTCCTGACCAATACCAGGAAACTGGACCACATCACACCGGTCCTCAAATCCTTACATTGACTTCCTGTGGGTCAAAGTATCGAATTCAAAATCTTACTCCTGGTCTATAAAGCACTAAACAGCCTTGGACCCAAATACATCTTAGATCTGCTGGTTCCCTATGAAGCATCTAGAGCCCTGAGGTCATCAGGGACATGTTTACTGTGTGTTCCCAAAATCAGAATCAAAGTGAAGCATCATTCAGTTGTTCTGCTCCTCACCTGTGGAACAAACTACCTGGATACCTGAGGACCGCTCAAACTTTAAGTTCATTTAAATTAAGCCTGAAAACATTACTCTTTTACTAGAGCTTTTACTTAGATTCTCAATTATTTAAAAAATGGTTTTATGTATCTTATTTTAATTGTCTTTTCAAACATTTTAATCTTGTTATGTTTTATGTAAAACACCTTAAATTGTCCTGTACACGAAATGTGCTATACAGATACATTTGCCCTGCCTTTGTTATTTCAGTCATTAAGTGAACACACTCACCTGAATCTGGTAGTTTGCTCTTCTGACAAAGCTCACTGTAATATTTGTTGAATATTTCAAGAATTCTGAATTCTGCAGCGACACTGGAAGCCTTGGTAGTTTGGAGAACCTGTAAGTGTGTCCACAGATCAACTTAGACAAAGTGCAAGTAAAACCTAAGTTTGTCATTTGTTTAGAACATAATAACCAGTGTTGAAGAATGATTAGAATAGAATAGAATAGAATAGAATAGAATAGAATAGAATAGAATAGAATGGAATGGAATGGAATGGAATGGAATGGAATGGAATGGAATGGAATGGAATGGAATGGAATGGAATGGAATGGAATGGAATGGAATGGAATGGAATGGAATGGAATAGAATAGAATAGAATAGAATAGAATAGAATAGAATAGAATAGAATGGAATAGAATGGAATAGAATGGAATAGAATGGAATGGAATGGAATGGAATGGAATGGAATGGAATGGAATGGAATGGAATGGAATGGAATGGAATGGAATGGAATGGAATGGAATGGAATGGAATAGAATAGAATAGAATAGAATGGAATAGAATAGAATAGAATAGAATAGAATAGAATAGAATAGAATAGAATAGAATAGAATAGAATAGAATAGGAATAGGTTAATTAGTCGTTAATGACAAAAGGTCCAATCGGTGAAGAGATCCTGGATGCTAGAGGGGGTGGTGCAGTGGTTAGCACCCGTGCCTGTCATATCTCTTTGCACTCCATCACCTTTCCCCTCATTCACTGTTAAACCCACTCTGCATCGTCACCTTTCTCATCATTGTTTTCACCTGGTTCTCATTTATTTCTTACACACCTGTCCTCATCACTTCACTCTATTTAACTTCTGTTCTTTCCTGCACTCCTTGTCAATTTGTAACTTTACCCTGGCTGTGCTCCTCTTTCAATGGGAAACCCAGCTCCCAGTCAACTAAGCCTGCTGGGTTTTAGCCAATGTGTAGTTTAGACTATTGAGTGTGACTTTTGGAACAGCTTTGCTGTTACCTGTAACTTTTTGTTTCTTGTCTTCTTTCCTGTTGGAGCTCATAATAAAATGCCTTTGTCACATACCTGTTGAGTCTGCATTTGGGTCCTATACACTATACTCCTGACAGACACCTGACAGTGCCTCACAGACAGAAGGACCCTGGTTCCAGCACCAGACCTTTCTGTGTGGAGTTTACATGTTCTCCCCATGTCTGCGTGGGTTTCCTCCGGGTACTATGGTTTCCTGCCACCATCCAAACAGATGCACTGGCTAATTGGTTAATCTAAATTGCCCATAAGTGTGAATGTGAAAGTGATTGTTTGCCTGTACATGTTCACCCCAGAGATGAACTGGCATCTCATACAGGGTGTACCCCGCCTTTGCCCATTGTAGCTGGATTAGGCCCCCAGTGACCCCCACGACCCTAGTGAAAGTTAAGTGGGTTCAGATGACGAGACAAGAGACCATTGTAAAATGAACTTTGGTTTTACGTTTGACTTTTTCCAGTAAAATAAACACACCGATAGTTAATGGCTGCCAAAACAGCCATTACTTGAAATCAAATATTAAAAAAATATAATATAAAGACAGCAATAAAAAAATTTAACTAGAAAAGCACCCCGAGAGTGCAAACGTCTGCCAAGGCAGACCAAGAGATTGAAAGGAGGTCCACCAAGGAGGTTATGTTTTTGCTGGCATTCATCTGACTCTCTACAACATAACTCAAAAAGATATGGACAGATTTCCATGAAACTTTGAGGATCGCTTGTTAATGAGACAAGGACCAATCGATGAGATTTTGGTGAAGATCTGGAAGAGATCCTGGATGTTGGCTCACTTAAATTTTAGGTTGCAGTAAATGGAGAATTCATTTCAAAGTGATCCAGAACACAGGATCTCTTCTGGATCTTCACCAAAATCTAATCAGTCCGTCCCTGTGTCATTACCAAGTTAGCCTTAAAGTTTCATGGAAATTTGTCCATAACTTTTTGAGTTATGTTGTACACAGACAGACACACAAAAGCCGGCAAAAACATAACCTCCTTGGTGGAGGTAATAAATAAAAACCACAAAAATGGAATTCATTATAAACTTACCTTTATGAGAAGTTCTAGCGTCAGACATCTACATTTTGCGACTTTATCTTTGGTATACACTGCCATACATGTGTCCTGAACAAAAAGTTCAAAGATTAAGCAACATTTTTGATTTGGAGGAAATGCAAAATACTTTCTCATGACATGTACAAAGCCATTCTTTTTTTCAGGACAACTTACTCTTATGTCAGTCGCATAAGTTTTCTCCCAACCTTTAATTCTTGGTGAAAGTTTGTCCAAGAATTTTTCCAAAAAACCCAAAATTTCCACTCGGGTGTCCCGGAGCTGGAAAAGACATTTCCATCTCTAAATATGAGAGTATTTTATATAGAGTTATTTAGTGAATACTACTTGATTTTTACCTCATCTGAACCCAGAGATTTCCGAAGGAAGCTGAGCAGCCCAAAGTCCTTGGAGAATAGTAAGGACGTCTGTAGAGCTTTGAGATGAAGGCACAAACACACAGTCAGATGGACATATCAAGGAAAGTATCAAACAAAACACTTATACGACACGGTTAGCCTGACCTCTGTTAAACACTGGTCAACAGTTTTGACTATTTTCAGTGGTTTCATTAAGTAAATCACAGATAAAAATAGTTTTAAATGCCTTATGTAAAGACACAAGGATTAGAATAAACTTTATTGTCCCGCATGGGAAATTTGTTTTGGACAACAGTGCCACACACTGCTGCATTCTCATTCAAGCACATACAATCACAAACCAACTGAATCACAACGTTTTAAAATCAACATAATTACTAGGGCTGCACGATATTAGGAAAAAAAATGACATTGAAATATTTTTTTAACCCTGTGATATATATACTGCAATATGAAAAAATATTCAGGCATATTATATCGCAAACAGATTAGCAGTCGAGAAAGAACATACATTTGAGTGTAATTGTTCTTGTAACTGAAATAATTTAATAAAATTTCTAACTAAAAATACATCTTAAAAAATTTTAAAATGAAATAAAGACAAATAAAAACAAATAAATAAAACATTAAGAGAAATGGATAAAAAAAAAATACATTAATTAAATTAATTAAAATAAATAAATACAGACAAATTAACAAAATAAAAAAATTTATTCAAATTAATTCCAAAAATATATGTGTATACAAATAAATACAAAATAATTTAAAATAATAATTTTAGGACCATGTGACTATTGCGCACACGTACATTGCAATGTCGATGTTCAAACAATATATTGTGCAGCTCTAATAATCATGTAGATGTTCATGAAAGCTCGGTATACAGTTGAGAATTATTGCAAATCTAGATTAAACTAAAGAATATGTGACTTTTTCAGCAAAATCTATCATAGTAGGCGGTTCTACAGGGTGGTACCAAGGGGCATTTGCCCCGGTGAATATCTTAGTCTTCCACCCCATTATATTTTCAATAGTATTTCTTTACATATTTTACATCTTTACACATATATATATATATATATATATATATATATATATATATATATATATATATATATATATATATATATATATATATATATATAAATACAATCTTTATTTCAAACATGTAGAAAATAAAATAAAAAAAAAATCAATACAAATCAATAGGAGTGTGACAAGACACTCAGCTCACGAGACAAGACACATGATTGGGTTCATGAGATCGAGACAAGATTTTAAGAAAACTAAATTACAAATTATATGAATGGACAACAGACTTATATTTAACCGAGTAGCACATGGATTTTATAACTCTGTAAGCATTAACTTTTAATGAACTTCTTAATGAACTTATTTGTCAACAAATTGAAACTAAAAATATTATAAAAGTTAAAATAAAATAAATACAATTATATATTTCTCCTTTTTTCAAGTGCAAACAATATGTGCAAAACAAAAATATGTCTCAATACAGACTGAAAATTGTGCAAACAGAGTGTAGCAGCCAAAGTAGACTTATGTTGATATATTTGGGAATTATTGTTTAAAAGGATAAATAATTTAATTTGATTTTGTAATTTCATAGATAGGTTAAATTAGATTGATTAAAATGATGAATATTATATATAACAGTTACAATAATTCAAAATCATATGCATAGATTACCTGTGCATACTACCATATATATATATATATATATATATATATATAGACAAAAAAAATACTGTCGCTTTAAGAACTGGCTAAGTCAGCTTAACTGTAGAAGTTGAGCTCTGAATGTATTTGTCAGTGTTGTGTGGTTTGTTGGTGTTTTCTGGGCAGGTGCAGTTGTTGATTTGAATACTGAGCTGTGGTGCTGCTGGAAATGTGTTGTGCTCATATTAGCCGCGTTGTACAGCATTGTTTGCGCCTGGAGGTGCACACCTGGTGCCCACAATTCAAGGAAATGGCTGGGTAGTGAGGGCCAAATAATGTACGGTTTAAACAGTGCGTTGTGGGAGAGCCACGCTTCACGCACTCCCTACATATGGAAACAGACAGAGAGAGAGTGAGAGAAAAACGGGGAGAGAGAGAGAGAGATAGAAAGCACGCAGGGGCAGGAGATGACCGAGCACTTTATGTCACACACAGTCTGTATATGTGACCCACCACCACCAAACCAGGCATAAGTCGCACTGAGCCGTTCAGAGCTACAGCCAAATTTAGGCTGGAAGGTGATTTGTTATTAGTGTTTACACCTTATCAAAAAACGGTACCTTAACACCTCTATGTTCACTTCCTGTGGTCATTACATTGAAATCCAATCAATAAAGGTGTTTATTGAGTCAATTATTTAAGCGGTGACAAAAGTTCAGGTATTGCTGAGCAAAGACAAAGACGACTTCCACCTCTTTTCGCCGAACAAACCGGTCTCCGTTCCGTGGGTAAACACCCAAGTGTTTGGTACGAGGTAAAAGCTTATATTGAATGTTCTGTCCAATGGTGTAAGCCAAATGATTATAATACGTCACACTTCTGTCCTATTATTATAATATATAAAACTTCTGTGACATGTCCATCAGAGTGTCCTTTAACATCTGTCAACAATTTGTGTCAATCGGATACAAATTATTATGCGTTGCTAAGGACTTCCTACCCCAAAACAGTCCAAAACTTTAACGGACAATATCTAAAAATATGCAAATTGTAAAATATGTCCAAATGTGGATATTAAAATGACCATAACTTTGGTTCTACTTGTGATAGAAACATCATTTTTTCACCATCTTAAACCTTAGTTTCCACTCTACCAAGATACACACATAACTCTGTTTGGATTTACACACACTTATGCCTGGTGGTGGGTCACATATTGTCTGTGTCTGTATCAGTCACTCTCTTGCTATTTATCATTTCAGCCAGGAACCAAAAATGCTGAGAAACAAAAGATTTAAAAGTGTCTTCAATAGTAAAACCTGTGTTTCCCAACATCTTTTTGACTGCTTGCTGGATAACAAATCTTGTGAGACAGAATTTTAAGGCGACAAGAAATCTCGCCAAATTACATCTTATCACACAAGATCTCGTCACACCCCTACAAATCAAGCAACATACATCAAAAACATCAATAATGATACACAAGGATTAATAAGTAAACTAAAGGGAAAAAAACCTATCTATCCCTCCATCTAAGGAGGGATAGATAAAAGAAAATTATTACAACAGAAAATATTTTGGCAATCATGACATAAAACAAACCATAATAGACCATAAACAGCACCATTCCCTCAAACACATATCGTTCTCATTGCTGCAACTGTCCACAAACAATCTCCATGAGCAAGAGAAACTCATATACAAAAATAACTAAATAAATTTAAATTTCCATTAACAACCGCTTCATCCGGGGCCGGGTCGCGGGGGTAGCAGCCTAAGCAGGGAGGCCCAGACTTCCCTCTCCCCAGACACCTCCTCCAGCTCTTCAGGGGGGACCCCGAGGCGTTCCCAGGCCAGCCGAGAGACATAGTCTCTCCAGCGTGTCCTGGGTCTTCCCCGCGGCCGCCTTCCGATTTTTTTAAATTTAAATTTAAAAAATTAAATTAAAATACCATATTTTCACGACCATATGGCGCACCGTATAAAAAGGAGCAGTCTCAGTTATTTGTGCCATTACTATATTTAACACATACATACGGAGCACCTGATCATAGGGTGCTGAAACAAACATACTAGTTTGTGTTTTTGACTCACCGGGATGTCAAAAGTGAGCGGCACCTCGTCCATATTTGTGATGTGGCTGGGCTGGATGTGTTTGTCGGAAATCTGTTTGCGGCAGTAGGACCGGAAGATGGCCATCTTTTTTTATAATCCGCTGGAAGTTGCTGCGCTTCCGTAGTCTTTGTCCGGATTGAAAAATGGCACCGTTTCATGAAACGAAAGCACCAAGACGGACCTCCTTGGATGTGTTCAATGTTCATTTCTTCTGCTAGCGTTATTGCTTTTAGTCGAACGTTGACCGTCGAAACGCTTCCCCCACTCATTCGGTGTGCGTTGCTCAGTGATCTACTGCTCGAGTCTTTACTCCAACTCGGGCCACCTGGCCTTATGTCCGCGGAAACTCAACTGCGTCTTCCTTACCGTTCTCATGGTGTCCTCTACTACGTCCGCCTTACAACAACACATAGGGCGTACTGCACCACAGGGCGCGCCGCACATTTTGAAGAAAATCTAAGACTTTTATGTGCGCCTTATGGTCGTGAAAATACGGTACCCATTATTTTTTACAAATACACACGTGGACAAAATTGTTGGTACCCCTCAGTTAAAGAAGGGAAAACCCACAATTCTCACTGAAATCACTTGAAACTTACAAAAGTAACAAATAAACATTTATTGAAAATAAAATAATCAAAATCAGCCATTACTTTTGAATTGTTGATTAACATAATTATTAAAAAAAAAACCTAATGAAACAGGCCTGGACAAAAATGATAGTACCTCTATAAAAGATTGAAAACTATTTGACCAGAGTGACATGATTAACTCAGGTGTGTTCTTCAATTGACATCACAGGTGTTTCCAAACTCATAATCAGTCAGTCTGCCTATTTAAAGGGAGACAAGTAGTCACTCTGCTGTTTGGTGAAAAGGTGTGTACCACACTGAACATGGACAACAGAAAGCGAAGGAGAGAATTGTCCCAGGACATATGAAAAAAAATTATAGACAAACATCTTAAAGGTAAAGGCTATAAGACCATCTCTAAACAGCTTGAAGTTCCTGTGACAACAGTGGCTCATATTATTCAGAAGTTCAAGACCCACGGGACAGTAGCCAACCTCCCTGGACGTGGCCGCAAGAGGAAAATTGATGACAAATTGAAGAGACTGATCATTCGAATTGTATCCAAAGAGCCCAGGACAACCTCCAAAGAAATTAAAGGTGAACTCCAAGGCCAAGGTACATCAGTGTCAGATCACAGCATTCGTCACTGTTTGAGCCAAAGTGGACTTCATGGGAGACGACCAAGGAGGACACCACTGCTGAAAAAAAATCATAAAAAAGCCAGACTGGAATTTGCAAAAATGCATGTTGACAAGCCACAAAGCTTCTGTGAGAATGTCCTTTGGACAGATGAGACCAAACTGGAGCTTTTTGGTAAGGCACATCAACTCTATGTTCATAGACTCAAAAACCAAGCATACGAAGAAAAGAACAATGTTCCCACGCTGAAACATGGAGGAGGCTCAGTAATGTTTTGGGGCTGCTTTTCTGCATCTGGCACAGGATGTCTTGAATGTGTGCAAGGTAAAATTAAATCTGAAGACTATCTGTCACAAAGGGGGTGAGGTGAGTGAGGACTCTGATGCACAGTGCTGAAGGGAGGACAGATTTAATAACAAACAGAACCAAATCAATCCAAGATGGCGGACTTCCTGTTAGTTTATGGGCGTGGTCATTAGGTTTTTGTTCATCATCATATAGCGAACATGTGTACCGATTTTCATAGCTCTAACTTCACGAGGGCGTGATCTGGCTTAATACAAATTATTTCACCTTTTCTAGGTGGCGCTGTCTTTACCGACTTTAACAAAACCTTCAAATACTTGCAATGTTTCACACTTCTGAAGTGTGTGCAAAATTTGGTGAGTTTTCGTGCATGTTCAGGGGGCCAAATTAGAGCTCAAAGGGCTGAATCAGATCAAACTACAAGCAGACTCAATAGGCCTTGCACCGACGTTGTCCGCGGCGAAGGCCTAAAAATTTAGAAACCAAGCAGGAACAATATAGTGTTTTTCTGACCCCCCAGAAATTGGCCTCAAGTGAAATCTTTTGATCTGCCCCACGTCACTATGGGGTCAGAGGTCACATTTGACACACACTCATGTCAGTGACCCTGAGTGGGCGTGGCCTATAGACTCCCATTCATTCTGAGCAGGAGCAAATATGCGGTGTGTGCGTGTGACGAGCACATGCTCGGACACGGCTCGCTACCGTGAATGTGTGTGAGTGGTGCGAGTCGTCCCTGGTGACCGCGCCCCTGGCATATTTCATCACCTGGCCATCACAGCAGACTCAATAGGCCTTGCGCCGACGTTGTCCGCGGCGAAGGCCTAAGAAGACTAAATAAAACCTGGGAATAGATCGGCCAGAGTCCATGGTGATGATGAATGTCCGGATTATGGTGACTGGGGTTATGGAGGTGACATTATTGAATGATCCCGCACGGGAAACTGCAAGCAACACTGATTAAATAATTCAGAGCAGCAACAACTTGCAGGACCAGGTGAATATGGAGAGCACTGGGCGAAAGGTCACAGGAGCAGAGGTCATGGACACTATTAAGGCATTCTGGAGAGAAATGTGCTGCCTTGTGTCAGAAAGTTTGGTCTCAGTCGCAGGTCATGGGTCTTCCAACAGGACAACGATCCAAAACACACAGCCAAAAACACCCAAGAATGGCTGAGAGAAAAGCGTTGAACTATTCTAAAGTGGCCTTCCATGAGCCCAGATCTGAATCCCATTGAACATCTGTGGAAGGAGCTGAAACATGCCATTTGGAGAAGACACCCATCAAACCTGAGACAACTGGAGCAGTTTGCTCATGAGGAGTGGGCCAAAATACCTGTTGACAGCTGCAGAATGCTCATCGACAAATACACAAATCATTTAGTTGCAGTGATTGCCTCAAAAGGTTGTGCAAGAAAATATTAAGTTATGGGTACCATCATTTTTGTCCAGCCCTATTTCATTAGTTAGCAGCAAGTGACTACTTGTCTCCCTTTAAATAGGCAGACTGACTGATTATGAGTTTGGAAACACCTGTGATGTCAATTGAAGAACACACCTGAGTTAATCATGTCACTCTGGTCAAATAGTTTTCAATCTTTTATAGAGGTACCATCATTTTTGTCCAGACCTGTTTCATACGTTTGGTTTTTTAAATAATTATGTTAATCAACAATTCAAAAGTAATGGCTGATTTTGAATATTTAATTTTCAAAACATTTTTATTTATCGTTTCTTTTGTAAGTTTCAAGTGATTTCACTGAGAATTGTGGGTTTTCCCTTCTTTAACTGAGGGGTACTAACAATTTTGTCCACGTGTATATAATTTGGTAATTTAACAAAATTCACTTCACATGCCATACAAGCTCTGAACGCCATATGACTGTACAAGGTGATCCCCTCAGAAGGATACTGTATTTACATCTTTTTGCCTGTTTGCACAACGTTTTTGGTTTTTTTTGTTTTTTGTATGTTTGTATGTTTGTGTATGTTGTGGAATGTCCAAATGTGTTTTTATGTAAATTGACGTCCTGAGAGGCCGAAGGCAAATTTCCACCATGGTGGATAATAAAGTTTTTCTTATCTTATCTCATTCCTGTCTATTTAGGACAACTTTTTCTTTTAAAACGTCCTGCCCTACCTATCCATAACCCCCCCCGTTCTCTCAAAATATTGCTCCACCTCTGCCACCCCAAGGAAAAATCTCTAGAACCGCCCCTGCCTATCATTAACTGAACAAATAAACCAAGCATCTCCATCCACTGTCATTGTCAAACCCAACTCCATGGGTTTTCAGCTTTTCCATCTTAACAACGGAGTCACTGAACATCCAAATGGGTCATATCTGATGACCATGAAAAGATGAGAAACTACATTTTACACCAATTATGTACATGTATTAGTGGAGGAATAGGGATTAAACAGTTAATATTAGTAAAAGTTTGGATTTGTATGTTAAAATCCATTGATTTCACCTGTTGTTGTGGATATTGCATATTTCTATTTTAAACCAGTACATGTATTTTGTTACTATTGTAGATTTCCAACACACAGGGGTGCCACCAGGCGGGGAAAAGTGGGAACGATTCTAAGGGACAGAGCATTGACAGGGGCCCATGGCTGATATAATTTTTATTTTTAATGTTTCCCTTTTTAGACTTTTCTAATAAAGGTCAAATTTTGATCATCTAAAATAAGCTAATTAAACATGGTTGTCAATTTCCATAACTTTTTTTCTTTTTTCATCATATTGTCATTAAACCACCCCCTCTTGCTAAATGGTGCAGTCCAGTTCTAGCAAGCGCGTACCAATGATTGTCATTTACATCATCTGTCACTTGGTGATTTAGAATTCTGGCACTTCTACACTATACACAGCCTACCACCTTGATTGTGGCTTGGTCTGGCAATAAAATGTTGAAAACACAGTTGATCTTTTCCAGGCATTTGATAGAAAAAGAACAAAGCCCGTTAGTATTGCAAACTCAAACGCAGCTAGAATGAAGGCAGCAGCAATCAGGATGGGAAAAGAAGTTAGCTAGCCATGCTGCTAGCTCTTCTGCCTCTGGTGATCGCAGCAGCTCAAATAGGTTATTATATAATTATCATTATTATTACATCCGCTAAGAAGGTTATGTTTTTGCCAGCATTTATCTGCTTGTTTGTCTGTCGGTCTGTTTTATTCTGATTATTTTTTTCTCCATTTACAGCAATGTAAAATTTCAAAGTGATCCAGAATCTCTTTCAGATCTTGACCAAAATGTAATCAATTGGTCCTTGTATATTGAAGGGGGAAGGGAAGGGAGAACTACAGCAGCCCAGATCTTAGCGCTCAGGAGGATAATCGAGGAGGTGAGGAAGGACAACCTGACTGCAGTCCTGTGCTTTATAGATTTCAAAAAGGCATTTGACTCGATCCACCGCGGCATGATGGTGAAGATCCTGAATGCATATGGTATTCCCCCCAACCTACTCCGAGCAATAGAGACCATGTACGCAGGGACAAGGGCCAAGGTGGTGACCCCAGATGGCAACAGCGAGGAGTTTGACATCCTGGCTGGGGTTATGCAAGGGGACACACTAGCACCATTCCTCTTCATCATAGTCCTTGATTATGCGCTTAGGAAGGCAATCAGTGGGCGAGAGCAAGAGCCATCACCATAATGTTTGTCTGACCTGTTTCTGTAGGCTTCACTGTCACCATCCTGTGCTGTAAACTATAACTGATCCTCATTTTTTCATTCAGTAAAAATGTACTTTGGATTATGGAATTGATTACAATCGTTTGAAGTTGATATATTTTGTTTAGAAATGTTCCTCTTTGCACAGAAATGCATTTATTTAGGTTATAATAACAGCAGTTTATAATGAGCAGCATCTTCTACAAATCCCGAACACGTGAAATATGTCAATTTATTGTTTTAACATTGGATCTAAAAAAGTTAGCAAAGTGCCAGATACAGAAATATACCCATTTACTTGTCCTTCCTAATTTCTTATATTTTTTGCACATTACTCTTTGTCATAGTAACTGTTTTCTGTCAACACACACACACACATCCTGCTATGACAGATTGACATGATAAACAACTTTATGAACTTTATCTTGCCAACACATATTCTGCACAATATGTCCAATTACAAACTTCTGCACGTGTACCCCATTTGTTTTTGTGCACAACCGCTATAATCAAACGCCTCATAAGTTATTCATATGGAATTAACTAATAAATAGCCTGAACATGTTCTGTATTTATTGATCTATGAGAATGTTTGACCAAATAAGAAGAAAGTAAGGGTTAGTAAAAGATTCTCAGTGGTTATGGAGGGTCTAAAAATTCTTACCAAGTTCATTCTCAGTTGCTGTTAGCATACACTCCTGTCCCAAGTCCCCCACAATATCGTGGCATTTCAAGGCTGTAGCTCGAGCTTCTTCGTCTGAAAGTGATTCATGAAGTTGTCGGAGAAGATCCTGAATCCCCCCCGCAGCGGAACCCTGAGAAGAACACATTTTAAACACAAAAGGTGTCTAAAATATTAGCATCACAACTCGCATTTGAGCATCTACAGAAAGTAATCGATAAAAGTATGAATTCTCTGCACAGCTAAACAATGCGCAGTTATTCAATCTCAAACCCGGAAGAAGAACCGGATGTGCAAGGTTTGAAATTCAAAATAAAAGCAATCACGATGCCTTTGAGTTCTACTACTTTTGGTTAAACGTAAATTTTCCGTCAGTGTTTTTGAGGAGTAATATTAACTCATTCACTGCCAGCCATTTTCTGAACAGCCAGCGTCATAGTGTCAGCAGTTTTGGAGAATTTTTTCAAGACCCACATAATATTGAGTTTTATGACTACATAAACACATGTGTAGACTTCTATGAAACAACAAAAACAACACTGAAAACAAGGTGTTTGATAGAAAAATAGTCATTTATCCATAAACATGCCCAAATCAGTGTATTATTTCTCTGTGTGTGATATGCTGTAAAACATTTTCCTGCATGTAACTCCACACGACAGGAAACACACCACATCCTCACAACCCTGCATGTGAAGTCATTTACATTGTTCTGGATTTCTGGCTCTATAAAGAACATATGCGTTAAACATGGCAATTTGGAACATGTTAGCAGGCCCGCCGCTTCACATACGCAGAGTACGCATGCGCATAGGGCCGCAAAAGTTTGCAGGGGCCTCCACTGTTACTGAAATTGACTGAAAATGCCATGATGAAAAATATTATATTTTACATTTTGAAAAATGTGAATTATGTATTAGTAGGTAAATTGCGTTATCTTTAAATATGGCGTACGCCATCATTCAATTCGAGCAAATTAAATGTTTTATGTTTGTACCTAATACAAAGTCCCTCCCCCTACCCTCCCTGAAATGGTACAGCCCAGTTTGCACCATTCTGTGTCATATGTCTATGTTGTTAGTACCCAATATTTACCACAATATTTAGCCACAATGAAACGGCAGCATGAGTCTGGAGCTGAAAAAAGAAAGAAAAAGAAACAAAAAGATGATTCCCGTGCATCTATCGCTGGTAAGTATTTGGTAAAGATTTAAATTGTTCAGCGTTGATGCTTGTTTTATAACCTATGTTTACTTCAGGCTAGGTTGCGTTAGCTTTGGCAAATTGAGGTAAACACTAAATTATAGAAACTAATTCGAATTTACACAGCACGTGGCACGTTTGAAAATATTTGACAGTAGATTTGGAGTGTCTTATAAATGGTGAAAGTCCTAGTTATCCGTCAGTACATTACTTTAGTGACTGGTTCTTATTGTTCGTCAGTTCATTACTTCAGTCCAAATATATTCTGCCCGACAACGTGATCATACAGCCAAGGCTTAGACAAGGGTGACACCTGCTGGTAAAGTTTAGAATTTGTTGTGGTTGTATGATTTCACATTTGGTCATTCACTAAATGTCACCACTGTTTTACATAAAGTGTAGTTTTACAGCAAGTGTCTATGTTTCCCTAGTGTTACATGTTATAATCTTATAAATTACATTTCATGTCATTTTGCCATCATTATGGAATACACTGGAAACTAAATAGTATTATAATGAAGTGTTTTAAAGTTAAACACAGATGCTAAACTGATATTTTTTCATGTTTTGGTATTTTTGTTTAGCAATCTAATGGTTACTTAAAATATTTTCCACAGGGTCAATGTGGTCAATATGTAAGGAGCACCAAGCCATCAAGATGATAAGTCGGATGATCAACCATCTACAAGTAGACAGTAAACTGAGCAGCAACAATCTGAGCACCTGCAACCATCCTCCTGGACAGACACACACACCATAACCTCAAAACATACAACAAATGATACTGAGATAGATGTGCCACCACCAACAGATCCTGTCTTTTAACCGCAAAAGTTTCAGACACCGACAGGGTTGATATTGTGAGAAGAAGATTTAAGGTTCCTGACAGGTTTCCTGTTCATTGATCATTGTTTGGAATCTACAGTTGCCTTTTATTTAATTTAATTGTAATGCTGCTCTTAAGAAAATGTTAACATTTATTGATACATCATTAATGGTGCTGCTGTTCTTTATTATTAGCCTTATTTATAATATTATCAATGTTCAGTTTTAAAATGTGAAATTTAATAAATGGTAACAGCTTCAGTATAACTTTTCGTTTGTTGTGTGGGTGGATGTGTGTGTGTGTGTGTGTGTGTATGTGGGGGGGGGCATGTCCACGTTTGTATTTTGAGGTGGTGGTGGGGGGCCTCCCTGACCAGTTATGCTTAGGGCCTCCAAAACCTTAGCAGCGGCTCTGGTAGAAATAGAAAGTCCTGTATGGACTTAGACAACACTTGCGGATCCCGTGTAGAACCGCTGAGCAAGACAGCACATCTTCTTCTCTCGTATCCTCTCCTGGAGGCCGGAGCCCTGTCCTCCCGGCCAAATATCTAATGTGTACCAGCCCGCAATGTTGAAGGAACCTACTGCTGGACCGACAAATGGAGGGCATGGGCCCTTCAAAGGCGGGGCTTCATAAAGCCGTTTCGATCTGGAGGTTCGCAGGGAAAAATCCACTAAAGGAATCCGATGTCCCTTTGTCTTTGCCCGGGTAACTCACCCTCTGAAGCTACTATGGTTACTCATAACGGGGACGTAAGTGAAAAAATATCTCCCAGAAAAGTGCAAAATGCACTATACGGTCACTGCCCCCGTTCACTTTGACTGCGGAGGCTATAGAAACTGCCAAAGAGCAAAACCCGTTTACGTGCGTCAAACTCTGTACTTAGACTAATTTCCACTTTGGTTTTTTTAGTACCAAAGGTCTGTGGAAAAATTTCAAACACTTTCAACCCCAGCAACTCCCAATAGGCAAAACGTGCTATGTGTGAGAGTGGGACTTTGTCATTTTTCACAGGGGTCCAGATACCTTTATATTCTGCCCCAGAACAGAGCCTTATGAGCGGGTTAAATTACCTGGGTTTACACCATGGTTCCTGGACCTTATAGGGGTCCAATCCGCCCAGGAGTATCTGTCCCTGGGTAAAATAGCAGGGCACTTGGGAACCAGTCTGATTTTCAATGACAAGCTGCGTGAGACCGCTCCCCCGCCCCTCTCATTAACAAAACCTGTGATTGACATATATATACGTCGATGGCAGTGAGCGCTAGTATTTCAATTGACGTACATATACGTCAATGGCAGTGAGTGAGTTAAAGCTGTCATTCCATGGTTATTTAGGGACGGCCGTGGCTCAGTTGGGAGAGCGGGTCGTCCATTGACCGAAGGGTTGGCGGTTCGATTCCCGCTCTGTCCTAGTCAGTCCGTTGTGTCCTTGGGCAAGACACTTTACCCTCCTTGCCTCCAGTGTCACTCACACTGGTGTATGAATGTTGGGTGGTGGTCAGAGGGGCCGTAGGCGCGAAATGGCAGCCACGCTTCTGTCCGTCTGCCCCACTACATATGTAGTTTACCACCACCAGAGGGAGCATGTGAGAGTGAATGAATAATGGAACACTAATGTGAAGCGCTTTGGGAAGTGCCTTGAAAAGCACTATAGAAATCTAATCCATTATTATTTCATTAATATTACTATATTCTCCATTGTTATTGAATACATTGTGTGTCGGTTCTATTTAAAAAATGTCCGGACCTTTAAAGTTTAACAGAGGTGGGAAGTAACTAATAGCCCGTGAGCCAGGGCCCCGAAACTTGGAAATGGTTACCAAAAAGTTTTGAGTTATTGTTGGCCACCGCTTGTCTTGGGAGACAATGGTTTCTACACTTATTTTGAGGTCAGCTTCTCAAGTGATCTGTTCTGCATTGCCGGCGGTGGCTGTAGAAGCCGATGCAAGATAGACAAGTTCGATCACAGATCCCTCTGTGGATGGAGTGGGGGCTGCACTCTCAGCTTCTCTGCCTGCTCAACCCCAGATTTCACTGTTCTCCGCCATTTGGTGCGGTCAGCAACAGCGTCTTCAAGGTTGCACGGTTTGATGCCGCATGATTTGAGGTCTTTTTTACATGCGTCTTTGAACCGCAGGGCTGGGCGTCCTGTTGTCTGCTTTCCAGCAGCAAGTTCGCTGTATAATATGTCCTTAGGAATGCGGCCATCTTCCATCCTGCAGACATGGCCAAGCCATCGTAGTCGTCTCTGGGCTAGGATGGCGAAGAGGCTAGGCAGTCCATTTCCGCCACCTAGGAGAGCGGCCTGACTTTGGGGAAACATTTTGAGGAGAGGAAAGAAAACTAAAATTGCCATATCTCCCAAACCGTAAATTTCATTTCGAAAATTCTTAGTGTGGCGACTTCTGCTCATGTCACTGATTCTCACAATATGTCACATGTAGAATATCTTTTAATTTAAATTTTTAACTTTCGGTGATCGCAAAAACTACAAGAGATACAAAAATGATTTTTACAACTTTTATGTTTCTCAGTTAGCTCTATCCATTGGTACTATTTTTACATCTCTGCGACAAAAGGCTTCAGAGGAGTTAATTTTTTTACGATTTCCAAACAAGTCCAGATTGCGAACTTTCTGTAGGAGATAGACCATAAGTACCAGTGTATGAATTTTTCGGGCAGTTACAAAGAAACTTTTGCCGTTGGTTTCATGTCTACGCCAAGCGGTTCAGCTTTTAGGTTTTTGAGGCTTTTACATTGAAAGGCAGATTGTGAACTTCCTGTCCTAGATAGGTGGGTGGTATCAGCGTATGAAATGTCGGGCTGGATGAGACGCACACGCCAGCATCTTTCTGCAACATTCCTAAGGCTCGTTTGGGCCATTTTTGTGATTTTTCCGGAATTTTCTGTGCGTTCTTTTCTCAATAAAATTAATATTATAGGATGGAATCACATTTTTTCTTCATATTTAATTAAATTTCATTTAATTGCGAGCATGTTAAGGGGGTCATCTGCCAGTCTAAAGAGGCGTAGAGCCGAAAAAGCGTTTTTGCCAAAAAATGTAGAAAAAACGCAAATATATATTGCGATATCTCCCAAACCGTAAATCTAATTTAAAATGTTTTGCACTAGTTGATGCCGGCTCAGTGTCCTGATCATCACGATATATCACATGTTGGGAGAAACTCAAATTTTAATTTTGAGTGTCGGAGGTCGCAGATGGCAGGGCACGGAACGCAAAAACTACACGAGTTTTTAAAAAGTTATATACAACTTTTTGGATTCACCAGTTCCTCTTTAATTTGGTACCATTTTTAGGTCTCTGCGACCAATGCCCTATGAGGAGATCATTTTTGAGCGTTTCCATTCACCTTCGATCACGATCTGCTAGCTCTGAATGTATTTTTTGCCTAAAGCAATGTCGGCCGCAACTTTTGCTTTTTTTTCCGTGTCTTTAAGGCGAACCTCTGAAAAGTTATTAACGTTCCAATTTTTCCTCTTTTTTGGTTGCTAGTTTGAAAATTATGGGATGTCGGGAGAATTTTTTTTCATTTTATCAAATTTTTCACCAGACTTGAGATGCGTGCCGAGATAGCTGAGTTTTCGTGCACGTTTAGGGGGTCAAAATCCACGTCGTTGACACGGTGGGAAAATAATAATAAAAAACGAACGAAATACAATAGGGACTATGCATTTGCACACATAGTGTGCAAATGCATAGGGCCTCGACCCTGCGTGCTCGGTCCCTAATTAAAGCTGCAAGCAGCATTGGATCGGGACCTCGACTTTACGCGTGGATTTCGTCCCATGCCATAACACGTTATAACCCTCATATCTAAAAATGAGCAAATTATACTCCATAATATGGCATTTTCATCAAAGTTTCAGTCAAAGCAGCTCCTGTGCTGGAGCCATTCACACAGAGTTGTGCCAAATATGGACAGGAAGGGGGCGTGGCCGGAGCACTGCATGTATGTGTAGAGCAGGGTGAGAGTGTTAGCCAATCAGCTGTCAGCTTTAGAGGGTGTGGCTGTATCCAGGCAGAAAGTCAGAGAGAACAATAGGAGCAAAGTAATGTCACATGTATAGGTGTACGGGAGTGGGAGCATATTAGCCAATCAGCTGTCAGTATTAGAGGGTGTGGCTGTTGCTGGGCAGAAAAGCAGAGTGAGAGAGGGACATAAGGAGCAAAGTATATGTCACATACACTGTGTATATAAACATACACATACTCTGTGTACATGCCATACACTGTTTATATGCCATGTGTGTATATAGGTTTGTGTATGTGCCCTGTGTCTGTATGAGAGAATTTGCCTGTCAATCATGTTAAAGCTCCTCCCACAGTCTGTTCAACTTCTCTTCATTGTCTGCACCTGTTAATCAAAGCTGCTCCGTTGCCCTGGTAACGGCCCCCACCTTTTTCCTCCTACACGGATGCGCTCTACTCAAAGAGCCTCTCCCCCTGTCACTGGCTTTCAAGCTAAATCATACCTCCGAACTACTGCCATTTGTGAGAGAACCGTAAATTCTAGCTGAAAACTAAAATGATCATGAGTGGCAGGAGGCTTTGAGGAACAAGTAGATGTAATTTTTTCCCCTGTAGGGTCAAAAATGACCCGAGATTTGGCAGTTTTAAAAACACTAAAATCAGGCCAAGTAGAGAATTTCTTTGATCCAAATTAACATGGGAGTGAATGGAGGCTGAGACCAGACATCCCCCCAAACTACTGAGTCTCATTTAAATTTTAAATTAACTGGATCTTCCAAACCTGGTTTATATTGTTCCTAGGTAGTATGACTACATTTCTGGAAAGTTTCATTCACTTGCTGTTTATTGTTTCTCATATTTTGCCATTTTCATCAAAGTTTCAGTCAAAGCTGCTCCCCTTCACAGAGCATTGTGCCATATAAGGAAGTGAAGGGGGCATGGCCCCCACGTGCAGACTCTGCTAGCTGGATGAGAGGAAGACAGAGTTCATATTACATGTTGGGAAAATTTCCAATTTTAATTTTGAGTGTCGGTGGTCGCCAATGGCAGGGCTCGGAACGCAAATGCTAGTTTTTAAAAAGAATCATATGTACATATAATGCATATCATGTATACAGCATATAGTCATATGTATATCCATGTACATAGTTATATTCCCTCTAGGCTACATTTTTATTCATATAATCATATGATGCAGTATATAGTCATGTACATCCATGTACATATTTATATTCTCTCTAGGCTATATTTAGGCCTTCGCCGCAGACAACGTCGACGCAAGGCCTATTGAGTCTGCTGTGATCCACAGGTGACGAAATATGCCAGGGACGCGGTCGCCAGGGACGACTCGCACCACTCACACACACTCACACAATTCATGGTAGCGAGCCATGTCTGAGCATGTGCACATCACACGCACACACCGCATATTTGTTCCTATTTTATATTTGTAAGAATAAAAATACCTGGGCTTTAAAGTAATATAATTAAACATAATTATATCATGCAGAGTCATTGATCACATTAAATTCTTTTTATTTTTTTTATTGCTAATGTGTGACAAACAGAGTTCCTCTTGAAGAACACCTACATAGACATCTCTGTCCAAAAGGGAGGGGTACCAGGAGTGCAAGGGTGCCTAGAGCATTTAGGAGTGGTGTCACAGTTGATCTGGGAGGCAAGGGAAGGCAAAAGAGACTTGGCAACAGTTTGGCTTGACCTAACCAACACCTACGGTTCCATCTCACATAAGCTTGTCAAGACAGCATTGATAAGGCACCACGTTCCTGGGAAAATCTGCAAACTCATCATGGACTATTACAACGACTTCAACGCAAGAGTCTCCACAAATCAGCTGGCTGGCACCGATTGGAGAAGGGAATAATTACTGGTTGTAAAATCTCTGTGTCACTCTTCTCCTTGGCCATGAACATGATTGTCAAGCCTGCGGAGGTTGAATGCAGAGGTCCAAAATCAAGATCTGGAACTCGGCAGCCCCCCATAAGGGCCTTTATCGACGACTTGACAGTGATGGCTACATCTGTACCTGGGTGCAGGTGGCTCCTTGGGAGGCTTGAGCGGCTCATCTCTTGGGCAAGGATGAGCTTCAAACCAGCTAAATCCAGGTCTCTTGTTCTGAGGAAAAGTAAAATGGCTGACCACTTCCACTTTACACTTGGAGGGACAAAGATTCCAACTGTGTCTGCAGAACCTGTCACGAGCCTGGGTAAAATCTTCAATAGCTCCCTGAAGGATGCAGCAGCTTTGCAGACCAAAAGCGACTTAACCAATTGGCTTACAGCCATTGATAAATCAGGACTCCCAGGAAAGTTTAAGGCCTGGATGTACCAGCACGGTGTCCTGCCTAGAATACTCTGGCCCCTGCTAATCTATGAGGTACCAATAACAACGGTAGAGGCCCTGGAAAAGAACATCAGCCAGTTTCTTAGAAGGTGGCTGGGGCTCCCTGGGTCCCTGAGCAGTATCGCACTATATGGCCATTCCACCAAGCTGCGCCTCCCCTTCAGTGAACTATCTGAGGAGTTCAAAGTCACCCGAGCCAGGGAGGTCATGATTTACAAGGACTACAGCCAGCTGAATTTGTTAAATACACTGTGAAACTGTCTCCAAGAAACAAGAAGAATCTCTCAAAAATGTATAGTTTACTCTCAAAGACACACTCTATACAACTTCCAACTCAAAAGTGGGAAAAAGACTTATCCAAATCTTTTAACTCTGATTTTTGGATCCAGATCTGTGAAAATACATTTAAAATGACTAAAAACACCAACTTACAATTGATCCAATTTAAGGTGCTTCACAGAACGCATATAACACAATATAAACTGCATAAAATGGGCTTCTCTCGCTCAGACACATGTATGCAATGCACCCAAAACATGACGAACACTTACTTTCACACTCTGTGGCTTTGTATACCCGTCTATCAATTCACACAGAAACTCTCCAATATTTTGCACTGCGGGATTCCGCATTCCCCAAACGTTTGCCGAATTGGTGATCTAACGCAAACAGCCCTTCCAGATATTCATATCCAGCCCACACTTGCAGCTATCGCCATCGCCAAAAAAACTATTTTAGTTAACTGGAAATATAAGAAAGCCCTTAACATCATCCATTGGCTGAACCTCCTCACAGAATACATTTCACTAGAGAGAATATCTGCTATCAGAAAAAAACAATTGGACTCCTTCAAAGAAAAATGGTTTCCATTTATTAAATCAATAAATATTAATCTATAGCCTCCGCTTGTATGTGGGCGTATGCCATTTCCCTCAGAAAATTGTAATTATTATTCTGTCTGTGTGTATGGTCTGACTTCTCTCTGCTTTATTTTTAAGTAGGATGGCACCATGGACTTCAAGGCTGTGTGCATGCACTGGTGGTGTCCCTTCCCTATTGCTCTTGGGGTGGCTCTCTGTCTCCGCGGGGCCAGCGTGGCTCGGGCCTCTCTGCCTGGGGGTGGTTGTCCCCGGTGTCTCTCCCTTTGAGCCCTGGATCTGCTGAGTCTGTGCGCTCTCCCGGGGCCTTGGAGTGTCGGCGGCTGATCTCTTCTGGGGCGCCCTGGCTGGCCCTGGGGTTTGGGGTGGGTCGGCCCTCCGATCTCCCCCCTTGTCCCTTCCCACTCTGCTTCCCCCCTCCTCTCCTGCCTGGCTGCTCGTCCTCATCCCTCTCCCTCCCCTGGGTGGGCTGGAGGCCCTCCACTGCCTGGGGGGCTGGCATGGGGGCCTGGTGGTCTTTCTGGGGGGGTAGCTCTGGCTGATCCGGGCACAGGCCTTGGCACTTCCCTGTGTGCCGCCACTGGAGATTATCTTATGCTGGCTGGGGGCTTCTGTCCGGGCCTGGGGGCTGTCCTGGGGAGTGGTGGGGTGGGTGGAGTTTTGGTGGTGCTGCGGAGTGGGCGCCCTGCGTCGCGGACGTACTGGCTCCGGGGTGGGTGTGGGGGCTCATGGCCCTCGCTTCCTGGTGGTGCAGCCTGGCCCTCCCTTCGGGGCAGGGTGCTGCATGCGGCTGGCCCGTGGTAGGACTACGGCATCTGTCGGGGCGCTGGTCTAGCACTGCAACTTCTGGGGGTTTTGGTGCTGGCTGGGCCGTTCGGGTGGGCCCACCTTGGCCTCAGGCCTCGGGGCTCTGGGGGCCCTCTGCATCAGTACCCGTGGTCTCACTACCTGTCCCCCCAGCTGCTCTGTCCTAATGGGCCGGACCCACACCAGACTGCCTCTTACTGTGCACTTCACTCTTCACACCTCACTGTATATAGCTACTCTTTGGCACATATAGGGACACAACAGTTAGGGCCTCGAGAGCAGGTGGGAGCGGGAGGGATGGGCTCTGTGGTGGGGCAGATGGCAGGGCTCTACAGCCTTGTCTCCTTGCTTGCCTTCCCTGCTCTCCAATTTCTTTTTAATGCACCACATACATTCACACCTTGGGGCTAGGTCTGGAATGGCTCGGGGAATTTGGGCCAGGGTAGGCTGCAGAACAGCCATCCTTTGTGGTCCTCTGGCCTGCCCCCTGGATGCCTCGCCCAGACTCTCCACTTTTAATGTACCACATGACACTCAGGGTTACACTATCACGGTGCTGGGATAATGTCTCCAGTCAGGGACCTGGAGACATATTAATAGGGAGTAATTGGGGGGGGTTCACTAATATGGCCTCGCTGGTGGGACCCGGCCCCCTTGTGGCTATGGGGTAGCGGGGGTGGACTACCATCCATGTTGCTGTGGCTGGGGGGTCCCCGGGGCCTGGGGGCTGTGGTCGGCTTGCCCGTCGGGTCCAAGCTGGTGCGATGGCTCTTGGGGGGCTGCTGGGGCTGGATTGGCCATTCTGGTGAGTGCTGTGGCTGTACTGCGGGCTGGTGGCGTGGGGTGGCTCTGTCCTGGTAGGTTGTTGGGGCACATTGCGGGGGGGTGGGGGCCCTGGGTGTACTGCGCTTGCCTGAGGCCGGTGCAGGAGGTGTGCGGGGTGCCTCCCTGTTGGTGTCACCGGGCCCCACCATACTGTCCATTTTTACCCTCTGGGCTTGCATCCGGTCCCGGCTCCGTTGTCCTCTGACCGGCTCCCAGTGGCAAGCTGCCTTGTGATGGGCTGGGTGACACCCCTTTGGTGGGCTGCTTGGCCCCTGTGTCTGGCTCCCTGGCTGTGTGGGGCCATTGGCCCCCTCGGGGGAGGGTGTGGGGTTGGGCAGGTCGGGTGCGGGCTGGTATTGGCCTTGGTGTGCTGGGGGGGGTCTGTAGCTGCTCCCTCTTGTTCTCCTGATTTGCATTGTTCACAGTGGCCCCGGTGGCTCTCTAGGGGCGGCGCCCTGTGGCTCCTGCGGCCCGGGATGGGGGGTACCCTGTTGGCTTGGCCCTGCCTTGCTGTGATTGCTGTTCTGGGCTTCGGGGTCCTTCACACTTGCATGTTTGATCGGGTCTCGCCAGCTACTGCCGAGTCCCATTTCAGTGAATGATGGGACCCCCCAGAATGTGCTGAGAATCTCTCCAGAATCTCTACCCTAAACTCATTCTTTTCTTTTTGCACTAGTGTCCTCTTCTGGCCCATTCTATTCTATTGCATTCTATTTTATACTATCAAGTCATCCACAATTATGGTGCTCACTACAGTTTTGTTTATTTATTTATTGAATCTCTTTTTCTTTTGTGCTGGTTAGGTTTTCTTCTCTTTTTTCGATTTATTTATTTATTTTTATTAACGGGACAGTTAGTAGTTGGAATAACACACCACCTTACAATCTTTAACTGCAATAGCACCGCCTGTTAATTTCTTTCCCCATCCGTCCTGTCCAGTCTTTGTTTCCCCCACACATCACTGAGGTGTAGCACTGCCCTCCCTGGCTTATAATAGAGAGTTCTAATAAAGGATGTCTGCTCAGCTTTCAGGGAGGACAGATGATGGTCACACACATGCACTAAATATTAAAATATTTGGCTGCAAGACTAAAAAACGCATTGATCTCAAACAATGTTGACTCCTTCCCTGTGGTGTTAAACAATGAGAACAAATGCAGACAAAACAAAAAAAAACAAAAAGATTTACAGGGACTCAGCAGATATTAAGGTGGCATCAGCACGAATCATTGTCAAGACGGGAAGGAAATGGCAGGCTCAAGGAGTTGTGAGCAGAGCAGAGGCAGAGTAGAGGCTTTTATTTTAGTACATCATTTACAGTTTCATCCTCAGATCTCTTGATGGGCAGCTCTGAGAGGTAACGCTGTAACTGAACAGATGTAGGGCGGCCCAGCAGGTGTTCCTCCTCATTGCTAGCATTCTCCATCAATATCTCATCATGCACAGAAAGCAGTAGGCTTGCCCTTTTGGTTGGAGGTGCGATGGTAGGTTCCTCAGGAGGCTGATCAGGCGTGGGTTTGATGGCACTGGTGTCCACTCTGTCCAGCATGTTCAGAAGTACCCATTTCACTTCATTTTTGTTGCTGCTGAGAAGTAGCAAGATTTGTATCTGTATCAACAGACAAAAGGAATTTTATTTTTATTACACGGCCACATTAGCCAGACAATACATAAATATTGTGCACTCTGTACATAAGCAGGCACTAAAATGGCAACAAAAATTATGTTTTGACAAATCCATGCAAACATGAATCAAAAGCTTATGGACAAATGCTTATTGATTTAAGATTAGTAGTAGTAATAGTAGTTTATAGTACGCCCCCCTCCTTTTTTCCTCATTGTACATATGTTTCTGTGATTATTAGGCCTTCACCGCGGACAACGTCGGCGCAAGGCCTATTGAGTCTGCTGTGATGGCCAGGTGACGAAATATGCCAGGGACGCGGTCGCCAGGGACAACTCGCACCACTCACACACACTCACACATTCACGGTAGCGAGCCTTGTCCGAGCATGTGCTCGTCACACGCACACACCGCATATTTGTTCCTGCTCAGAATGAATGGGAGTCTATGGGAGTCACTGACATGAGTGAAAGTGTGTCAAATGTGACCTCTGACCCCCTAGGGACATGGGGAAAGTCAAAAGATTTCATTTGGGGGCGAGTTCGGGGGGGTCAGAAAAACGCTATATTGTTCTTGCTTGGTTTCTGAATTTTTCTTTCTTTATTATTATTATTATTTATTATTATTATTATTATTTATTTGTCTTTCGTCTGCTCTTTCAGCTCTAATTTGACCCCCTGAACATGCACGAAAACTCCCCAATTTTTGCACACACCTCAGAAGTGTGAAAAATTGCAAGTGTTTATAGGTTTCGTAAAAGTCAGTTTAGAAATGTGTGTACAGCGCCACCCAGAAAAGGTGAAATAGTTTGTATTAGGCCAGATCACTCCCTAGTGAAGTTAGAGCTATGAAAATCGCGACACATGTTCGTCATATGATGATGAACAAAAAAGTTAATGATGACCACCCCCATAAACCAAGAGGAAGTCCACCATCTTGGATTGAAATTTGAAAAATTTTGAGTCGTCGTTTTCGCTGTCATCTGAATTTTTCTATCTCCTCCTAGGCCATTGGACCAAATGAGCTCAAAATCGGTGAAGACAATCTAGACAAGTGGGACTTTGAAAGTTATCCAATTTAGTTGGAAAAGTTGCCTCGTTTTTTTGCTACACTGTCGCAAAGTTTGTGAAGATTTCGGGAAAAATTACCGCTACATAAATTGCTTCAGCTCGGACATACGAACACCAATTTGGCTGAAATTTGACACAGACGTCTATCTCCCAGGCCTACATCCATTTAGCCAAAGACATTCTGATATTGTACTATAGCGTCCCCTAAAAATGTACTTTTACTAGAATGGCTGCCCCTAGAAAAGGTGAAATAGTTTGTATTAGGCCAGATCACGCCCTATTGAAGTTAGAGCTATAGAAATCAGTACACATGTTCGCCATATGATGATGAGCAAAAAACCTAATAATGGCCACGCCCATAAACCAACAGGAAGTCTACCATCTTGGATTGAATTTTTTTTTTTATTTTGAGTCATCATTTTCGCTGTCATTGGAATTTATTTATCTCCTCCTAGGCCGTTGGACCAAATGAGCTCAAAATCGGTGAACACGATCTAGACAAGTGGGACCTATGAACACCAATTTGGATTAAATTTGACGCGGATGTACGTCTCCCCGGTGTACTTGTTTGTCATATGAAATTGTTATTTCGCACTATAGCGTCCCCTACAGATTTGCCAAATACACCGTTAGTAAAATGGCAGTAGATCTGACATACAAACACCGATTTGGCTGAAATTTGAGTCAGATGTCTATCTCTCTGTCCTACACCAGTTTATCAATAGAAATTGCGATTTTGCTCTATAGCACCCCCTACAGCATCGCCTTTACTCAAATGGCTGGAGATCGGGCATACGAACACAAATTTGACTCGGACGTCGCGTGGGGAGGCGGTCGCCAGGGGAGGCGGTCGCCAGGGATGGCGAAGGCCTTTGAGACAGCTTGCAATCTATTTTTATTTTTGCATGTACTTTATGGGAAAGCTGAAATGTCATTGTACCTGTCTAAAGACAATAAAAGCTTTCTATTCTTTTCTACTGGGATAATAAACATTGTTAGTAGTAAGTTGTTACTTGCCTAGGATCCATAGCAGTGGCCACAACGTACAGTGGATTCTTCTCAATGTCTGCAAACCGTCTCTGGACCGCTTCCAACAGCGTGGCCTTGGCAGTGCCCACACCACGGTCGGTGTCTGCTGCTCTCGCCAAAACGCGCTTAAGTGCAGTGATTTCAGGGATGACGGATCCAGTGGTGGCTGACGAGGAGCTAATTGTCTTTGTGAGTTCCTCAAAAGGTTGAAGGATGCTGAACACATTCTCAATTAACTCCCACTGGTTTGTGGTGAATATGGTCGGCAGCTCGTGTTCTGTTGCGCATAAGCTCAAGGCGCGTTTTTGCTCCACCAGCGACTGCAACATATAAAACGTGCTGTTCCATCATGTGGGAACATCTTGTTGCAAGCCCTTCTTGGGTTGACCCAACACCCCATGGATAATGTGGAGTTTCGAGTAGGCTAGCGGTGAGTGTTTGAAGTGCGTGACTAGTCTCCTGCTTCTTGCCACAGCGTCGGTGATTGCGCATTGAGATTGCAGTCCCTCATTCACTGCTAATGTGTATGTGCCATGCACGGGAGACTGGGGAAGTTGCCATCATCCAGTGCCTTGGTCATATTCCGCACGTTGTCACGCAACACAAAATGAACCCTCTTCTTGTCAATATTCCACTTTATCAAATTTGGCTTGTAAATTGTCCGCAGTGTGGGAACCAGGGCATTCTTCACAGTATAGCAGGACTTGAAGTAGCTCAAATTCATCATCCAGCCATTGAGCAGTCAAACTCAACATTGATATTAAGCTCACGTTAGAAGTCCAAATGTCCGTCATGAAACTGATAGGAGATTTGTTGGCATCGAGTAGCTTGCGTATATGGCTTGAAACATTCCCAAACAACTCTGGCAGCGCTGTATCAGAAAAGTATCGCCTACTTGATAATTTGTACCATGGACTCAAGTGTTTTATCAGGTTGACAAAGCCTTTATCCTGCACTACGCTGAACAGCTGGTCGTCCAGTGCCATGAACTCCATTATTTTTCGAGTGGTGGCTTTAGACTTCTCAACACTCGTGTCGAACATAGGGGCGACGGTGGGGTGTTGTTGCTGTGACTCAGATACATAGCCGGCCCGAGGCATAAGCGAACTATGCGACGGCTTAGGGCCCCCTCTCCCACTAGGGGGCCCCATGCTTCCCCACATTGGCATTTTCTAGCAGAGACGCGCTCACCATTGACAGACCTCGCTCGTACAGACATGTTGGGTGGTCGGCGAACGTAAACCTGTCAACATGTCACAAAAAAGAAGCTATCCCTCTGGTGCTGAGAAGAGAAAAAAGAAGAAGCTGGAAGAGGAGAAAAAACAGCAAGACAAAGGTAGGTTTGCATGTTCAACATGACAGTATTTTCTCATCAAGCCTTTAGGCTCAGTTAGCTAGGTAGCTAGATATCTAGTTAGGGAAGTGCACGTGCACCAACAACATAGCATTAGATATGAAGAAAGGAATATTAAGCATCCTTTTGAAGCTACCATGTGTGTTGTTTTTTATTTGTAAAAAAACAACACGCTTAGCTAAGCTTGTTAGCACGCTAATTTAGATCTGCTTTTCATTACTTTTAGGTGGATGTTTGTTGCCACTTGCTATCACCTACTTAAATGACATGATTGATATTAGTTCAAGTGGACAACACGTGTTCGTTTATTCAAATTGGATCTGTTTGTACACTTAAAGGTAGCTCCAATTCACAGTTTATTGGTGCCTAGCACAGTTGCTAGGGGTAATTTCTAGATATTTCCATCCAGATTAAGAAGCTGCGGTTGATGGTTGGGGATGGGGATAACTGCTTGTCTTGACGGGTTTTAAACTATATATTAACTTCTCAAAGTCTCCTCCCTGATCATTGTTATGAGATCGCTAGCATTGGTTGTTTGATTGCAATTTGCATGTTAATAAATTTGACGATGTTTTTTATGTGCAGCGGAGGATGGTCATAAACACAATACACGACTGCCCTCTGGTGAACAGATTTAGCAAAAGTAAACTCCAAATTTGATTGCTGAGCAGATGTGAAAGCTTGTCTTGTAGTCAGAGTCACAGAATAACGAAAAAAATTACATCATGTCAACTAGACTTCTGATATGTTAACTATTTCTTATCAATATTGGTCCTATAAGGCAGATTAACACTACCTGCCACAAATAATTATTTTATTATTATTTTTTTATTAGTTAGCCTACTTTTTCTTAGAATGTGACTTTTGGGGAATGTGTACAGTTCCCTCTATGTGTGAATAAAGACAATAGGAAATTAAAGTAATTAATTATGTGTCTGTGCTCGTGTAACATTTTCCAGGGGCATTGCTGAAGTTTTTCGCAACATCTACTTCACCTCCCGAACCTACTGCCGGTGTCTCCTCAGTTGAAGATGATACAGCGAGTAAGTACTGATCCGAGGTTGCCTCTGGATCATGGATGAGACATGTTGTATAATTATAATTTGGTTGTTTGTATGCTGGTAATGTAAAACTCATAGTTTCATTTTAAATATAACGTGACATTTAACATGGTGATCTTAATTTAGGTTTATTTAATCCCTCACAACAGGTTCATCTTCTGTAGGACCACCAGGACCTGAACATGAGGAGCAGTCACCAGCACCTGAGAGAGAGGAGCTGGCACCAGCACTTACGAGAGAGGAGCAGCCACAAGTACGTCAAAGAGAGGAGCAGCCACCAAAAACACCATCGAGTAATCTTCCTCCTTCAACATCAGATGCTGTTGCAGGTCAGTGTACATGACTGCTTCTCCTCTATTCAGTTTATTTTGAAATAGGGTCATTCCATGTCAATTCACACACCCTCCCCAGGTGACGCTCTTCGATTTGCCTGATATTCAACACACAGGTACCTTTTGATGCCAATAGAAATAATCCCAAGTTTTAGCATCCTATGTCTAACGGTTTTGGAGATGAGGCCCTCCAAAGTGTGGGTGCCATGCCATACTTTTCAAGCCTGTGAATTGCATACAGTATTTACAAGCAAATTTGGACACCTCAAGTTCTACATTGAAGGAAGATACAGGTCTAAAAAACATGATGTCCTCTCAGTATGACCCTGTCTATCAGATGGTGCACTTACGAATAGCATACCTTTATTATTATTATGTGAATTAACATGGAATGACCCAATATCCAAATATAATTTTTGATTCTTATGTGCATACAGGTCCCTCAACCTCTGGCAAAGACGTCCTATCACCACTGCCAAAAACCTCTAGTCATCTTCATGGGTCAGCACATCCAGTTGATCCTGCTGAGTGGCCTGAAGCTCTTTCAGACCCAGACAGAACTGATTTGATAGAGAGAGGACCACTACCTGTGAGTGAAAACTACACATTTCCCAAGAAACCCGATGGACGAAGCTTTCACCACCATTATATATACAGACAGTTGGTAAATGGTGAGAAAATTAAACGAAGTTGGCTCACCTATTCAAAGACAAAAGATGCAGTGTACTGCTTCTGCTGCAAGCTATTCTCTGTGAAGTCAATGAAACTGGTGAGGGAGGGACAGTGTGATTGGGTGAACATAGGGGTACTTCTGAAACAACACAAGAATAGCTCGGAGCATTGTCAGAACATGGTTAAGTGGAAAGAGTTTGCTCTACGTCATTCCAAAAGGAAGACCATTGACTCCACCGAAATGGCTCTTTTAGAGGCAGAGAAAAACCGTTGGAGAGATGTTCTAACTAGGCTCATAAGCATCATTCAGTCTCTGAAAGAGAGGAATCTGGCTTTCAGGGGGTCTACAGACACACTGCATACTGACAATAATGGAAACTTCTTAAAAGAAGTTGAATTAATGGCCAAGTTCGATCCTGTGTTAAAAGACCATATAAGGCGTATAGACAGTGGAACTGAGCATACAACTTATCTTGGTAAAACAATTCAAAACGAGCTGATCGGGTGCATAAGTGACAAAATACTGGAAAAAATGGTGGCGGAAATCAAGGAGTCAAAATACTTTTCAATAATTCTGGATTGTACTCCCGACGTAAGCCACCAAGAGCAGATGTCTGTGATTGTGCGGACAGTGAGCCTTAGGACATCTGAGGTAAAGGAGCATTTTTTGGGATTCTTGATAGCTCCTGAATCTACTGGGTTAGGTTTGACCACACTCATCCTTCAGAGGCTAGAGGAATTAAACATTCCTTTTCAGGACTGCAGGGGGCAGTCTTACGACAATGGCGCCAATATGAAGGGAAAAAACAAAGGGGTGCAGGCAAGACTATTAGCCCAAAATCCACGCGCATTTTATGTTCCTTGCAGCGCACATACTTTAAATCTCATGGTTTCTGACGCAGCCAAAACATCAAAGGATGCCATCTGTTTTTTTGGCAATGTTGAGAAACTTTTCTCAGGGTCTACTCAAAGGTGGGCCATTTTACAGAAATACGTGCGCATCACCCTCAAGTCCTGGAGTGAGACACGATGGGAAAGTCGCATCAATAGCATTGAACCTTTACGGCATGAAGCAGATAAGGTGAGAGAAGCTTTGTTGGAAGTCAGGGAAAATGCAAATGACCCTGTGGTGAAAGTGGAGGCTCATTCCCTTGCTGAAGAAGTAGCATCATTTAGATTTCAAATATGCTGTGTGGTCTGGTATGACATTCTTTCCAGAATTAACATCACAAGCAAGCTTTTGCAATCAGTTAACATGCAGCTTGATGTAGCAGTGGGTCTCATTCAGAAAAGCAGGGACAATTTGATAAGTTACAGGACAACTGGCTTCAATGATGCACAGGTCACTGCAAAAGAGATCTGTTAGAAAATGAACACTGAGCCAGTGCTGAAGCAAAAGCGATTGAGGTCCACAAAAAGGCACTTTGCGTATGAAACACCAGATGAGACAATAGCTGATGCATTGAAGAGACTGGAAGTGACATTTTTTAATGCAGTGGTAGACTGTGGCATTCAGTCTTTGGATGACCGCTTTCAGTCCTTGAGGCAAGTTAAAGACAGCTTTGGTGTACTTACCAACTTTAGGGATGTTGATGCACAGAGATTGAGGGACAATTGTAAATTACTTGAGGACAGACTTACCTGTGGAGAAGAATCGGACATTGATGGTTGTGCTCTAGCAGCAGAAATTGAGAGTCTTCCAGATCTTCCCAGTGCAAAGATGACGACATTTGAGCTCCTTACTTACCTCTCTCAAAATGACATGTGTGAGTTGTTCCCAAATCTTTGGATAGCTCTTAGGATAGCCTGCACACTCCCAGTTACAGTGGCTTCAGCAGAACGGAGCTTTTCTAAACTGAAACTAATAAAAACCTACTTAAGATCTTCTATGGCACAGGAAAGGCTCAGTGGGCTTGCAATTCTTAGTATCAACCACAAAATTAGCCATGACATCTCTTACAATGACGTCATAAATGACTTTGCCTCCAGAAAAGCGAGGAAACAGAGATTCTAAATACAGTGTGGGCTAGGTTTGGTTAGAGTGGATGCAGTGTCTTTCACATGACACAAAATAAAAACGTGAATATTTATTGAAACAGCAAGTGGTTTATTGAAGCTTCATACTGTACATAGTTTTCAGAAAATAATTGTTCATTGCAATTGTTGCAATTCCCTTCCATCGTTCAATTATGTTAATTTTGTGATACTACCTAATTCATTAGTTTTATTTATTTACTTTATTTATCATTTATTTTATTATTTTTATGCCAAATATTTTGTAAGTACCAAGTGAATGTCTTTTTATTTGTTAGTTGTGAGAAATTGCACATTTTGCATATGTTCTAAGCTGTGAAAAACAAAATTAAACTGTTTGACTTAAAAATGGTAGTCTGTTGATGTTTACTTTTCATGATGTTTACTTTTCATGAAAATATGGCACACATGTACAATTCAGTGTACACGTATGTTTTGGGTTTGCTTCAGTTAAGACGTAGTATTTTCTAAATGCATTACATATTGTGACAATGATGGTGGATAAACTACACACACAGTGTGTAGGCTATTGGAAAATTAACCATCTGATGCTGAGGAGGTGGTATGGGGGGGCCCCCTAACGAAATTCTGCTTAGGGCCCCATTAAGGCTTGGGCCGGCCCTGCTCAGGTACATCCCTCTTACCAGCCGTGTCTTCTTTATACTTGCTAAACAAGCCCGGGTGCTTCTTTTCCAAGTGGCGTATTAAGTTGGTTGTTCCATAAGTCTTAGGCGTTGATCCTCCACAGCTTACTTTAGACTTACAATCATTACACATAGCCTGTTTCAGTTCGTCCTGGCACACGGTAAAATATGTCCAGATCAACGACATCTTTGTTTTGCTTTGGTTCAGCTTTTGATCTGTCCGCGTTGAGCTGCTGCGCATGCGTGTCAGCATGACCAGCCAAAAACTGGAAATTATGACAGTGACCGGCCGGTCACCGATTGGGCCGATTGGATAGAAAACCGGCGTTTTTGATCGGCGGCCGATTGACCGGTGCATCTCTACTTTTTTGTTCATTTTCAAAGGCTTCTTCAGTGAACACATCTGAGCACAAGAAGATGCAACGCCTGCCTGCGGATCCCCAAAACCTGTCCAGCCACAACAACTGCCCAGCAGTCAGCTATGCTGCCTGCCCAGATCAACATTTCCAAATTGGTGCACTTTGGTTCTTCCTGAGCATGAATATCATTTCTGATTCTCCTGGCCAGGCGAAAGACACACTCATTCAGAATTAGAAGTTCCACCTGTGATAGCAGGGAAATACAATCTTGTGGCTGCCTACAACATTTCCTTTCTACATCTGTGGGCATTTCCAATGCAGGTGCACCACTTGGGCTGGTTTTGATTCTGGTCAGGAGGATCTGGAGGAAGAGGGCTGGCAAGCTCGTCAAAAAATAAGCTGGGTTCCCTCAAAAGACACCTCCTTAAAATCTTCCCACACTGGTCTGGCCTCAGGGATTGAATTCTGGCCTGGAAAGACAGTAGGTAAAAGATGGAGTGATTATGATAACACTTACAGTATAATCAGGCATGAAAATGGCTCAGGGGTCAAAAAGGTGACAGAAGTGCGTGAGCGCAGCTCGGCACGGCGGCGAGGGGGGGGTAGTGCGTGTACACTATGAAGAAAAATATTCAGCTCTTTGTCCACCAACACTCTGTTTCAGTCTTCTGTAGGAGGCACTACAAAACACACAGCTCTCTCAGACACAAACACAATGACCTCATATCTATGTTGTAATGGCCATTTTATTACAAAAATGAATGAATTAAAATGAATAATGTCTGACCAATTAGGTAGTGGAATGACACAAGGCTAAGTCATCATCCTCTCATCACTCATCATTATGCCTGAACCATAATCAACACAACATACCACAAGGTCAACACTGTGTTAGTAAAACATGCTGTTGACAACAACAATATCATTTAAAGATAAAAACCCCAATGTCCAAGTCCAATTAATCATTTCTTTTTCCTTTTTGCCTGGGCCACCAGTGTCACCAAGGCCCTTTTGCGTTGAGTTGCTGCATGCCTCAGCCTCGCCTGCTTTTCAGTTTCTGCAGCCTCTTTCTTGACCTGCTGAGCACTCCCCAGTTTTTTTTAAACCAAATCTTCTCTGCTGCACCTCTCTGTCCACTGTTTTTGTTTTCACTTTCTGCCTGTAGGTTGCTGCTGCATAGCTTCCTGTCCACCTCCCCAAATTTGACATCTTTCCTCATTTTTTTTGAAAATATCCCCTATATGAAAGGAAAGCTCGTGTCCCTTCACTGTTACTTTTCCCTCCATCTTCAGTCAGGACCATTTCCAGGAGCATTTCATTCCTGCATCTACCTGCTTTACTGATGCAGCATCCTCCTCACCTAACACACTCATTCTGCAATACACAACATCAGAGGCGAAAAGGAGTGTAATAAAATACCAATTATTACGTGTTTTTATTTAGTCACAAAAGGCTTCAATCATGTATACCAATTTAACAAGTTCTAGTACGTTTACAACCTGCTCAGTAGACCCTCACATGACTACTATACACACGTCCCAAAAACCAATTACAGAGGTATTATAAAGAAACATTTGGTTCTTTTTATGTCACTGTTAACTTCACAAGTTTGGTGCTACCTTGGGATAATACTACAGATACCGTCTAATAAATACATGTCAATGAGCTAATACCTAGTTAATGGGAGCTCATTTTTCACCTCAGCTCTGGTAATGTTCAACTAAATTGCTGTAGCAGTGTAGCACAGAGTCCTGCACGGTTCTGATTTTGACAAACCGCAACCGCCCATACCCGTCATGTTCAAACCCGTATCCGACCCGTTTTCCGACGAAAAAAAATTACAAATCCGCACCCGAACCGACCCGCTATAAATGAATCCGATATCCGATCCGAACCCGGAAGAAAATGTCATCTTAAATACAAAATGTATTACCACGAATATACTGAACAGTGACATAGCCAAGGCAGAGCCAAATAAAATTGTTGTTAAACAGTAGCAGACAAATAATAAATTCAAAAACTATCTTCATACGTGAGCTCGCGCGCACACACACACACACACACACACACACACACGCTTGTAAAACGCATCGAGAAGGAAGCCGACAGGAGGCAGCTATACAAGTCCAAACTAAAGAACAGTTTTTAGCCTATGAACCGCAAATTAGACCCGCGATCATACACGTCCGACCCGAACCGAACCCGTATCCGACACAGCACAACATTTTTCACCCGTTTCGTGAAAATCTGCGGTTCACCCACGGGTCACCCACGGTTACCCGAACCCGTGCAGGACTCTGGTGTAGCAGCCTAGCACAGATATAAATACGAAAAATGAAAACATGAAAAAGACCGAAACCATTATTCACCTGACCTAATTCAATCCGGCAGCAAAATGTAGATGTTGTTCGCTTGTCGCTGACCGCTTTTCCTGATAGTTCTTCTAGCAGAGACGTAAGTTAGCAAGTAACGTTAAGTAGTTAGGGTGACTCTTCAAATGCTCGCGCTCACGCAGAGACCGTAAAGTGCTTCTAGCGGCTTTGAAGAATAGGCCTATGCTCATGATTGGCCGACTGGAAGCGACTGTGCAAATTGTAGGCGGAATCTGGGAAAAGTTCCGCCTTAAGCGCTAGGATTGGAGAGGCAGCCTGTCAGTCAAACTAGCTCCACTGCCTACGTTCCGCAGATAGGTTTTTGGCAGCAAAACAGTCAGGGGGATTTGTGGATCGCTGTCCAAGTTAAATTTTAAAGTATTTTCATTTTGCATATTAAAGTCAATCATATCATATGATTAAATAAATAAATATATAAATAAATAATTCGACCGACCAGACCCCCCCCCCCCCCCCCCCCCAAAAAAAACTCCTCGGATCTACACGATTCACGTGGGTCACCCTTTTTTACTTCAAAACGGCAAATTTCGCCGAAAGGTGAGAGATTTTCATGCCTGATAATGTAAACATTATGAGAGGATAACAGAAAATTATCTTTATTTTGAGATACCTGTTCATCTGCTAGCCGACGAGCTTGTAAATCGTGGACTCATCTGAGGTCATCTTCACCCAGAGTGTCCTCATTTCAATGCAGTCCTTGACGTTGGTCAGACACTTGGAAGCGTCCGCGTCCACAACCACAAACGCTAGCTTGCCCTCTCCCTCTGCCTTGTCCCCTCTGACAGTCCCAGAACATACTCACTGTCCAAGCTCATGCTCCGTCAATAATATATGTAACATATTCATATTATGACATGCATCGTAAAGGTTTCATTTTTGTTTTCAGACGTGTTTCTATGTCAACAACAGTCATACGTAACATTAGCATTACCAAGATAAACTTGTTGTTGGTTACATTATGTGACAAAATGTTCTAATTTTTACAAGAGCAAATTTGGGTCTGTGACGGAGTGTTTTCTCACCTGTAACTGAGACATGGCACTTGAATTTCACCTTTTAAATGCTTTCTGCACTGTAGGAGAGACAGCAACCTCCAGTCTTCATAGCCAAAACAGTACACCTGATGCGCGTTCATGAGCACAGAGCTGAGAGAGTGGGCGGGGCTACAGAGCCAAAACACTAGGGGAGGGGGGAGATGAGTTGTTTCTTTACGAGTCTCATGTGAAAACTAGCTTGTTTTGGAATTCTGCCTCCCGCAGCTTTAAGGAAAGTTAAATATAGGGAACATTTAATTAGGTCTTTCTAGGATGAACTCTTAAAAAAAAAGGGAAAAAAAGGAAAAACACATCCACAAACATCAGTTAATCATTTTTAATTGATAATACAATCAAAAATAAGGAACAAGAGTTAGGTCAAAGGTGTGTGTACAGAAGTCAGAGTTTCAGTAAAATGACATACTTTGCCCAGATGCAACACCTTTAGTACCGTTAAGTCCAGACTGTGGACATGGTGGGACTGGGTCAGCTGTCCTAGTGTGTGTGTGTGTGTGTGTGTGTGTGTGTGTGTGTGTGTGTGTGTGTGTGTGTGTGTGTGTACGTTCACAGTTCAGTTATTCAAGTAAAATGTTTAGCATGCACTGTTGTTATGGAGGACTAAAAGTGCCAAAATGAAATAGATTCATCATTAAATAAATTAAATATGTGATTAATTAAAATTGGAATAAAATACATAAATGTGTTATTAAAGGGGCCATTAATTCATTAAAAATTCATTCATTCATTTGAGGTAAAAAAAAAAAATTATATTATTCGACTCATTTTCTAGTCCTTGTGTTGCAGTGGATCATGAATTTATTTTATCCGTCAACCTCATCCACCAAAGTCAGTGGGTGGTTTAATTCTGTTGACTATTTTGGTCATTTTGTTGATCATTTTTGATATTTTATTATTTTGTTAAATTTTCTTTAACATTGTGGTTGACATTCATTGACAGATCAAATAAATCCATGACCCACTGCAACACAAGGACCAGGAAATAATTAGTAAAATAATAATCTGGGTTTTCTTACCTATTTTAATACATGAATGACCAATTTAATAAGTCATTGGTGTATTTAAATTCAATTTTAATGGATTAATGAAATATTTTATTATTTAATGATGCATTTATACATTTAATTTTGGCACTTTTACTCCTCCATATAGGGGCAATCGACTACACATAATACTCCACTGCCTCTTACAGTCGTTACCAAGACAACAGTTAATTGTTCTGTCTGTTTTGAAGCATTGTGGCTATTGCGTAAGACACACCCAAGTCATGATGGGGTCAAAGTGCAACCAGGGCTGGGTGATTAAAGCATGAACATTTATTATTCATTTTGATTCATGGTTTTCACATTTTTTTAGGTTTATTACATTTGTGAAGTGTGTCAAATGTGGGCCACGGCCACTCAGGATCACTGATATGAGTAAAAGTGTGTCACGTGTGAACTTTTTTTGACCCCACAGTGACGTGGGGGAGGTTGAAAGATTTTATATGAGAGGAGGGTGCTGTTTCAGAATTTTTCTTTATTAGGCCTTTGCCACGTACCACGTCGGGCGCAAGGGTTAGGGTTAGGTTCTTTGAGCTCTAATTTCACCCCCTGTATATACAGGTTTTGTAAAATGTGTCTACAGCGCCACCTAGAAAAGTGACAATAGTTTGTATTAGGCTAGATGATGCCCTAGTGAAGTTAGAGCTATGAAAAAACGGTACAGATGTTCATTATATGATGGCGAACAAAAAACGTTATGATGGCCACACCCATAAAGTCCGCCATCTTGGATTGAAATTTTACAAATTTTGAGTAGTTGTTTTCGCTGTCATTTAAATATAACAAACTCCTCCTTGGCTGTTGGATTTGGCTGAAATTTGACTCAGACGTCTATCTCTCGGTGCTACACCAGTTTATCAATAGAAATTGCGATTTTGCTCTATAGCGCCCCCTACAAAATTGCATTAGATCAGGCATACAATTTGGCTCAAATTTGACTCGCATGGAGAGGCGGTCGCGAGGGACAGCAAAGGCCTTTGAGACTGCTTGCAGTTTTAATTTTACATTATTTTACTCTATTTTATTTTATTGCCATTATTTATTTATTTATTCTACTCTTTTTAATTCGGTAAATCTTTTAACTTCTTGCGGGATAATGGGGGGTCACTTTGTGCAACATGTATGAAAATTGCTATATGAATAAAGTTTTATTATGTTTTTGTTTTGTTGCATCTTATATTCATCCTCCTGTCTCATATTTAATATTAAATTAACGTCAAGCGAAAAAAATGTTGACGTGAATGTGATGTTTATCATAATGACTATTATGGTGCATTTCACCCAGCCCTAACAGCACATATTCTCCATGAATAACATGGACAACGTGACTGTGTTGCTCATTATCATTTAAAGGTGTCATTCCATCAATATTTCATTAATATTGCAGTGTTTTCCATTGTTATTGAATACATTGTATGTTGTATATTTTAAAAAAATCTACAGATTGATTTGTTTCAAGCTGTTTTTGCACGGTAGAAAAATTACAGTTTACCTGTACTTCCGCATACATGTCCATGATGTGGTGATGAGGCATTTCTGATTGGCTCAGAATATGTGAAAGAACACTCCCCCCTCCCCTCTCGCTCTCTGTATGTGTTTACCTTTACCAGAGTAGCATCCACCTAGGTTTTGTGCCATTGCTTGTTCTGAAAACGTGCAGGGAAAAGACAAGGCTTTATTTCCACAGAGCACATGAACCAGTTTGATCCGCCATTTTTTTCAAGTTTGTGTAGATGCTAATGCTACTTTGGGCTTAACCCCACGTGGGTAACAGTAAAGTCCGTCTGACGTCAGATGGACCAGATTTTTCTGGGTCTCTCGTTACTCTCCTTGTTGTCTGTGAATGTGGTATGCAGCCAGTGGAGGTGGCTGCATACCACCACCTCCGCGACTTTCAAAGGCAGCATGTGTTGGTAAGTTGGGGTGACCTATCAGATTCCAAAAGAGGCGTGGAAAAGTAGTTTTCAGCGGAATGACACCTTTAAAGTCTCGCAAACAATTTATTTGATGCATGAATCCATAAAATCAAAGCAAGACCCGAGTCATGTAGAATTAAAAAAAACATTTGAACATAAGCTTCTTCTCAATAAAAATATTTTCAACATTAGTAATCACTGTCTTTTAAAAAAAAAAATAATACATAAAAATATCAAGTAAAATATCTAACACCCTACTACAAAAAGTCATAAGGGGGGGGGGGGGGGTTAGCTAACAGCCAAAGGATCTAACCTGGCCTGGAAAAAGGTGGTTTCTGAGAGTTAGCATTCTGCATATTTTGTATTATCTTAAGTAACTGCATAAATAAATGAACTCTGAATTGAGGTTATAGCAAAACAGGTTTGGCATATAAACCATTTTTTTTCATTTTGGCAAATCATTTTCACTTTTACTCAGCCATGAGAAGTCTGACACCAGTAAATATTATCCAAACCAGGGGTGTCAAACTCATGATAATTCAGTTCCACATTCCGTCTAATATGATCTGAAAAGGACCAGACCAGTACAATAATAACAGTGAAAAGAGTCAAATTACATTATGATAATGTCCAAGTCACATTTACATTATAAATACACTAAACATTTAATAACAGGCAGAATATTTGTAAAAATCCCACTTCTCTTCAGATATTTCAGCTGCTTCATATTTGTTCAAGTATTTACTCATGTTTTTGTAAAAGGATGTTTGTTAATATAGAGATTTTCATGTAATTTGACTTTTTACATTCAAATCTTCAGTTTTCATTATTTATAGGTAATTATGATCACATTTTACTGATCCAATTAGTCTGTATGTAAAACCTGATTTAAAATCATTTTTACATGGTTAATATGTTCATTGTTATTCATCCTAAAGGCCAGATTGGACCCTTTCGTAGGCAGGATTTGGCCCCTGGCCCTTGACAGCTGTGATCTAAATCTTATTGACTTGGTTTGTTTTGACACATTTAAGAGTATTTCCTCAAGAAGAGAGACTTTGAAAGCTGAAAATGTTAAGCCAAAGTGAAATGTTTATACAATTTAAGGTCTCTGGGTTAAGGACAATCTTATTTCTTGCATTACTTACCATACATAAATGAACAAAACACAAGTACCGTTTCCATTCTAAAAAGCATGTAGTGCATTCACTCTCTACATACAGCTTTGTATTTAATGACCTTAACTAT